>JAMAKP010000078.1:0-54206 GCA_023628455.1 Chaetomiaceae sp. B2702
CCGGCTTTCACGACATACGGGATTGAGAGGGAAGTCAGCGATCGCATAACGCAGCGAGTTCGCAGCAGCAACCCTCTCGCTCAGCTGCCCATTTTTCAGGTGCCTAAACAACTGCAGCTGCTCAGGCGAGAGCCCATGGAGGGCGGACGGCGGAGGGGTGGCATCGGATCGCTGAGCAAGGACCAGAGAGCCGGCGATGGGTGCGAATGGCTGTTGGAGCACCGGCGGAGATTTGGTCAACTTCCCGCCGCCCGTCAAGCCCTTGAAGACGCCGGCGAGGCCGCCGGAGCCCTTCGTCTCCTGGGTGTGTTGTTCATCTCCGGGCGAGGGCGACATGGGCTGCTGGTCCTCCGAGACCGAATGGCCTAGAGACGCTAGTCGCCGCAACATATCAGCGAGTCGCTCATCGGCGGTCGAGGTCAACGAACAACAAGAGGACGAGAAAGCATGGAAAGCATCAAGAACAAAAGCGCGCCGAGAAAGGTGTGACGTTCGGCATCCCTGACCGAGAGGCCAAGTGAGGGTGGGCTCGCTGTGCAGGAGCTTGCAGGAGCTTGCAGCAGCCGCATGCAGGGCGCCTCAACAAGCGGCGGGTCGATCGTCAGGCGCCGCCGGCAAGAATAGGATGCGGCCGCCCGGGGACCGGAGGACATGTGCAATGCGAGCAGCCCGGACCGGGACGTGAGAGGACCAAGTCCAGGGAGCGGGACGACGGCAGAAGCGTGTGGACCAACAGAGAGATTATGAAAATCTGAGACCTGAGATGTCACTTACACGCAAGAGAGCGAGTTGCATAAAAAGAGATGTGAGGCCTCAATATCAGCCAGAGGCAGGAGGGTCCCCGGAGCAGGACACCAGTCGTCAGTCGTCAGTCGACAGTCGACCACCACGCGACCGTCACTTTTTTTTTTGGCGGAGCGGGATGGAAGCAGGTGAGGGGAAGGGCGAACTTCCAGGTTTCCCGCTAAATGTGAATGAATCAAAGCCGGACACACACACACACACACACACACATACACACACCACTAACGTTAAGCCGTACAAGCGTGGGGATGGCGGCGGGCTGTGGCAATCCACGCAACTGGTTTGGTGATGATCGCTCGTTTTCGGACAGGCTTCGTTTCGTGTCTCGGTGGTTTCCCGCTGCTGTCTGCCTGCCCCCGTCGATCGCCCAGCCGGGTACAGCTGCAGGAGGCACAGGACAAAAAAAAAGTAAAGAGGGCCTTCTCGGTCTGCGTTGGGCCAACCACGACGACAGATGACGAGTTGCCTGTCCAGTCAGATTCCGGGGACCACACGCAACAGACGCAAGGGGCGACGGGGAGCGGGCCTTGGCCCTGGACAGATCATTGGACGGCTTTGCCGTGCGCTGAACGTCTCACCAAGTGGCCAATCACGTCGGCTGCAGCTCGAACAAAAGTTGCTGCTTGTGCGTGACATGCGTGATAAATGCACAGAGTGATTGATGATGATCGGAATTCTAAAGTGAATCTTGCAGTTTTGCAGAGAATTGCAGAATCCCGTGGCTGCTTAGAAGTGATTGTTTTGACCAAACATAGGACATGGCGGGAGAAATCGGTATGCACAGTCCAGTGCATCAGAGCTGGGAGGCATCTTTCGTGGAGGCATGGGGCAGAGCGGGGGACCCAGCTTCCAGCTCTCCACTCTTTTTTCTCTCACCCACCGGAAGGTGCCACAGCAACCCCACCTTTGCCAGACGCCGCCCTCTGTTTGCTTCCAGAAGGGCTGAATCCACCAATAACTCGGGCAACCGCTGGCTGCTTTTTCTGGTGTTTTGTTTTCTTGCCCAGGTGCTTTAGCCTTTTGAGCTTGCCGTCACCACCCCACTGCGCAGGAATATCTGCCCATCATGGCTTCTTCCTTGGACCACATTGCGCAGTTGCTCAACGCAACTCTGGATGCCCAGCACCATCGCAAAGGCAAGTTTCGATCGCCAGA
Organism: Chaetomiaceae sp. B2702; assembly: GCA_023628455.1. Taxonomy (NCBI): domain Eukaryota; kingdom Fungi; phylum Ascomycota; class Sordariomycetes; order Sordariales; family Chaetomiaceae; species Chaetomiaceae sp. B2702. The sequence goes on from JAMAKP010000078.1 coordinate 1,960, forward strand.
CCCCCAAACAATAGCCCCGCCTCTCCGCCCCGACCCTGGTGTCGCGGGCGCAGCACGGCATCTGCAGATCTTTTCGGAGGATTAACCACTGACATAAGTGTTTGTGCAGCCGAGAATGCCCTCAAAGAGGAGGCCAAGAAGCCGAAATACTCGTTGTCCCTCCTGAGCATCGTGAGCGCGGGTACTCAACCCCTCAAAACCCGCCTCGCCGCCGCCCTCGCCTTCAAGAACTTCATCCGCCATAACTATGTGGTGCGTGCGGCCGGATCTGCCTTGCCAACCAGAAAAAAGCAGAGGTCTAATTCTACACTAGGACGAAGAAGGCAATTACAAGCTCCCTCAGGATGAGGTGCAGACAATCAAGCAGGAGCTCGTGGGTCTAATGATCTCGTCGCCGCCCACAATACAGACACAGCTCGGCGAAGCTATCAGCATCATCGCCGACTCTGACTTCTGGGAGCGTTGGGACACATTGACCAAGGTGGGCTTTGGACACCTTGGAAGATCCTGCTCTATTCTTGAGGCTGACCCGATCACTTAGGACCTTGTCAGCCGTCTTTCAAACACCGACTACAGGGTTACAAATGGCGTGTTGGAAGTTGCGCATTCGATCTTTGTGCGGTGGCGCCCCCTCTTTCAGTCCAATGACCTCAACCGGGAGATTTTGCACGTCGTTGGGACTTTTGGCGAACCCTTCGTCCAAATGCTGAGCGTAGGCGACAGTTTCTCCAACTCTTGTCAAACGAGCCAGCTGACGGAAATTCGTGATAGATCGCGGACCAACAAATCGAAACGAACAAAGGCAATGCCGACGCGCTCAAGGGCTGGCTCGAGACCATGAGCCTGCTGATGAAAATTCTATACGATCTCTGCTGCCAGGATATTCCGCCTATCATCGAGACCCACCTGCAGCCCATCACGGTGCTCCTCCACAAGTACATCATCTACACAAACCCAATTTTCGATGGCGAGGAGGATGAGGCCACGCCACTCGAGACTGTCAAGTCTGACATCTGCGATGCCCTCCAACTGTTCACCAACAAGTACGATGACGACTTTGGCCAGTACGTTCAGGAATTCACAAGCAACGTCTGGAACGTCTTGTCGAGCATCGGCCCCGACAAGAGATACGACACTCTCACAAGCAAAGCGCTGCAGTTCCTGACAGCTGTCGCCTCGGTGCCTCGTCACGCCCAGATCTTCAATAACGAGCAGGTTCTGAGCACCATCGTGGAGAAGGTAATTCTTCCCAATGTGGCGCTCAGGGAGTCGGATATCGAGATGTTTGAGGATGAGCCTATTGAATTCATCCGCCGCGACCTTGAAGGTTCAGATACCGACTCGCGGAGGAGAGCTTCAACCGACTTCCTGCGGAAACTTCTCGACCACTTCGAAGCGACCGTCACCCAGGTGGTCTTCAGGTATGTCAACCACTACTTGACTGCCGGTAAGACGGACTGGAAGGCAAAGGATACGGCTGTCTACCTGTTCCTCGCCATTGCCGCCAAGGGTGCCGTCACTGCCGCCCACGGAGTCAAAACGGTCAACAACTTCGTCAATGTTGTCGAGTTCTTTGAGAATCATATCGCTACCGACCTGGTTTCCGAATCAACCGAGCCCATTGCAAAGGTGGACGCTATCAAATATCTGTACACTTTCCGAAGTCAGCTCAACAAGGCTCAGTGGGCCACCGTCATGCAGCCGCTCATCCAAAACCTGGCCTCATCCAACTACGTCGTCTACACGTATGCGGCCATTGCAGTCGAAAGGGTGCTATTCTTGACCGATGAGCAGGGCCAGCACTTGTTCCCGCGGAGCGACATCCAACCGTATGCAAAGGACCTGTTAGAGCATCTCTTTGCTCTGATCGAAAAAGACACATCCGCTGCTAAGCTGCAGGAGAATGAGTTCCTCATGAGGTGCATCATGAGGGTGTTGATCGTCATGAAGGAAGGAGTTCTGGAGTGCGGTGCCGACAGTGTCCTGAATCATCTCATCAGCATCACAAACGTGATCAAGGAGAACCCCAGCAACCCGCGCTTCTACTACTACCACTTCGAGGCAATTGGTGCGCTCGTAAGGTGAGCTTTCGCAACCCCCTCTGAAAGTTGGGGGTTTGGTATCTAACTCGAGCCAGGTATTGCAGCGACTCGCCCAACTTAGACATGCTTCCTCGGTTGTGGACGCCTTTTGCGGCCATTCTGAACGAGGATGTTTCTGGTGAGCGGAATCCGGTTATCGACTGCCAAACGCGTGCTGACGAATACCCCTAGAATTCGTCCCCTTCGTCTTCCAGATCTTTGCCCTGCTCCTCGAGCTTAACCCCTCAAACCAGGTGCCAGGCGATTTTAAGATGCTAATTGAGGCCGTCCTTGCTCCTGGCCCGTGGGAAACAAGAGGCAATGTGCCGCCCTTGTCGAGGTTCATTGCTGCCATTGTTCCCAAGGCTGCAGAGGAGATCAGGGCGGAGAAGAAGTTGGAGCCGTTTCTCAGCATCTTTCAGCGTCTCCTGGCCGGGAAGAAGACGGACCAAAATGCGTTCGATATTCTCGAGGCCATTGTTGGCACTTTCCCTGGGTAAGTAGTCAAGTCTGTGGCACCTACCTTTTAATTCGATTCTAACGAGTATCAGGGACGTCCTGGAGCCGTACTTCGGAACGGTCGTCACACTTATTTTCACCAAGCTACAGGCGAACCCCACCGACTCATACAAGTCCCGCGTGGCCCGCCTCTACCACCTCATCTCGGCGCGGGCCGGGGAGGGCAAGATGGGCGCCGACTTCTTTATCAGGCACGCCGAGGCCATTCAGCAGAACGTCTTCACGCCCTTTTACCTCACCGTCATTCTACCCACGACGGGTCAGTTTGCCCGCCCCGTCGACCGCAAGCTCGGTGTAATTTCGTACACCAAGACACTATGCGAGTCGAAGCAGTTTGCGGAGCGTTACCAGAAAGGCTGGGGTTTTACATGCAACAACCTCCTTGACTTGCTAAAAAACCCGCCGCGCGTGGCTGCTGGGTTTGGTGACGAGATCGTCAACGAGGCAGATGTGGATGATATCGGCTTTGGTGTCGGCTTCACACCGCTGAATACTTGCAAGCGCGGGCCCCGCGACGACTTCCCCGATATTGTTGAGGTGGACAAGTGGGTGAGCCAGTACATGAAGGAGGCGAACCAGCGGCATGGCGGGGCGTTTGTCAAATTCGTGGAGGAGCGGCTGACGCCCGAGGCGAAAGCGGCTTTGGCACCGTATTTAGCTTAGACCCGAGACTCAACCCGTTGGTGGTGAGTTGGGCCTGGGCGGCTGATGAATGGTATGTTTGCGCATGATGAGATTGGGGCGAAATGTAGAGTTCGGCGAGTGGAAGGGAAAATTCTTCCGCTGATGTACCTCGGTGGGTGCGTCCGATCAGCCCTTGAAATGACGGTGGACTACCACCCGTGGCGTTTGGGAGGCATGGAATAGCTGCGCGATACGGCCCATCTACTGTAGATGCTAGAAAAAGCGAATTCTGTTTTCAGGGCACGATGTTTGTTTAAATGTGAGCTTTCTGCACATTTGATGCATGGTAACATATCAACCCAATGTTTCGTTCCTGCGTATCAAAGACATAACTAACGGCAATGGCAGTGCAACAAACAACACATAAATGCCATGTCGTTGCATGATTTACCCATAAAGTCCCTTGTCAGCTCAAAAAGGGTCCAAAACGGGTAGCGATAAGGACAAAAAATGGCACTCTTTGAACAACAATGAAGACCAGAAGCTGTCGGTGTTCTGGGGCAGGGCGAAAGAGTCGAGAAATAATTGACCTAATTAGGTATAGATATTCCTCTGCGCAATGGAAAGTTTCGGGCAAATGCAGGCGAAATCCAGCAACAGAAAACTTAAAAACTGCGGACACTCTGGTTACGTAGTCAAGGAGCCCACGCCCGAGTTCACCCATCCTTACCTACCTAGTCAAGACTGTTCCCCATTGCTGGGATGGCCGAGATTTGAAGGTGTAATTATCTGGGCTTTTCTTCGCCTCCAAAGTATTTCGTTCCCTACGGACTGTGTAAAGTGTAAACCATTTTCCTTCGTGCCCCCCCAACTTAATCATACGGTCAGCACTTACTTACTCCGGCTCTAATTACATCTCAAAATGCGAACGATGGACACAGCCGAGTCCAGCCAGCCTTCAACATCCCATTCGTGGTCAAACACACGCCACCAACGATACGACGATGATCAGAGTTTATTTGACGGGTGGCTGGAGGCGATGGCTAACTTCTTCTCGTTCAACACGGTTTTGAGAAGGAAAAAGAATCGTAACACTACAAGGGATGTTCTAGCTGTATGTATAGGCTTTAAATCACTTCTACAGCCACCGGTGTTAGTGAAAATGGTCTCTGGGACAATTTGTGAGCAAGGGGTCATTTTCATCCAAAATCGATCATCATGGTGTTAAGGTGTCATCGTTTCATCTATGGTCTCTAGGTACTTCCTAGATATCGAACTTGATCAGTCAGCTAGGCCCCCATGTTCTACCGGCGTACACAATGTCCTGCCGAAACACCACATAAGCAGGAGATCACGATGCAACGGACCCCTATCTTGCCGCAAAAGCGACATCGCCAATTGCGGGCGGGCAACTGCACCTGGCAAGGGTTTTGATCAACTATATGACAACTAAGGTACAAACATAACAATCAAGGTACAAGCGTGGCGGCGGCTTCCTATCAACTCTTTCATGATTTCCTCATCCTCCAAGGCGCCAACCCAGCCGACTGGCCTTGGTGGCACGTGGTCGAATGTTGAGGCACCATGAATGACGGGAAATCAGTTCGACGTGACGGTTTGGTGGCGGATGACAAGTCAACCGTTGATCTGGTTTTGAATGGGGAAGATCCAGAGAAGGAAGACGCCGGTGTCCGTATGACGGCAAGATGTTGGTCTCGACGGCGGAGCGCGAGACAGCGGTCATTATTGAGAACTATCTTGTTTTGAAAAATCAACACGCTAGAGGGGATTTCAACAGATTGCGTCCTCCCATGTGGCTTGGGGATAACGGATCGAATTTGAACCGGCTATTGTTGAATACGAATGGACTCGTTTGAAAAGACGCCGTGTTCGATTGGGGTGAGAATTCCGGTTTGTCGTTTATATGACCTTGGTCATAGGCTCTGAGAAGGTCCGGAAGAAACCACCAAATCTTAATTGCTGCTAGGCTTCTGCTAGCCCGAATTAGTTAGAAATCCTTAGATGGAGAGACAAGAACCCGGAGGCAAAGGAAGTGTTGTCAGTTACCTTTACAGTATACCAGGACACAAGAATGCGCCTCTTCTTAGCTCATTGGTGACCAAATCCGATGAGGAACACCCATCCATGACGGTGATGTGAGATGCTTTGGATGGGATAAGAATAACTGGCTTAAATTGGCGACAGCAAAAAGCATATTTAAAAAAAGTCATACAGTGAAAAGAAAACGATCACACCCCCTCGCCGCCGCCGCTCTGTCTCCGCCTCTGCCTTCGCAATCGGGAGGGGATAGGCAGCGTACCTTAGGGTGAGCTGAGGCCAGGAAGAGAGGGTATCTTTCGGGTGGGCGACAGGCGATGAAAGAAAGCCTAACTTAACGAAATCCCATTTTGGTGGTCTCTGAAGAGAAAAAGAGGAGGAAGGGAACCGATGCGCCTTTGCCTAAGAAAATACATCTGAGTAGTTTGTTTCCGTTGGGAAAGCGCCGTCCGTACACATTCTCATTATTCGAAGGATAACCTGATTTCCGAATGCAAGTGCACCACAGAATTCAATATCTAGGGCGGCGATGCGGGTCCAGAAGGAAGGAACTCCTTGTAGAGCAGAGCCTATTTAGCAACCCATACCTGCCAACTGCAAGGGAACTTCTTGCCCCTTGGAATAGTCGAGTAGGCAAGTACTTCCAACACGCTGAATACCTGGCACGCTGAATACTGCAGCACTATTACGATGCTTACAGTAGGGAATTGCGGCTTGTTTACGATAGTCCAACCATCGGAGAGTAAGTGTCGTGACTAAGTTAATGCGAGATGTTTACACTTTGGGGAATCCCGGCCTTAAGTAAAATTCTAGCCCTGCCCTGAGACGAGATCTTTCAAAGACTAGAAGACCTTGAGAATCCAGCGTCGCTAAGCCCGGCTCGGGAAGCAAATCTATTCGGCATCCTTCTTTGATAGGCGGTCCAGGATGTCCGTTTCGCGTTTCGTAAGACACACTATACCACGCGCCATGGCCCCAAAGCATGAAGGCGAAGAGGAACCGGAATTTCCCTAAGCGCGTGTCAATAATCTAACGAACCATCCGCACGGGACACACCACACTGCCAGACCCAGCAGTGGTGATCTTGGTTGGCTGATTGGTTGATTGGCTGTTGTGCCGGTTGGTCACGGCTCGGTCGTCTCACTCACAGAGCACAAACCCGGGATCGGCTGGGGTCAATTTAAATTTCGGCCCGAGTTTGGGGTCCGGTTCCGTCGGATTGGAACCCAGGAACCCAGCCTGACGGGAGGGCGATCAGAGCACTGACGTCCAAGCGGGTTGAGCGGGTTGAGCGGGCTGAGCGGGTTGGTACTGTGGTGTATGTACTGTGGTATTGGATACCCCTGGATAAATAAAAGGATTCGATATGGTTGGATAGGTTATGTGGATTGGATTGGACTGGATCGTCAGACATTGATGGGAACCGGGGTTTTGTGAGGTAACAGTAGCAGTAGGATGGATGCTGCTGATGTAGCGTTATGTACTGTGTCTGGGATGCTAAAATGTTGTATGATACAGTCCTTCTCATCCGGAGAATAAAAAACATGGTAATTATTTCAAGTAGTAGAAAGAGAAAGAAACACATGATGTGTATGCATGTTACAGACCCAGAAAGCCGTTGCTTCATGTCCCTCCACCGTGTGGCCGCTTCGTTTGATAGGTGGTAATGCCGTCGCGGTGTGAAAAAAATATTAAGTAACGCCAGATGTCCCTTTTTTGCATAAGTAATTTCTTGATCATGAGCCGGTCGTCATAAGAATGAGTCGACCGGAGCGCTGAGTGGAAGGTTAGGAAGGCAAGATTGATAGTAGGGCGGCTTGCATGGATGAAGCTGTTGAAAGGATGCTGAAAATGTAATGATGCTGAATGCATAATTGAAGGCAAGAGAAACTCTTGCAAGGTATCCCGTCGCTGATGCGAATACGACAGATGCTGAGTATTATGTGACACTGAAAATGTTCCGAGAGGTATCATCAAGCCGGCAAACCCCGCAAGACCTCAAACCACGCTGATGCAATGGAAAACAGAAACGATAACTGTTGCCAAATCTCGTCTGATCATACAAAGCCACTGTCGCCGCCCCCAAACACACCCACGCTGCCCCGCCAGCCGCACCGCTCGCGGTCCATTACTGGAGGCGGAGACTGTGGTGGCTGCTGCTGCTGCTGCTGCTGCTGCTGGAAAGCCGTTGGAGGACCAGCTCTGGGATGGAGATGGTGCAGGTGTTGGGGAGGTGACTGTGGGGGCTGCTGCAGGTCCACGTCGCTGTGACTCGCTCGGCTGCTGGCAGGACCGCTGGCGTTCGTCTGCATGAGGAGCAAACTGCTTGTGCTACTCAACCGCCTCGTAAACTCGGTGAAGCTGAGGCGCTTGGCGCTCGATGCCGACTGCCGCTGCTCGGTTGAGCTGCGATGCAGGGCTGACGGTGATCCCGGGGTGAAGCTGAACCCAGTTCCGTCTTCAAAGTCCCTGGGTGCCTCCAGCGAGGTCGAGGACGCCAGCATCGTCGCCAAGTGAGGCTGACTGTGCGTTCGCTGCGACATGCCCGGTCTGCTTCGGTTCTTGGAGTAGCCTGTCTGAGGCCGAATTTGAGAAGATCCACTACTTGACAACGCCATGAACGCCTCATGGTTGTAGCTTGGCGGGGATCTCGTGCCGTAGCCCCGAGACGACAGTTGATGCCGGTGGACTGGTTCATATCTCCCAGTAATGAAATCCAGGGCCCGCTGGGTTGATGTCGATGAGGGAAAGCGGTCCTCAAGATTGCCTTCCCCTACCATCCCATCGCTGTCATCGTCATCGCCGTCGTCGGAGTCCCGATTCAAATCCGAATCCGAATCGTCATCCTCATCGAAGGCACTCTTCAGTTCGGAACCGCTTGTCCTGTTAGGCGGAACGGCGGCAGCCTGCGACTTGAGCTTTGCGTCTTCACCTTCGCGTTGCCGCCTCTTTTCATCCATCTCTCGCATCAAGGCGTCGAACCGTGCCAGGGAGGTCAGTTTCTCCTCCCCAGGAACGTCACGGTCAGCGCCGGGTATGCAGCGTAACTGGAAAGCCCTGTCGAGGATGGTTTCTCGCGGCCCTGGTGGTGAGCCCGAATCCGGTATTGGTGGCAGCTGACTCGGCACCTGCGAGCTGACGCTTTCACGCCCTCTGATGGGGGAGCTGAGTGCTGATGACCTGCCCTGCGCCGATGTCCAACCCTCGATAAACTCCCCTTGATATTCCCCAATCGTCGTCGCTGGAGACGGAAGGTCGGCGGGGACCATGCCCGGGTACTTGTGGAAACCCATATGAGACTGCGTCAAAACGCTGGTCTGCGATGAGAGGTCGCTTCGTTTTGAACGCAGGCTTGGGGAATCCGAGAAGGTCACTGGCCGGTCGCGGATGGAGTGCGTTTGGCTGGTATTCATGAAGGAGAAACCTGACCGAGATCCATGCCCACTTCCTGGCCTGTGCTGCATGTCGCTGGGTTCCCTGGACCGAGGCGCAAACGGATTGATGAAGGTTGGCGATGCTGGCGTTACCGGACTTAGGGGCACTCTGTCCGGGATATGCGGCTGGACGAGCTGCTGGATGAAGCGCCCCCATTCCTGAAGCGTCGGCTGCTCGTCTCCAGCGCGGAAGAGGAGTGTAGTCGGGCCTGTATCCTTCGGAGCAGTGAAGCCGGCAGTCCTGCTTGAACGTCGCTTCCGGGCCTTGTCAAGCAGAGGGTCTGGCAGGACGTTGATGACCAGGGTAGGGAGGACCGGGCCTTGCTTGCGGTGCGCCAGCATCTGGACTTGACAATCGGCGATCGAGCTGATGGAGTGCTGTTGTATTGGCTCCGTATCCTCCTATCGTTGCCCCTCGTTAGGAGCGCTGGCCTGACGCCCGGCAGCTTCGGGGCTGTGAAGTAACAACAACGCACTTACCTTGGACTTGTAAATGGAGAGGAAGATGCCTTCGGACGGTACCCTCGTAAGTTCCCTCGGGGTCGAGGTGCGGTTGGACGGCATCCGGCTCGTGGGCGTGGGCTGCGTTTGCTCTCGGTTCGCGCCTCCAACAACGACATATCGGACCTGCCAACCGGTCAATGTCTGCTCGAACTGCGCGAGTCAAAGACGCGGGATAATAATAAGCACCTTCCAGACTGCTCTGCCAATGATGGTGCCCCGGTCAGGGGGCACGCTGAGAGCTCCCTCCATGGCGGTTGCTATACTCTCTCGTCGACTGATGGGCATGGGGGAACGAATGGGAAGCCCTGTTAGGGGAGAGGGCCTCGGACGGGAATTGAACGTATTAGCCATTAAAGAGGGCGCATGGTGAAAGAAGAAATCGTGCTGCGAAGAAAAGACGAAGGGCCCGATTCCGCTTTGTCGAGGCCGTATCTCCCGGGTTCAGAAAACGAACTTCGAGCGCGTCCACCAACCAATGCCGCCAACAAATAGTCAAGCGGTCACCCACACGCATCCAAAGCAGCTCCAAACAAAACCTGTCGAAAGAGACACGGGGGAAGATCGTCCAAGAGAAAAGCCAAAACCGGGCTACAAGTTGACAGGAGACGGGCGCCGCGCCCGGAAGGCATGGGAGCGAGATTAATAAAAAAACGCCCACCCTGGGAACATCGCATGTGCAGGTGGACTGGGGGGGGGGGGGGGGGGGGCAAGCTGCCGCCAAGTTTGGCCAAGAGGTATTTTCCAGAAAGGACATGCGCTACGACGTGCGCTAGAGCCAGCGCGCGATGGGGAATTTGGGGACAGGTACCCAGGGGCAACAAAGCAAAGCGGAGGGGGGTGTTGAACAGCGAGGTGACCAGGCCAGGGGTTTACTCGACCAATTTGATTGATTGCACCGCGGAGGCCGGCCGGCAACCTTCGGCACCGTTTGCTGCTTTTCCATCATCTTGACTGGACTGTTTCCCGCATTTTTCCCCACGCCATCGACGGGGGCGATCTGTTTCTTTTCCTTCTTTGTGTCTCCAGCTTGTTCTTGAACGGTCACACTGGAGCTTCTGGAGCTTCGTCACTCGTGTCAGTTTACCGGGGTAGCTTTCTCTTTGCTCGACTCATGCCCTGCCCTCAGCAACCCCATCCCCGTCCAACTAACGTGATTAAGTAGGCACATCGCAAGCAACAGGTTTCCCCATAAGTTAGTTCTGGTTTCAGACGAATATTGCAGATTAGGAGCACAGACCGTATCTGCCGCGTCGCTATGGAGCCCTCCGGGCTTGCTCTTCTTCCAAAGTTGTCCCGAGCCCGCGGGCAAGCAACCAGCGAAGCCTGTCAGGAGTCGCTGCCAAACCACTTTGGCTTCTTGCGCGAACCTGATAAGGAAGGCAATTCCCGCTAACCCCTGCCCAGTCGCTAATCGACTAAGTGGGCCCCGCGCTGCTGCGGGGCGCTCTGAGAAGGGATGCTGCTAAGGTGTTTCCGGGTAAGCACCTGTCACCGTGCGTTTTGGCTAGCGCCACTCTGAGCTTTGACCCCGTCCTGTAATTACGCCCAGGGTATCTGCAGACTAGGTACGAATGGGAACACGGGTGTTTGGTAAGGTATCTGGCATGGGGACGAGCTTGGAGATCATTTTGTTGGGCCCGAGATCACCGGTTGATGCAGTTACTATGCTGTGTAGTTCTGTGCGCACAGGTGCTGGACATCAAAGGGCTAGGGCCGACTGCTCACCACAACAACTTACAGTAATCAAGTCTACAGCGTGACAATCAACCGCCTCTGCCGTTCTTGCGCCCCGCCGAGGTGTTGCTACTTGGTTTCGGAACCTGATGCCCCAGAGAAAGAGGGGACTTGGACGACAGGTGCTGAAGCGAGGCCCCCACGCAGCATCCCATTGTTGCATTCTTCTGACAGGTGTTGTGTCATGCTGTCGCCGCCGAGCCCGAGACAAGAAGAGTCAACTTTTTTTTTGTTTTGTTTTCTGGTTTGCCTGGTGCGCTCGGTCGTCGGATAGCGCTTTTGAGACCATTGTGTGCTGCAGAACATTGCTCGCATAATGGTGGTTGTCCCGCGCATGTTCATGGCAACACGGAGGCACAGAGGCTTCCCGCGCCCCTGGTCCAAAACCATGTGGCCGACCCTGCAGGGGGGCACAGGCCGCATTGTGATCTTCCTGTTGGCTGTCGACCGACCTCCTGCTGGCGTGTGTGCGTGTGCACCAGTCCCAAGTGTCTGTCGGTGGTGCTACTCAAGCGTCGAACTAAACCAAGACGAGCTTGAAGTTCGCCCGACCGCCAGAGAGGCAATGAAGCAAAAATGCAACTGCGTTTTTGCCCCTTGCCGTTTGCCCCGTTCCGCGCGGGAGGAACGGCAGCAGGATCGGAAGATGTCCACTGTCAGTTTGGCGTTGCCTAGTAGGTGGTGGACCAGGGTTTTGGCTGCCAGCCATGCCGGCGACGGTGAATCGGCTGACCGCATTTTCATTGAGGTACCCGACTGTTTCCTTCGTCTGAGATGCAAACCGATTGTGGGTGACACAAAGGAGACCTCCGGCCTCGGATCCGGTGGCCTACGTTGTGGCGTGCGTGGACTTACACGACAGCAAACGAGAGACACCTATGCCAGTGTGTGTGAGGCCCAATCTATTATTGCATGTTTGAATGGAGGGTGGCTGCTACGACATATGGGGCCATTTTGTTCGTCTTGTGACCTCCACAGGGCAATATCGAAGTTGTGTATTCTGTATGTACTCGTAAACCAATGTTCTGCAGGACAGGATGCGGTGAGCAACCAACAGGGCCTGAATTGTCAGATCGTGTTTTTTTCTTTGTTGTGATACCCTTTCTGTCTGTCGGTCCGCCCCTTCCTTGCCTTGTTGCCTGTCCCTCCTTCGCTGCTTGTAAGATGGGCTGTCGGCCCGGTCCATAATAAACCAGGGTCGGCGAGCTCGCCGATTGACAAGACGGCATGCAACTCTCTTTTTTTCCCTCTTGTCTCGTGCCGTCCCGTCCTCAACCCCTGTCTTTATTTGCTTTTTGCTAATTCCGCACCTCAGCATTCTCTGCGCTCGATGCAGGACTCCGCAATTCCCTGCCGCACTGCAGCACGCACTCCACGAAGCACTCCACAAAACACTCCACGAAACACTCCACGCAGCAACATCTGCCCTCGCGAACATCAACGACCCACAAATCTTCTTCTTTCACTCGATTTTGCAGCAGCAGGCGGTCTAGCAATCGATCCAATCGGCCAGAATAGCGTGTGTATGCTCGGGCCATCTGGAACAGTTGTTGGCTTCAAACCATTCATGACTACTTGGCCTCTGGCGACAATGACGGCCACGGAATGAGACACCGTTTGTTCCCAAAGCAATGTAGCGGCGCATACGAGAAGCGGAAACAGGGAACGAAAGCACGCATACGGCGTCTACTGTGGTATCGCGGCGGCAATTGCTGCGCGGCATTCATCCTGCCGCCGCGGCAAGTTGACGGCCACACCGATCGACCTCGGGGCCCCCCCCCCCCCCCCCCCCACAGGCTTCTAAGGAGCATCTGGCTCGCCAAAGACCAAATATGGATAAAACTCACAAATCTGCAGGGTGTGGTCATTCTATGCCTCCATTCCAACTCTGCCTGGGGAATGAGATCACCTGCTGGGCGATGGGCAGATTGAGCCGCCGGGAAATGTGCCAGGTACACAATGCACCCTGAGAGTATGGGTTTTTCTTCTGGATGTTCTGCATCCGAGACATACCTAAACATCAATACGACTCAAGGGATTGGCATATGCAAGGCACAGCACCACCCAAGGAACTGTGGCGCCGAGCCGTTCCAGGCTTCAGAAACATTTCGTTCCGTCACGCAGCCTTTACATTGCAGAGGGCAAATACAGAGACAATCTTGGTCCTGTTGGTAAGTAGGTTTTGTGGCACAGCGCTATCACTAACACCCCCAGTCCCGTCGCAGTTTCCTGAATCTGAATATCCTGTACCGAAATCCCCAAATCGCGGCCGATCCCCGACCGGTTGCATCCGATCCTGCCCTTCAATGTAGCATACATTTAAACATCTAGGCCTCTAACTATACCACAGTAGCAATGGCATGCACATAGGGACATCTACATCTGATGATCGACGGAATTATTCCGGGTGGGTGAATCCCATGTGCAGCTGGCTCCTGCATCGCTAGCTTTCTGTCAATCTCGGCCGCCTGACCTGGAATCAGATCTTCTGTGGAGTTGCTTTGGGGGTGCCAAACGCTGGTGTCAAACCCGAAAGAAAAAAAGCCCCATCGTGTGGCGTCTGCAGTGTTTCGTAACTTACAGCACCTGCCGTATTGAGTTACCACCATTCGTCCAACTGTTGCCACCCCCTTTCCTCACCTGACCGCTTCTTCTATGTACAGAGTAGGGATATTGGCGATGATGCCGAATAGCGCCGAGGTGAGTATATGTACATACATCGCGCCGCAATGTGTGGGTTTTAAGCAAAGCAGGCACAGGCTGGGTTCACCTGAAACCTGATGCAGAGTGCTATGTACTGTACATACATACATACCTTAGTGAATTGTGTAAGACACAGACAGCGCCGATAAGCAGTGGCCTGAGCTCCTTTCTGAATTGAGGTTACAAGTCCGGCGCCGCCGGGGCTCCTCCAACCCCGCAACAAACTCTCGTGCTAGCGCCTAAAATAGGTAGCGAGAATGCAAGCAAGAAGAATTACACGAAGAAGGAACACGCTAATACCTTTAGCATCAGGAGCCAACTTGTCGGGAGTCACGATCCCGCGCAATCACGGACGGACTTGGACAAGATAGCGTCGAGATGGTGAGACATGCATTTCCCGATCCAGCTCAAGTTCAAGGCCGCCCAAATACCTATCTACATAGTACGGAGTAGAGCGCCGTCAACCAAACTAACCGCCTCCGTCATTCCGTCACTCCGTCACTCCCCGAGCCATCGATGTGCGGTGCGGACCCAAGAGCCAAATGTTACCCCGACTAACCTTAGTTACTGCTAACTTGTGTTAGCGCGCAACACTCATTCCAGGTTTTGCTGTAACTAACGGCTTCTTCCGCTCAACACCCCGTCAGGGCCACCACCCGGGAACCAGACTGCCGGACCTCAACCCCGGATCCTCGTAGCGGGCCGCGAACGCCACGCCACCGCACCGACAATGACCAGCGTTGCGGCGGGCGGGGGAATGGGCGTTTCTCTGGAGCTGAAATCGGGCCAGGATCTATGCAGTTGTCGACCGAGACCGCAGCCCCAAACCACCCGCGTCTTTTCGCCGGAGAAACTGCCCCGGATGGCCGTTTCCTCACTGCCTGGGTAGCGAGCGATGAAACACAATAAAGAAACAACATCAGTCCATGTTCAAGACGAAAAACAATCGCGTCAGAACGGATGGGCCCGCAGCTGAAGCGAGCTGTGGAACTATCGACAGTGAGGGGCTCCATAGCGGCCGGGATCCCAACTCTGAAGAAGGGCCTTATATCCGGGATGGTTCATTGATAGTCCAGCATGTGTAAATTCGGGCCGACGTTCGGGCAAGCGGCGGAGGAGGTGCGCAAGAATTGATAAGGTAAACCAGATGCTATTCGACTGGATGTTACAGAATCGGCGATCCAGAACCACACCCGCGCGGTCACTCCGTGAGGCTCAGAGCATGTCTGTGGATCAGGGCCCGGGAACCTCCGGTGCGGGAGGGGGCGATCGACAAACCGTAGTTCTTCGGAGTGGAAACATCTGGTTGCAGGGTTCCTCAGTCGAGTACTTTGTATTTCTGTCCAGTTATTTGTTGATCTTGCCGCTGTCTTATTGCCACTTCCTGGCTCCTCAGGACAACCTCTTCGGGATTGTTAGCATGAATAAAGATGTAAGGAAAGTGATGATTGACTGAGAATAATAATTGCGAATAGAGAGCAGGTCTGAAGGTCACGTCCTCCTCCGATGCCGAGTGAGCAAAACCACGCTTCTAAAACGGTGAAAGGCAGTGTGATGCCGTGGTTCCAAGCATGGTCCAGGAGTGAGAGCCGGGACTCCCAACTAGTAGTCGAATCCTTTGTAGGCAGCCCGGCGACGACTGGGCCCGGTTCATATCAACACCAGCAACAGGGCATAATCCTACACCAAAATGGACCAGCCAGTTAGCGCAACCCCCCCAGAACACAACTTCCATAGCCCCCAATCACAGGACAGAGGGACACCCTCAACAACAAACATTCTCAACCCGCTTAAACTCGTACCCGATACACGGCAACACCATTTCCAGGCTGGCCCTGACCGCAGCAGGCGGAGAAGGGGAAACAGCTCGAGGGGCCTGCGGCTCACACTTCGGCCGCCGCCGCCGCCGCTGTTTGGCCTGGTGGGGGATCAAGGACTTATCGCTCACAGGTTCCATATTGTTGAGCCTCAAGGTCGGGACCTGGTGCCGCAGGCTGGGGAAGTCCGCGTGCCAGAAGAACGGATTGGCTCTGGCCTCGAGTGCGCCGTTGCGCCCGAGGCGGGCCTTGGAGTCGCAGGGGAGGCTTTTGATGGCTGGCACTGCGTGTTAGCCAGAAAAGATTTTGTTGTTTGAGAGGTAGGCTGGGGGGCAAGGAGAGAAGGAGGTGGATGCTGGGGATAGGGACACAGTGTACATACATACCGTCTTGGGGGAGAGCGAGAACGTGTGTCGCTAATTCGCGATCTCGAGCTGGGTCGCTACTAGGCTGGTGCCGACTTTTCATGGCCCACGGCCTACGGCCCGTGAGGCATTGGTAACTGTTCCGTTTGTGACTGACCTGGGATGCCGCCCAAGAGAATTTGCGTCTCCGCGCCGCTGGGCATCCAAACAATGTCATAGTGAAGCAGGTTCGTCGACATGACTTACACGACAATGCCCATTGACCACTAATCACCCTCGTATGAGTATGGTTGCTGCAATAACACCTCCGGAGTAGTATACATGATGTTTCCAAGCCCCGTGCGTGTCATAAGCCTTACCTAGCCCTGCCAGTCAGGACCATAAGCGTTGTTGCTCAAGCTTGAATTAGCCTCGTCGAGATTGACTGGGCTGCCGTTTGAACTTTGAACCCACGGTCCATGGCATGATAGACGGAGGAGTTGGAAGTAGTAGTTACAGGTGTGGTTCTCCCGGGAACTTTTGGCAAACCTGAAATCGTCGAGCTTGATATGGTCATGCTGACCGAGGAGAATGTTGTCTGGCTTGATACCTCGGTGGATATACCCGAGGCAGTGGGTTGCCTCGATAGCAAAGATGACCTCCGACGCAGAAAACACAACGCGGCTCTCATTGAGGCGGCCCAGGGTTTCCAGTAGCATCCACAAAGTGCCGCCCTTTTTCAATCAATTTCGAGAGACTGCAGTTGGAGAGCTCTTGCTTGGTTCGGAGGGAGCTGAGGAACTGCCTTCGCTTCTGAAACGCTCGCCGTTTTCCAGAAATACCCCCGGCTTGTCAGCGCTGAAATGTCCTCGAGAAGTCGGCCCAAGGTCAATCCCCACCGGATACCGATGGCTCAGAATATCTTTTGACACCGATCGTGTCTCGGTTGAGCCTTTTCACGCTTGTCCTTGAATGACTCTTGGACCAAATGATAGCACAATTTCTGGTCCAAGTTCGCATTCGGGCCATATCCGGGACACAGCTGGGGTGGTGGTAAGATCTGGAGACGGACTACAGTTCTCGGGGTTTGGAATCGTATAAGGATGAAATGACGTTTTGGCTATTAGGGTGAGGTCATGGCCGGCGAGCCACCTGCGGTAGCTAACTCAGAAAGCGCGAGATCCCCAAGACTTGGTGTGTTTGCAAGGCCTATATGATGCTTTGTAAAACAACGCCTTTCTGGTGGCTGTCCTCGAAAACAGATGATAGATAGAAGCAGGCCTGATGGTCCGGACTGCGGGATTGTTATCTGAAAGGAACGTGGTTCCTGTGTACACCACCAACAAAAGCAAGATCCATCCTAAGGCTCGAGATTCTCGGGTCCATCTCAGTTGATAGCTAGACCGACATGGCCCTGCGGGACAGTGCGGTGTGCGTTGACACGCGCGATCAGACCATGTTCAGTGATAAAAGAGGGAAGGCAGAGTGAAACCAAAGCAGTTTTGTTAACAGGCAACTAAAAAGTAGAAGGTCCAAGTTCCATGCATTAGGTGTCAGGTGGATGAGGCACCTGATGAAAGCTACACCGTCGAGGTTCCAATGAGGTGCGGTGTGTAAGTGCTGCCACGGCAGCAGCGGGCACTTCCTAAAGTGGAGCCGAACTACAGAGCGTCAAATGGTGACAGTCCCAAAACCCAAATCGCATGAAAACTTTCATCAGTTCACCCCACTATTAAACTTCTATATTTCACATGTCGTTTTAATCATTCACTCACTTGATATACAGATTACTCTTGCACTGCACACAAGTACCTGGAGGTGGGCTTATGTTCAAGGTCAGGGTTAGGGGCAGCTCTTACACTCCACTGCAGCTATCGCAATCATTGTGCCCATTATTATATCCATCGCAACTATCCATGCCTCCTGCAGCCGTCGCAATCACTGTGCCCATTATAGCCATCACAATCATCGTGCATACTGCAGCCATTGCAGTCATCGTGCCATTACAGCCCTCGCGCCCACTATAACCATCGCGATCATCGAGCCTACTATAGCACTCTAACTGAAATAACCCTATAGATATTCTGACCTTTTTCTTTTAACACGATGGGGTTAGTCTAGGTAATGTAAATTCCGGCTGCGATTTGAGTTTCGGGACTGATCACCATTTGACGCTCCGTACCGAACATTCATCATGGGGGCATTGCGGGGGACATTTGGTGCCTCCGCCCCGCACTACCAGGTCACCTTGCCGGCCTCGGCTGCGGTTGTTGCCAGCACACACTGAGAGAGCAGGCGCTGGGGCAGGCTGTCCGGACACTTATAGCAGATCACAAGCCTGCCAATCATGACGACTGGCAGTCTTGGCGGGACCGGAACGGCCCAAACACTTTGCGGTAGAAGTGCACTCGTTGGGTATCTCGCCGGCTCCAGCCGTGTTTCTCCATCCCGGTCGACAGCACAGGCATCTTCCACGATTCTACATACTTATTTGCGTCTGTCGCCGGCGCATCCCGTCACCCGGTCTTTCAACCTCCGCCTCAGAGCCGCGCCGAGAAAGAGGTCAACTGACTATACGATAACGCTCCTCGACTTCCACAGTGCGCACGTACGGGCCCAGCACCTAGCTTTGACATTTCCCAGTGATTAGCTCCCCTGCGGCCAAACGGTTTGGTGACGGCACTCGATGACGGATCTGGAAGCTCTCCGGTTTCCTTCGTCAGCTGCCCACGACCCGCCTACAGCTCGCATCCATCATCCAAGCTCTGACCGTTCCCCACGCCCTTACGATTAAATAGTTATTACATTCCCAGCTCACGGAACGGAACGGACATCGGTCCCGTAGAACCGAACTCGTTCGCCGTGGCAGACCAAACCCCCAGCGAAGCTCCCATCCATATCCCATCCGCCTCCGACAGCCCATCCCCCACCCTCGCACCGTTTATTTCATCCTCCAACGTCGCCGGCCCTCTCGACGCATCCATCCCACCGCAACTCCCCCCGCTGCAAGCTCTACACCCGGCGCCCTCCGTGTCCAACCGATCCTCGATTTACGAGTCCGGCTCCCAAGACGCGACCCCGTCTTCCACATCGATTCCACCGCTAAGACAGATACTCGGCAGGAGACAGCGGGCCGGGTCAGAGGAAGAAGAGAAAGAGGAGGGGGGAGAAGCACACGTCAGCACCACATCGGGCATACCTGCTTCCCGTTCGGATACAAAGCGGAGACGCTACGAAAGCATGCTGACGGAACTCGATAAGAAAGAGCCATCTAGTCGAGCTACACGAGTGATGTCGAACGGATCTCGGGCTGGCAAGGACCACAAACTGGCAGGCTCAAACACAACGCACCAGACCCAGCCCGGCACCATGCACAGCGCTCGGCCCAATGGAGCCCATATGCGTGCGCGGCAGGAGAGCTACTTTGGCCACAGTCGGGAAGAGGTTACGCGCATCTTGATGCAGGCCTTGAATGATCTCGGCTACCATGCGGCGGCAGACAGCGTCGGCGAGGAGAGTGGTTTTCAGGTCGAGAGTCCAGACGTGATCGCCTTTCGGCAGGCCGTGCTGAGCGGCTCCTGGGGTAGGGCGGAGGAAGTGCTTTGCGGGAAGGGCGGCCAAGCATTGAGGGACGGGCTTGTGCTGGCTCCCGGAGCAGATCGCAACGCCATGAGGTTCCGGCTCCGCCAACAAAAGTTCCTCGAACTTCTCGAGCAGCGTGAGACGGGCCGGGCCTTGACCGTGCTCCGCAACGAGCTCACCCCGCTGTGCCACGATCAGCACCAGACACTCCACTCCCTGTCGAGGTTCCTTATGTGCCAAGACGCCGATGATCTCCGGAACAGGGCGAATTGGGATGGTGCCGGCGGGCGGTCCAGGCAGGTGCTGCTGGCGCAGCTCTCAGGTTGGTTCTAGATCTCGACGCGTCTGTGGAACTCATGGGGTTTGGCTGACACTTCTCGGCAGAGTCGATATCACCGTCGGTCATGCTTCCCGACCGGCGTTTGGCCGTTCTGCTGGACGACCTAAAGCGCAGCCAGATGGACAGGTGCATCTATCACACAGCCGAGGGGCCACCCTCACTCTGTGCAGATCATTTTTGCGATAGGAGCCGGTTCCCCTCGGAGGTTTTGATCGAGTTTCACATGTCGACACCAGAAGAGCCTCAGAGAGCCGAAGAGGTCTGGCAAGTCCGCTTCTCACCCGACGGCAAGCGTCTGGCCAGCAGTGGAGCGGCTGAGTCGGTTAACATCTGGA
Organism: Chaetomiaceae sp. B2702; assembly: GCA_023628455.1. NCBI lineage: Eukaryota > Fungi > Ascomycota > Sordariomycetes > Sordariales > Chaetomiaceae > Chaetomiaceae sp. B2702. The sequence goes on from JAMAKP010000078.1 coordinate 22,035, forward strand.
ACGTCGAGCATCTTGTTTTGATGCACCAGTTAGATAGCCACGGCAAGAGTGGCGTTGGTAATCTCGCGTGGGCCCCCGACAGCAGGTTACTTGTCACCTGTAGCATCGACCACAATATCCGGCTCTGGGATACCGACGTGAGTGGCAATCCACGAAACGAAACCCGTTAGCCCGGATGATACTGACAGGATGCTACAGACGGGAGAGTGTCTGAGGATCATTGCCGTGTGCGATGAGCCTGTGAGCAGCTGTGTCTGGGCTGCTGACGGCCAGACGTTTATCACGGGTTCTTTTGACAAGAACCTATCCGTTTGTCAGTGGGACCTCCAGGGAGAGTGCGTTCATACGTTTGCAAAGACGTACAGAACCGAAGATGTCGCGCTCTCGCCCGACCAACGCTGGCTGTTTACCTTGGACGACCGGCAGACCTTGCACATTTACAACTTCCTCACGCGGGAGCACGTTTATGACCATGCTCTTGGTGCTCGGGGAACTTCGCTGACAATAAGCCGCGACTCGAGGCACTTCATTGCCAACAAGGTGGACGGCGAGGTGATCATGGTCGACAACGAGACGCGTGAGATTGTGCAGAAGTATACGGGCCACGTTGGCGGGAGCTTCACCATCAGGAGCGATCTCGGCGGTGCTAACGAAAACTTCGTCATTAGCGGGAGCGAAGGTAAAGTGCTTCTGCGGAGCTGACGTTGTCGAAACGGGCGAAAAGGACAATTGCTAATTGACGCTGGTTTGCTGCAGATGGCCGCGTCTTCGTCTGGCACAAGTTGACGGGAATACTGATCTTTGAGACCGAAGCTCATACCGCGAGCTGCAACGCTGTCGCCTGGAACCCAGCCGATCCGTGCATGTTTGCGACGGCCGGAGACGACGGCAGGGTCAGGATGTAAGTGTCAGCCCTTTCTGCTGACGGATTAGTTCTATTAATACTAACGCTTCGGTTTCTTAGTTGGTCGAATAGGGAGCGGAAGCTGGCGTCTGTTTCGGCTTCGGCTTCGGCTTCGGCTTCGGCTCCGGCTTTGGCTCCGGCAGCGGCGGCGGCAGCGGCGGCGGCGACGCATTCCAACGGCACATCACACCAGTCTAGCAACGGGAGCTTGACGTCGCTGGAGGTATGGCCTTGAGGACCTGGAAGACGAGATGGCCATGGTGGCGTGTTTTATTACCTTGTTTCTGTGGGATTTGGTTGGAATACGGGACATAGCATAGGGCGGCGAACTTGAAGATACGGGGCTGACTGGGGTTGAATGCATTATTATTTTTTCCGTCGAGGGACACAGATACCAACGCTCATTTCTCCCCCTACGGATGTGTTCTTCCAGCTTCTGAAGACAGGCGGAGGGGGGGATCCAGGTGGACAATCGGACGACTACGACGCCGGAACACATCAGGGGGTGGGATGAGGACCAGATGCAGAGGACGGGGCGCAGGAATGGGGACATGGTCTGGGGCGGTTGGTAACACAACTGTTTACTGTTTGTATTCATCACTATTCGGGTATTCCATTTTTGGGTTGTCAGGGGCTGGGGGCCATAGATGTGTGATGTAGGTGGTGGGCTCTCGGTAGAATGTGAGCCAAGTGTGTGTGGGAGGAAGGGCAGATGATGGAAAGCGAGGAAAAGCAATGGTTAACACATTGACATTGTTTTCCGCTCTACTGATATTGGGTTATTCCACACGCTGGTTTTAACACCGTGAAGTTCATTTTTGCATCTCCCGAGACCTCGGGACCCTGGGATATACTCCTGCAGACCAATTACTTTATGGTGTTGGGGTGGGCGATGGGACATGGCCGAGGTTATTTTTTATTATCTTTTTTTTTAAACCTGCCTTTTCTGATGATGGGAAACAACTTTGTCTTCTGCAACTACAACCTTTATAAGGCCTCTCAATGTCCTAGTAGCTTGTCAATGTCACTCGAGATCATGCTGGCCCTTTGAACCGGAGGAAAGCAGAAGGAGGGTTAGGGTAATATAGAGTCGCTTACAGGCGCCATGTGCCGCGTCAACGTGAGGCCTCGGATGACGAATGCTTGGAACAACGTGCGCAACACGGTTCAGGCAGAAACAATAAAACGAGACAAGAAATTTCGGTAGGCATGCAAGCGGCTGGTATTGGAGACCGCGGGGCGCGGCCTGTTCTGGCACCTGACGGGTTAGCGTTATGTTGTCTTTGTAGGCGACCCATGCGGTCGGTCGCTGAGAAGGTGTTGAGGTTTGAGATGTGGAATGAGACGTGTTGCAGGGATTACGCATCGCTACAGATAAGCGGGTCACGTGCGGTCCCGCCGCCTGAAGTTGGGCCTGCATTCGCACGGACAGGAGGCTGCGACGCGGTGGGTCCCAACGTAAGTCAACTCTCCGGAAGGGTCTGGCACTCTGCAAGTCCAACCCTCCAAGATTCCCGCCATCCCATCCAACTGCCGACTGCAGACACAACACGGTTCTGCTACTTTACACGCCGATTCCGACCCGCGAACAACAAGGCGTTCTTGAGGCCGCATTGCGAACACTCGAGCCCCCACGCGTTTGCCGACCCAACGTCCTACATCAACGGCGCTGTGCTGCGCTGAACCCTTGCCTCCTATCCATCGGCCCTGCACCCACAGCAGCACCGCCAACCGCCATCACCACACCATCATACAGCCGCAAATATGACGGCCGAGGCCCCGTCGCTCGCCAACCCTGGCGGCATCTCAGACCCCGGGCTGATTAAGTACGCTCTTCACTCCTGCCTTTGCGTTGTTGCTGCCCTTCAGGCGTGCCCGTCAGGCACTGACATGTGCCCCACACAGGCTCGTCAACAAACTCCAGGACGTCTTCACCACCGTCGGCGTCACCAACCCGATCGATTTGCCGCAAATAGTCGTCGTCGGCAGCCAGTCTAGCGGAAAGAGCTCAGTATTAGAAAACATTGTTGGCCGCGACTTGTGAGTCTTCATCGCCACCTCTCTTCCCCTTCCCCCTTAGCCTGGTGTGCCCGCCCTCTGCCCCACGGGGGCCCGCTCTTCACCGACTAACGTGCGCGTTCCCATCTTAGCCTACCCCGTGGTTCCGGCATCGTTACCCGTCGGCCCCTTGTCCTCCAACTGATCAACCGCCCCGGCGAGCCGCTGACGAACGGAGCCGAGAAGGAGATCACCAACACCACCGATAAGGCGGCCAACACGGAGGAGTGGGGCGAATTTCTTCACATCCCCGGCCAGAAATTCTTCGACTTCAATAAGATCCGCGATGAGATCAGCAGGGAGACAGAGGCAAAGGTCGGCCGAAACGCCGGCATCTCGCCCGCCCCGATCAACCTTCGCATCTACTCGCCCAACGTCCTCAACCTCACCCTGGTCGATCTTCCCGGTCTCACACGAGTGCCTGTCGGCGACCAGCCGCGCGATATCGAGAGGCAGATCCGGGACATGATTCTCAAGTACATTCAAAAGTCGAACGCTATCATCCTGGCCGTGACAGCCGCCAACATCGATTTGGCGAACTCGGACGGTTTGAAGCTGGCAAGGGAGGTGGACCCCGAAGGCCAGCGGACGATCGGTGTTCTTACCAAGGTGGATCTCATGGACGAGGGCACCGACGTGGTTGATATTTTGGCCGGGCGCATCATTCCCCTGCGGCTGGGCTACGTCCCGGTGGTGAACCGTGGTCAACGAGATATCGATAATAAGAAGCCCATCAACGCGGCGCTCGAGGCGGAGAAGAACTTCTTTGAAAATCACAAGGCGTACCGGAACAAGAGCTCGTACTGCGGCACACCCTACCTCGCTCGCAAACTCAACCTCATTCTTATGATGCACATCAAGCAGACCCTGCCGGACATCAAGGCTCGCATTTCCAGCTCGCTACAAAAGTACTCGCAGGAGCTGGAGTCGCTGGGCCCGTCGATGCTCGGGAACAGCGCCAACATTGTGCTGAACATCATCACCGAGTTTACCAACGAGTGGCGCACCGTCTTGGATGGAAATAACACGGAACTCTCGAGCACGGAACTGTCGGGCGGCGCCAGAATCAGCTTCGTCTTCCACGAGCTGTACTCAAACGGCGTCAAGGCGGTGGACCCATTCGACCAGGTCAAGGACGTTGACATCCGCACCATCCTGTACAACTCGTCCGGTTCCTCTCCCGCATTGTTCGTCGGCACGACCGCCTTCGAGCTGATCGTCAAGCAGCAGATTAAGAGGATGGAGGAGCCGAGCTTGAAGTGCGCGTCGCTCGTGTATGACGAGCTGGTCCGTATCCTCACGCAGCTCCTCAGCAAGCAGCTGTACCGGCGGTATCCCTCCCTCAAGGAGAAGATACACGCTGTGGTGATTTCCTTCTTCAAGAAAGCTATGGAGCCGACGAACAAGCTGGTGCGGGATCTGGTGGCGATGGAGTCGTGCTACGTCAACACGGCGCATCCCGATTTCTTGAATGGGCACCGGGCCATGGCCATCGTCAACGAGAAGCACAACCCGTCCCGGCCGGTTCAGGTCGACCCCAAGACGGGCAAGCCCTTGAGCTCGACGCCCGCCCGGGCCGCCAGCCCGACGCTCATGGCCGGCGACGGCGACTCGTCGAATACGGGCTTCTTTGGCAGCTTCTTTGCCGCCAAGAACAAGAAGAAGGCGGCCGCCATGGAGCCGCCCCCGCCGACGCTCAAAGCCTCGGGCACCCTCTCGGAGAGGGAGGGAATCGAGGTCGAGGTCATCAGTACGTATCCATACGCCGTGCAGACTGCCCGAGTCTTGAACTGACGGTGTATCCTCCCAGAACTGCTCATCTCCTCCTACTTTAACATTGTCAAGCGCACCATGATCGATATGGTTCCCAAGGCGATCATGCTAAATCTCGTCAGGTGTGTCCAACCAATCCCGCTCCGTCCTTCCCACTCAAATTTTGGTTTTGTGTTGTATTAACCAGGGTCGTTCTAGTTTCACAAAAGACGAAATGCAAAAGGAGCTGCTCGAGAACATGTACCGCCAGAGCGAGCTCGACGACCTGCTCAAGGAGAGTGATTACACGATTCGTCGGCGCAAGGAGTGCCAGCAGATGGTGGATTCGCTGAGCAGAGCCAGCGAGATTGTCAGCCAGGTGCAGTGATCTCTTCGTCACGGTTAATGAGCGGGGTGCTGTGTGGCGGCCGGGTTGAGGAGAGAGGAGAGGTGAAGGTTGGAGGGATGTCAGTTAGGAGCTGAGAGTGATGGACGGCGGAGGATGCATGTTTTGGGATGGGCGGCGGGGCGAGCGTGTGTCGGTTTAGGTATTCACGAATGGGATGCGATGAGATAGATAAGATGGACGAGATGAGATGTGGGCATCGTTGGTGATGGCTGAGGGGAGTGATGCACCGGTATATGTGTGAAGTGAGTCAAGGTGGATTGGGGTGGGAGTTTTGTTGTAGAGGGTTTCTCGGACGCATATCCTACTCCTTGTTCCCTTTTCGATACCATTGGTAGATTATGAAACCGCTTTGTGTTCTGATTGCTCCATGGGGTAGGATGGATGGATGGATGGATGGATGGATGGATGGGTTGAATCCTCAACAAGGATCCATCCAGAGATCAGGGCAGAGTCCTCGTCCTCGCCTTTGGGTTCAGGGGGGCGTCTCCCAATGCAATGCAGCAGCTTACGCAAACTTTCCCTGCACACTTTCGGTGGACGGACAGCGCCACGGATCGAATTGGCGGTGAAAAGGTAAGGTTATCTCGGGACGCCGGCCTCTCATGTTGCTTATTCCCCCCACGCCTTCATCCCGCGGACGGGAAGCTTGGATAGCGTTCAGCCTTCTCTCAAACGCCTAATCCAAACCTGCTCTGTAGCATCGCTTGCGACTTTCTTTCTTCCTAGCCCCTCCTCCCTAGTAGACGGTGGAAGCGATGTGTGACTTGATTGGATCTAGAGCTGGATGCATGCCACCATCTCTGCCTCTTTAAGGGGTGGGTGGCATCATGAGTGTGGAATTTGAGTACCACAATGAGCTCGCCATAGCGCCGGGACTTCTAGGCTGCATAATCGTGGAAGAAGCAATCCCGTCTTATTAATCCTGTAAGCCTCTGAGGTCTGAAGGGGGAAGTCCGATTTGGGACTCCCGGTGTGGTGCGCCAGACACCCCGGGGCTTTAAACCGAGGGGGGGCTGCCCATGGTAAGGGGAAGAAGACAGCTTGATCATATTCACCGAGCACCGCAAAAGCTTTCCCCCCCCCCAAGGCTGAAGCAGACGCCGATTGAGTAACGCTCTCCACGAAGTACGGCACGGCTACTCAAACTCGAACACCATGGCGCAAAACTCACGAGATCCTTCCCCTGGGCCGCCGCCCAATCCGCCACCGAGTCCCGCATGGTTATGTCAAGCTTGCAAATGGTATGTGGACAAATGATTGTGATGTTAGTCGACAATTGTTGTTAACTCTTGTCCTGCCTGTCAGGACTCACACTCAGCACTTCTGAAGCTGGGGCGTCGGGAAGCTGGTAGGACAAACAAGGCACGCTTTATCTATATAGAGATGGCTATACGTTAAGGGGTATCGGGATTGTATCTGCGAAATATCGACACGCCAGTCGAGGGGAATTTCTCGGCCGGGAGGTATCCAAGAAACCGATTTCTATCCGTGGCCGGGGAATCACAGCTTGGCCGTCTCCTTCAAAACAAGGCCGCCTTCCTGCACCTCAAACTGATCGCCTCTAAACCAGCCCAGCCACTCCTTCAGCGTCTCCTCCCCTCCATGTCCCACACCAAGGAGATGGCCGACATGTCCCTCTCCTTCCACGCCGGGCCCCTGACCGTGACTCGCATCCTCCGCTCCTTTTGTCACACCCAGCCATGGCGTCTCCCTCAACGTGACCGCCGGCCGCTGATCGCCTTCCTTCCACTTGTCCCCCCTCATCTCCCCATACTCATACACCGGCGTACAGCACGCATCCGTCCCCTCAAACACCCTCTCCCACTCCTTCCTCGTCTTCCGCCTAAACACCCCCTCCAACACCCTCCTCAGCTCGGGCCACTCGGCCCGGTCATACCTCCTCCGCTCCCAGCCCCGCCCCTCCAGCCCCAGCCCCTTGACCAACTCGGCAAAAAACCGCGGCTCCAGCGCCCCGACCGCCATCCACCTCCCATCGGCCGTCTCATACGCATCATACCAGGGACACCCCGAATCCAGCAGGTTCTCCCCCCTGGGGCGGTCCCACACGGGCGTGTGGCGCGCAAAGCGCGCAAAGCTGGCCAGATACGCGGCGCCGTCCACCATGTTCGCCTCCACCACCTGGCCGCGGCCCGTCCGGACCCGGGTCAGCAGCGCCATCAGGACGCCGAGCACCAGCATCGCGCCGCCGGCGGCAAAGTCCGCGAGCAGATTCCCCGGCGGCGTCGGGGGCTGGCCCTCGCGGCCCAGCAGGGCCAGGGCGCCCGACACGGCGAGGTAGTTGATGTCGTGGCCGGCCATGGCGGCGAAGCGGCCGTCGCGGCGGAAGCCGGTCAGGCGGGCGTAGACGAGGCGCGGGTTGAGCGGGAGGAGGTCGGCCGGGCCGAGGCGCAGCTTCTCGAGCACGCCCGGCCGGTACGGGTCGACCAGGACGTCGGCGTCGCGGGCCAGGCGCCGCACGAGCGCCGCGCCGGCGGGCGATCCGAGGTCGACTGGGATGGACGTCTTGTGCCGCGTCAGGAGGTCTGCTGGGACCGCTGCTGGGGAGGAGGGCGGAGCCGCGGGCCGGTCGATGCGCAGGACGGAGGCGCCTGCGTCCGCGAGGAGGAGGCCTGCGAAGGGGCCTGGCGGAATGCTTGTTAGGTATTTTTTTTTAATTTATTTTTCTTTTTATTTTCTTTTTATTTTCTTTTTGGATAGGACCGGTTGGAGGGGAGGGGAGGAGAGGAGAGGAGAGGGATGTATGTATGTACATACCTGGGGCGAGCCCGGCGAATTCGAGGACTTTGATGCCGGTTAGGGGGGGTTGGCCAGGCATTGTGGGCCGAGTCTGGGGAGATAGATGTTGGAAAAGACCCGGGGGTTAAAAAAGGCGGTTGCTGTCGACACAGCAGTCAGGAGGTCACTCTCCTTGCTGAAGCGGACTTTCATATAAATTGAAGATTGCCTGCCGGAAGCGCTCCCTCCCCCCACATGTCCGCCGTGATACCGAGGCTCCGGGTGTGGGGAAGCGGGGAGAGAGGAAGTGCGGAGTGCGGGGGACCCCATACTCTGTTATTACGGAGGTCTGACCGCAGACTGAGAAATAACTTTCCAGAATAATTATATTCCCTTATTAGTCGCGGCCATTCGTGAGCTAACCATGGCGAGGCTTTCAGCCTGCGCGATTTCTAGGCTGTTTTAAAGCTGCGAGGCAAGCTCAGGATGGTCTTGGAGGAAAGCCTTCTCCTGCGATGGCAAGTCCTGTCCCCACTTTCGTCGTTGTCTGATTCTGGCAATGAGTAACGCCTGGTATTTCTCTTCACCAAAGGCATTTTTGTACTCCTCGTCAGTATAGCCTAGTGAGGGACGCGCAGCATTAAACGGGTACTGTTGGAGAAAGCCCATGTATATAGGGTTCAGTGGCATATCGATGCTGGATTCGAATGAGCAAGGCTGGTAGAGACAAGTGTAGCAGGTATCAGGTATGTACTTACAGCTGTTCTCCGTTCCATTTATATATAAATGTGGACACATCTTGTGAGTTAGGTCGTCCGTTATCCACAAGGATATAAACCCGGTTTTCGTCGTAGAGGTATTGGCCAGAGGATCGGAGACAATCCTGAACCTTGTCAAAGGGTCTATGCCATTTGTGTTGGCAGATTATATCTGCCATTGTCGTCTGCCGTTCTTTAGGCTCGCCGGGTATGTCTCGGGAACGGCACTGGACCAGGATACGTGTGGCCATGATGAAAGCTGCAGTGGGTTGAAAGTGAAAGCCTCACTGACATGTGAAGCGAGGGCGGCCGCCCTATTTCATTGCAGGAATCACGTGTTTTGGGGGTGCATGATGCGCTGCCAATGGACGACGGCTCGAGAGGCGCTCCGGCACGCAACAGAAATCTCAGATGTTTTGGCTATCGAGCAGCCCTCTTGGTACTTACTCGCAACAGCCTAGCTAAACACAGCTCTGGGACCCTACTCTAGAGGGCCCTCTTTTTTAGGTTATTTTATTGCTTAGTCTGCGAGTCAGACCTCTATACCCTATGGTGCCAGGGCGTCGTGACTCGTCAGTGCTGCAACGCTGATAGGAGAAGTATGTACTTCGTAAATAGGAGCTGTAGATGTCAGAATAGGTGCGCGACAGGAGGCATGGAGGCATGGACGAAGCTAGAGAGACCGTGTATTATACATAGCTACTTTACAGAACATATGGCAACGGCCATGCGCTTGGCTTCGGCGGTCCGCGTCAGGACGGTACCTGGGTGACGTTGGCGCTAACACCCGGCTCGATGCCGTCTAGTATCTCCATCAACTCGTTCCACACCTTCTTCTGCACCGCCCTGCCCTCCTCCGACCGGACAAACGAGCTCGGATCATCTACCTTGCCGCTGTCGACGTACTTGCCGTGGCTTTCCCGTCCCCCCGCGGCAGCAGCCATCAGGGCCCTCGAGCCATGCTCGATGGTGCGGCCGATCAGAAACATGCCGACCGCCAGCACCAGCTGGCCAATGGCGTGGACGTCCCTGAATAACTGGGACTTGCACAAGCCAGGGTTTGCCGTGTTCACCACGACCGGGCTGGCGCCAGCGCTGGCCGCATCGAGCCGCTCGGCGAGCTCCTGCACGACCAGGATGTCAAGTAGCTTGGTGGTGCCATAACGGTCAGTGATAGCGCCGCCGGGACGGAAAGACTCAAAAATGCGCGGCTGGGACTTCTCGACAAACTTGGTCTAACCAAACCTTTCCGTCAGCCAAGGGGCGTCGTAGAAGATAGTGGGGCCAGGCCGTACTCACAAAGAAATGCGCCTCGCTCGCCACAACCGTAACAGCCGTCTCCACATTACACCGGGCCGCCGTCCTCTTCATCAAAGGCAGCAACATCAACACCATCAAGAAAGTCGAGATGACATTGGTCGTCACCTGCATCTCATACCCCTCGGCCATCTGGATGGCGTCGACGGCGAGCACGGCCGCGTTCGCCAGCAGCACGTCCAGCCTCTCCAGCTCCTTGTCGGCGCGGCGGCAGAAGGCGCGCACGCTGTCGAACGAGCACAGGTCGAGCGGCCATACCTCCAGCACGGCGGGGCTGGTGGTGAGGGACTGCTCGATGTCGGCCTTGGCCGCCTCTCCGCGCTCGGTGTTGCGGCAGGCGAGAATGACGCGGGCGGCACCGAGACGGGCAAAATGGCGGGCTGCTTCGAGGCCCAGCCCGCCGTTGGCGCCGGTGACGATCACGGTGCGCCCGGCGTACGATGTGGTGGGGACGGCCAGGGAGCGGAATTGGCGGGAGAAGAAGTGCACCGCGAGGGTGAGCCTGCAAAGGTCATATCATATAAGTAACGTTCCCGTGGACAGATGAGTGCTATGCCGATGTAGCAAGTGTGACCTACAAGTGAGACATCTTGTCTTGGGTAGGTTGTGATATTTTGTGGCTCAGATGAGTGCGCCGACAGCGGCTCAGACGGATTATCACGGATATACACTGGAAAGAGGGTATGAATGAAGCTGGAAAAGGAGAATGGGCTCCATGCCAAGCGGCGTGTGATTTCGGGAGGAAGCTAGCCACCGACCAGGGTAAAACAAGCAACAAGAACATGCATATTATCAAAATTTGGTGCAGGGTTGCGGAAATACTGTATGTAGTAGTTGATGGTGAGTTTCTAACGCTGCCCAGGTGCGTGACCTTCTGTAGTTAACAGCAACTCCCGGTAATGATATAGCTACTGTACCTCAGTGTTGTTACGCTGGGAGAGTAGCGGCGTCTCAATGTAGGCCGAGGATGAATCTACCCTAACCCTCTTCCGCACCTGGACACAGCTGGGCCAGTTACATCATTGGTAAAGTTGCGGTAACAATCAACCGGCTCAGTCCGTCTTCGCTTCTAAGGATCCCGAAACTGCCGCCGTCCAACCATCACCACAACCATTTTCCGCCAAGATGTTCGCTAGAACGGTTCTTTCAAGGGTAACTACCTCTCGCTGCTCTGGAAAAAAAGAAAAAAAAAAGCCCGCAATGCTAACGTCGCACTGCAGGCCGTCCGCCAGACGGCCTTCTCATCGATCCGCCCTGTCGCCGGCCCCGTCACTCCCTCGCCCTTCCTCCTCTCGCTGGCCACACAGCGCCGCCTCCTCTCCGATGCCGTCCGCCAGGCAATCGACAAGGCCGTCGGCTCGGCCCCGGTAGTCCTCTTCATGAAGGGCACCCCCGAGACGCCCCAGTGCGGCTTCTCGCGCGCGAGCATCCAGGTGCTCGGCCTGCAGGGCGTCGACCCGGAGAAGTTTGCGGCGTACAATGTGCTGGAGGATCAAGACTTGAGGCAGGGTACGTTTTGTCTCATCGCTACTGGTTTTAAGTTGGAGGAGGTTGTAGGGGAGGGGGGAGGGGGGGCCGCCAAAGAGACTGACAACAAGCAACAGGCATCAAGGAGTATTCGGACTGGCCAACGATTCCGCAGCTGTACATCGACAAGGAATTCGTCGGCGGGTGCGACATTATTGTCTCGATGCACCAGAACGGCGAGCTGGCAAAGATGTTGGAGCAGAAGGGCGTGTTGGTGAAGGAGGGGGAAGCGCAAGCCGAGGGGGAGAAGAAGGAGTAAACCAAACAAACCCCCCCCCCAAAAAAAGGACGAGGCACATCACTGCTGCTGCAGCTGTATATTACGACGATACCAAACCACCATGGCGCGTCATTTAGAATTGTAACATATCATCTTTTCCATTTTATCAAATCCACTAACCTACCTATCCAAAGATCCCCTCCACCATAGGGGGGGTCCGGTCACGCCGGATACGCCCCTCCATCCCCACGCATATCACTCCCGCCGGACCAGACCCCGGTCCCGTCCACCTCGTCGACCGACCACCGGATAACCTGGCCCCTCCCAAACATCTGCCTGCCCTTCCCGCCCCAGCCGCCCAGGACCTCCACCCTGTGCCCCAGCTCCCGCAGCCCGTCCACCGTCTCCTGGGGCATCCCCTCCTCCACGTACACGGTGCGGTCAAACACGTCCCCGACGTCGGCCATGCCGGCGCCGATGCACACCCGGGGCGCGTCCAGCGCCTGCTGGGGGTTCAGGCCGCCGACCAGCTGGCCCAGCAGCACCTGCACGTGGCCCTGCGGCTGCATGAAGCCGCCCATGACGCCGAAGACGCTGTGCAGGGAGCCGTCGCGCAGGTTGGTCACGAGGCCCGGGATGATGGTGTGGTAGGGGCGCTTGCGCGGGGCGAGCGCGTTGGGGTGGCGCGCGGCCAGGCTGAAGTTGGCGCCGCGGTTCTGGAGCGTGAAGCCGCACCCGCGCGGCACGATGGCCGTGCCGAAGCCCGCGTAGTTGGAGTTGATGAAGGAGATGGCGTTGCCCTGCCCGTCCGCCACGGCGAAGTAGACCGTGTCGCTGGAGCGGAGCGCCGGCGAGGGGAAGGCTGAGGCGTTGCCGCTGGTGTTGCTGCCGCTGGTGGATTCGGGATCGCCGTGCCGGAGAATGTCGCTGGCCCGGGAGGGATCAAAGAGGGAGGCGCGGGAGGCGAGGTACGGCTGGGCGATGAGCGACGCCGACGGGACCGGGTTCGTGGACGGGTCCGTGACGAACCAGTTCGCGTCGGCAAAGGCGATGCGCAGGGATTCGATTACGGCGTGGAGATAGGGGGCCGTGTTGTGCGAGGCCGGCGTGAAGGTCGGGATTTTGTTTTGGGCTTCGAGTTCTTGGAGGATGCCCAGCGCCATGAGCGCCACGATGCCCTGGCCGTTGGGCGGGTGTTCCCACAACTCGACGCCGCCGTCGCCTGCCGGGGAAGAGGAGGAGGAGGAGGTGCCTTGGCCGCGAAACTTGAGCGAGATGGGGTCTACGGGCTCGCTGCCCTTTTCGAGGTGGTGCTGTAGGTCCGCGAGCTCGAGGTGGCCGCCGAGGTCGCGGGTGACCCTGATGATTTCCTCCGCGATGCGGCCCGAGTAGAAGCCCTTTTTGCCTTCTGTGGCGAGGGTGCGGAACGTGCGGGCGAGGTTGGGCAGCTTGATGATGTCTCCTGCCTTGGGCGCGCGGACGCCGTCCGGCGCGGACGGGTCGGCTTTGAGCAGCTCGGCAAAGTTGGGCGACGCCTTGCGGAGGGATTCTTCGGAACGTTGCCACTGGAAAGCCCGGTTAGCTGCAGCTCGTTCAGGGGCAGGGGTTTGTTTGTCTCGCAACGCACAAAGAAAGCCGCATCCTCCGACACAGGAAACCCCTTTTCGCCGAGCTCGATCGCAGGAGTCAGGACCTGCTCCAGACTCAGCTTCCCGCTGCCGAACCGCTCGACCGTGTCGGCCCACCCCGCCGCAGCGCCCGGCACGGTGGCGGCATGGACGCTGGCCATGGGGATCTCGCCGATTACGTCGTCGGCCAGCCCCAGGCTCTTGCGAATCGTCTCGAGCGTGCACTTGCCGCCTGACCGGCCGGAACCGTTCAGGGCCGACACTTTGCCGGTTCTTGCGTCGTAGTATAGGCAAAACATGTCGCCGCCGATGCCTGTCGAAGTGGGCTCCGTCATGTTCAGGCCGGCGGCTGGAGACTGTCAGTGTCCGAGTCTGGATAACTGTTTGCTTGGGGGGGCTACTGCGTAGTGCATACCCACTGCCACAGCCGCATCCTGTGAAAAGGGGTTAGCTTTCAATGGATCTCGGGTGCATCGACGCATCAGGTCGTCCACTTACAGCAGCATTCCCCCCTGCTCTCAGAACGTCGAGGCCGCACTTGGCTGCCAGGGGCTGAGAGCAGGCCACGATGCCGTCGGTGCTGTGCACGACGCTCCTCCGGCTGGGCCATTTCATGAACTCGGCCGATGGCGGCGGGTACACAGACGATGTAGGGAGCGGCATGGCGAGCCTCGACGACGACGAGTAGTAAGTAACGGACCGTCGGAGCACTGGCGCTGCTGTTACTGCTGCTGTTGCTGTTGCTGCTACTGCTACCGCTTTCGCGAGAGAATGTCTGGAAGGACAAACTGCCCGCTCGAGGACCGGATGTAGCTATATAAATACTTTATCGTCGGCATCAACCTACTATGTCCACGATGCTTGTCCCCGATATCCGCCCGGCCGGCATGTGAAGCGGCCCCGTGCAACCCCCTCCCCCGCCTTTTGTGTTTGTGCTAGGTACTGCGGGCTGTCCTGTGGAGACGGCGGGGAGCCGAGAGCCGGCCCGGCGTTACTCCTACGTAAAACCCGGCCACTGCGCGATGGCGTGCTGAGCCAGGCCTTCCATTTACATGGATAGTAAACCCAACGTTCTGCGGGTTATTAAAGGGGGCTATCCATGATATCTCAGTGGCATACAACGAAAAATCGAGACAGTACTGTAGAAATCACGCCGTGCACTCAACTCAAGAACCCAGAATTATACTTCACAGCGCTCCAACACAAAACCCACACTCATCCACGCACTCTCCTCAGTCTCCTGCTCTCATTTGGCCCTCAAGTCGGCAACCAACCTCCGTCCCTTGCCCTCTAGAACCTCCCCATCATGAGCCACCTCCCGGTCCGTCTCCTTCAACGCAGCCTCCACCCACTCCTTGATCCCCTCCACCTCCAACATGCGTTTTGCGTACGCCCTGGACTCCTCTCCCAGCTTCTCCGACGGTCCAATATACGTCTCGAGCCTCAGCACCACCGGCGCATAGAACGCGTCCACCGCAGTGAACTCGGCCCCAGCCAGAAACGGGCCCCCGAACTTCTTCAGGCCCTCCGTCCATAGCTCGTCAAGTCTCTTCAATTCCTTCACCAAGCCGTCCGTAAACGCCTCAGGGCCCAGCTCGATCCGAAACCCAACATTCATCCCCATCTCCTGCCTCATCGTCGCAAAGGAAGTACTGCTCAACAACAATGTCAGTCGCAATTGCTGTGTGTCAAAAAAAGTCACCAGAGGAAAAAGTCCCCCTTTTAGAGCAACACAGCAACTCCCCAAGATAACCCCCAAAAAAAAAAAAAAAGAAAGGTGAAGAAAAAAATAAAATTCCCAACCACAACCAAACAAACCTACCACATCTCCGCAACCGCGGACCTCGCCCACGCCCTAGCAGCCCTGTCCCCGGGGTACACCGCCTTCCCAGGGTGCTCCTCAGCAAGGAACTCGACCACCGCCATGGACTCCCACAGCACGAGCACGGGCACGGCCCCGTCGTCCTCCTTGCTAGCCGCCGCCGCCGCCGACGACGACGACGACGACGACGCGGTGCCGCCCGAGTCGGGCAGGACGTGCAGGCACGGGACGTGCGCGACAGGCGAGAACTCGCGCCACTGCGGCTGGCGGAACGAGCCCGGGACGAGCGGCCGGAATTCCTCGACGAAGGGGATGCCGAGCTGGCGGAGGAGGAGCCAGGGGCGGAGGGACCAGGAAGAGTAGTTCCTGTTTGTTATGTAGAGGTGGTAGGGCATTTTTTTTCTCTCCCTTTTTTTTTCCTTTTTAGGGGGTAGTATATATTGTAATTGATTGTGTACCTAAGCCACCCGGCGTAGGAGGAGACTCAGGTTGTGATGGAGAGGACTGGAAGTGGAGAGAGAATAGGCAAGACGGAAAAAGATGATATACCCATGGTAATAATAAGGGAGATTGGTAGCAGAGGGTGGTCCGGAGAGGGCGGCGAGAAATCAGTTGTTGGCCCGCACTGCTACCTCATAAAGGAAGCTGATAGTTTCGCGCCCTTTGATTGACCAAACTCCGCCAAAACACGACATGAAGCGCGCACTTCATGCAAGCTTTTCCGTGCAACTGGTGGGGCCAAGAAAGATAGCTCTGCAGTAGCCACAAGCACCTTGGGCCGTTGCCCTGACGGTTATACGCAAGTCTATTTGACTCAACAGCTCGCTCGCAGTCGCTAAATGCCCTGTAGAGTGTAGGTTCTAACCTGGCGCCATTTGCTTCTTACGTACTGTACCAACCCCAGACTCATACCGCCTTCTCGGCCTCCTGATCCGCCTTCTCCTTGGCCTTCTGCGCCTTCTTGGCCTCTATTTGCTTCAGCTTCTCCAGCTTCTTGAGCTGGTTCTTGGTCACCTTGCCCTCGCCGTCCGCCTGTGCCTCGCCGGCGTCGCCATTCTCGACCTTGGGAACAACTATGGCTGCGCGAGGGTTGCCTCCCCACTTCAGCGGCCGCCTTTCCATGAACAGTTTGACCGCCTCGTCGTCCACCTTGGCTCTCCTCTCCTGGAACGCAGCCACGTACTTTTGCAGCTCCTTGATGCAAATGGCCTTCAACTCGCCCGTCAGCATCTCTCCCTTCTCATACGCTACCCTGATGTTCTCAAGCTCGTCATCGTCGTCGAGGAAGAAGCGTAGATATTGGAAGGCAACATCGACAGTGCTGTCGCCTCCAAGCTGCTTGTGTTCCTCGATCGACACCTTGCCGCCTGAGAATGCATATTTGTTGATTTTGTTTCTGATTTGATTCGGGGTATCCTTCATGAAGACTACTGCGGTTAGCGGATAGCCTTGAGAATCATCGTTTGGTCACTTACTGGCAGACTCGTCGATAGATGCAGACATCTGTGAGCCGTGTTAGTAGAGATCCCAAGGCTCGGGAGTCAGGGGTGTGAGGGTACCTTCGTGCCGGGCCCCTGAAGTGCCGGCAGGAAGAGGGAATGAATGAGTGACGGTTTGGCGTAGGGCTTGCCCTGGTATTTTAGCCTAGCCGATACATCGCGCGTCATGCGGAAGTCTTGAGCAGGTCAGTCAACGGCAGATGATGTTAGAAAACATCTGGCTCTTACATCTAGTATCAGTTAGCGCAGATACGACAAAAACAGTGTCTTGGTAGACTTGAATAAGGCAGGTTGCCACTTACGGATCTTGGTCAATGGCGCATGGACTACCGTCTGTTAGCATTGTAAAGGGACGGAGAGAGCGCTTCGGGGATCCTTACATGAGTGCTGGTATCCCGACAGTCTGCTTCTCGTCTTCGCCAAAGATGTGTGGAAATGAAGAAGCCCAGCTGGTTGCGCCTGTGCTACGATGAGTCGCTATCGATAGTAGTTGTAGCGCCAAGGCGTACCTTGAATGCTGCCGAAGTGGATGCGGCCAATGTTGCTGCTCTCATTGAAGCCAAAGATGGCACGGGCCTGGTTGAGTGTGATGTGTTTTGACAGGCGCACGATATTCCTGTAGAAGGCACCCCCTACATAGTCGAACTGGGCCTAAGTCAGCTCTTGATCTTTTCAGGGGCAAGCGCTCAGTGCATACGTCAGAGAAGATAAATGTCTTGGCTGGGTCAAATCCAATGGCAATGATGTCCTTGGCGTTGCTGTTGCAATACCCCTGAACTTCCTCGATGGTTCTCTTCTCCGAGAACAGGTACCTTTCCAGCGTCAGTATAACCCCAACGGCTTGTCCTAAGGGCATGCTGCTTACTTCTCATCGTCTGTCATCATAATGATGAGCTTCGGCACGTTAGTATCGACTTGACTACTGCGCTGACGGTCATCGGCCACCTACTGGCACATCAAAGGTATCCTGAAGCCCTGTCGCGGCAATGTCAGCCCTTGCTAACTAAAGCCCTAAACCAGCTTCCTGGCCCAAAACCACCAGCTTTCCGTAGCATCCTAAAAAGGTGAAGTCATGCGTACACTTTGTGAACTCGAATGGAATTGTGTGCCCAACATGGACGCTGTCTGACGAAGGCCCGCGGCCAGTGTACAGGAAGAACGGCTCGCCGCGTTCATAGCGGTCAAGGATAAACTCAAAGTCTCGGTGGGAAAAGACAATGCCTCTGCGCAGAAAGTGGTGTGGCCGCTTGCCAGTCACGCGCTCAAACCGGGCGAGCAGCTCGTCGTCGATCTTCTTTGTGCCGAACTCGTCGACCAGCTTGTTGTAGTCTATGGCCTTGACCACGCCATCCTCGCCGACTTCGCCAGACACCTAATCCAGAAAGTAGCCGTCAATCTCTGTGTCGGGTCTGAAGTACCGAAAGTGGCAGAACTGACATTGTACGGGTCGACAGTCTGCTTTCCCTGCTTCTGGACAGACTCGGGCATGGGTGACTCTTGGAGAGCCTCAGCGTTGACGTTGGTCGCCATGGCGGGCTCTGCGCTGCAACTGCGATAGGTTCCTAGTCTCGTGGTTGAAGTTGAGCGACGTGTCTGGGCACAAGATGAAGACAACGCGTGCAGATTGGTGAGTCAATGGCTTGCATGCCAGTCAGTCACTGTAAGGTGTAAGGTGTTCCTCCAAGGATGGTGGGGGAGGGGCACTTTACAGGCCTTGGCACGCCCGGGGAAAGCGGAGATTCGCGGCAGAATAATGCCTGCCGAGAGAAAATTCCCAGGGGTTCCGTTCCGACTCGGCGACTGAAAGATGCGACGATTCCCTGCCGCGATGTTCTGCGCGGATGCCTGTCACGCGACAGCGCCTGGTGTCTTACGATTATGTTGGCGGCACCATGGGTGTGTCGGGCCTGTGTGCGGTCCTTGACACGCGCCGGACTATTCCAGTTTACTCGGAGAGCTAGCACGGGTACCTCATCTCCAATCGCCGTTGCCAAATCCTCTTTGATTAACATTCATTGTAAACTAGAAACGTCGGTCAAACTGCCACCTGCACTCCTCGAGCGCGCCCGGAAACTTACGGCCGAGTACGACCAGTTGAGCGCGGTATTGGAAACGGACTTTGACGCGAAGAAAGCAAAGCGCGTTGGCGAGATCTCAAGAATTGCCAGCGCCCTCAAGCAATTCGAAAAATCCAAAGCTGCCCTCGTCGAGCTCCGGAGCTTGCTGGAGTCTGACGATGCCGAGATGCGGGAGTTGGCGAGGGACGACTTGGAGGCGACGAACACCCAGCTCGCCGATTCGAGCCACAACCTCTCGGTCGCCTTGACGCCCAAGCATCCGTTCGCCGACATGCCTTGTCTGCTCGAAATCCGGCCCGGCCCTGGAGGCACAGAGGGGCGCTTCTTCGCCGACACGCTCTTCCACATGTATCAGGCATACTGCTCCAACAAGGGCTACCGCACACGCGTTGTGCAGTACGAGAGTTCGGACAGCGACGGCTCGACGGGCTCGGAGGGGGAGATTGCGCTGCAAGAGGCTGTGCTGGAGGTCCAGGAGCCTGGCGCGTACGGCATATTCCGTGGCGAGGCGGGCATGCACCGCGTGCAGCGTGTGCCTGCGACAGAAAAGAGCGGGCGCACCCACACCAGCGCCGTAGCCGTATGGGTGCTCCCGTCGTTCCCGGAGAACGGCGCATCGGAATCTGAGGCCGACTGGGACAACCCAGAGAGCGACTTCTACATTGACCCGGCCGAAGTGCGTAGCGAGACCATGCGAGCGCGCGGCGCAGGCGGGCAACACGTCAACAAGACGGAATCAGCCATCCGACTCACCCACATGCCCACGGGAACGACGGTCAGCATGCAAGATTCACGGTCTCAGCAGCGGAACCGCGAGTATGCGTGGCGGGTGCTGCGGTCGAGGATTGCCCAGCAGCGGCGCGAGGCCAGAGAGGAGACGTCGCGGCAGTTGCGCAGCAGCGTGCTGGCAAACTCGCAGATTACGCGAGGAGATAAGATCAGGACATATCAGTACCAGCAGGACCGATGTACGGACCACCGGAGCGGGTTGGACGCGCATAACCTGCCGGATGTGCTCAAGGGCGGAGAGACGCTGGGGAAAGTCATGGAGAGCGTTCAGACCTGGCTGGTCAACAAGGACATCCAGGCACTTATCGCCGACGAGGAAGCGGCTTCCGCTTCGTCCGGGAAAGAGGGCAAGTGATTCCTCTCCTCCCATGTAAATATTACGAACTTTGTGCTGCATTCCGCAAACCGATGATGGATAGACCGAATACCCGTATAGATGGCGAGAGCTCTCAAGTCGACTAGTCTTCACCCACTTAGAGTCAACAAGCTTTGGCGAGTTTCGAAGGGAAAAAACCTCAAGCGGCCTTGAGCCTATTCAAGGAAGTCGACCATGAGCAAGTAAACAGTGGAAGAGGAGTCAGCATCAGCCCCTCATTCACCCGAATGCCCTGGCCCCCAATCTGTAACGTCCAATCAGGCGGCGTCGTTTAACTTGCACCTCCCTAATCAGGACAGCAACCACGCATGTCCTTGGCTGCGGGGAAAGCACCCACGAGGCACCTTCTCAACCTCGTCTAGTTGCCGTCTGCACGATCGGCAAATGCATGGAACCGTTGCACCCACCTTCCGCACGTTCCGTCTTGGTCCCGAGTATGTAAGGTAGATTGGGGGTTTTTCGCCTTCGCCCTTGTTTCACTCTGCGGCAAAATACACTGTGTAATACACATGGAGCCCTGCACTGAACTTTCGGTGGTTCTCGAATGAGGCTGGCCCTGAACAACCACCACCTGCGCACTGGGAGTAACGAACCCTTTCAACGAGCCGGCGCTGACCGCATCGGACATCAAGCCCGAGTCGATATGGATGAATCGACAAAACCCCAGCAGTCCATCAACGCCCGTCCTTCTCTACAGCCATGACCGGGAACAACAGGAACCGCGGGGCTTCGGCCTGCGGGCTGCACTCGTTCGGATGCTCGTCATGGGTAACTTCCCGGACGGGTAGGTGCACACAAATCTTGCTCCCTCACCGTGGGATTGCGCACCCTTTACCCACTTAACCATCTCTTTCTCATTGGGCCTGCTCCAGCTCATTCCTCAACTACCCCTTATGCAGCGCTGTGCTCGGTGGGATGGGCTGATGGGCCAATGCCTGGCTCATGGTGGGATGGATGGGATTGCTGGGTGGTATTGGATGTGGGACAAGGCCTGCGATGACGGGTTTGATGCATGGGTCTTGAACTGCCTTCCTGATGATGGCCCTGGCCTGGAGTGGAATGGCTGCTCCTCGGTGGATTGATTCTGGGCGGGTATGTACATAAGTTGCGGTGGTCTGAACGGCCTGAGTGTCTCCTCGCCCAACCTGCAAACCCAAAGCGCAGTCTAGGCGCCCGTCTTGGTCAACAGGATGTTGTGGACGAACATTTTCTCGGTTCTCACCCTTTTTGGGACGGCCGAGGCTGTAGGCCGGAGCGTAGCACATGCTGGAAAACGCCACGTTGAGCATGCCGCGAAGAGAGCGAAGCCTGTCGTTACAAAGGATCATCTTCACCAGGCTGTCGAGCGAGACGAGAAGGGCCACAAGTACTTGAACGAAAAGACTACGAGTAAGACGCCTTGTACTGCAATTCGTGATCCCGCCGTACTGATGACTATTTCCCCCATCAGAATTTGCCGTCGACGGAAAGGGTATTCCCGAAGTTGACTTCGACGTCGGCGAGTCGTATTCTGGGCTGTTGCCCATCAGCGACGACCCCAACGATGAAAACAACTTGTTCTTCTGGTTCTTCCCGTCAACCAACCCGGCAGCGGACAAGGAAATCTTGATATGGTTAAACGGCGGCGTGAGTTTTCTCAGCTTAACACATCCCCAGCTCACTAACTAACTGGGTCGCAGCCGGGATGCTCGTCCTTTGAGGGTCTGCTCCAGGAGAATGGACCATTTCTGTGGCAGTATGGCACCTATAAGCCGGTCAAGAATCCCTGGAGCTGGCACACCTTGACAAACATCGTCTACGTTGAGCAGCCTGTGGGCACCGGCTTCGCCACAGGCAAACCCACCATTACGAACCAGAAGGAGCTCGCGGCCCAGTTCATGGGCTTCTGGAAGAATTTTATTGAGACCTTTAGCATGCAAGGCTACAAGATCTACATTTCTGGAGAGTCCTACGCGTAAGCACTCTTTCGCCCTCTTGCATCCAAGGCCGACGTTAACCCTCTGTAGCGGCTACTACTGCCCGTACATTGCCAGCGCCTTCCTCGACGCCGAGGACAAGACATACTACGACATGTCCGGCATGACCATCTACAACCCCTCTCTTACCTGGGATGAGATCCAAGAACCTATCCCCGTTGTCCCCTTCACCGAGTACTGGTCTGGCCTCTTCCCCTTCAACGACACGTTCCGCGCCGACATCAAGCGCCGCGAGAAGCAATGCGGCTACGCCGACTTCATGGCCAAGTACCTCGTCTACCCGCCCAAGGGCCCTCTCCCCTCGCGCCTGCCTGGAACGCACGCCAACGGCACGACGCGCGTCGAATGCGAGAACATCTACTGGGACATCTTCGAGGCGATGATGCTCCTCAATCCCTGCTTCAACATCTACCACGTGGCCACCACCTGCCCCCTCCTCTGGGACGTCATGGGCTTCCCAGGCTCGATGCCGTACCTCCCAGACGGCGCAAAGATCTACTTCGACCGCGCCGACGTGAAGCGCGCGATCCATGCGCCCGAGAACGTCACCTGGGAGGAGTGCTCGTCCGACGACGTCTTCGTCAACGGCTCCGACAACTCCCTCCCCTCCACCCTCTCCGTGCTCCCGCACGTCATCGACAAGACGCAGAACGTCATCATCGGCCACAGCGCGCTCGACATGATCCTCCTCGCCAACGGCACGCTGCTGGCGCTGCAGAACATGACGTGGGGCGGCAAGCGCGGCTTCCAGCGCCGCCCGGACCAGCCCTTCTACGTGCCGCACAGCGGCATGACGAACATCTCCACCATGGCGGCGGGCGGCGTGTTTGGCAGTCTGGTCTCGGAGCGCGGGCTGACGTACGTCGGCGTCGACCTGGCCGGCCACATGGTGCCGCAGTACGCGCCGTCGGCCGCGTACAGGCATGTCGAGTACATGCTGGGGCGGGTGAATTGTATGAACTGTACCGTGCCGTTTACGACGGACCCGGACACGAAGCAGAGCACGGGGCCCTTGGGCAAGGGGACCGCGCCGCAGGGGTGGAGCAATACGCGGAGAGGGGGCCATCACGGTCCATGGCGGCCGTGGAGGTAATCATAATCAGAAGGAGTGCAGAAGGAGGTGAGGTGGTAAAGAAGCGAGCTTTGGGACGTATTGCGTTGTTGGGCTGTATATAGAGATGCAATGATAAGGAAGAATTCAGCTTCAGATTCGATGGCGAGTAATGACTGTGTCCACTTGTCCATCCCCTTCCATCTGCCCTTCCGTGCCTTGCCAGGCCCTCGTCGGAACGCGGCCGCCAACAGTACTATACAATCATACAAAGAGTGGAACGAGGCATGTGCCTTCCTCTCCTACACCCTCACGATATTTTTGTCCTCCTTGTCCTCCCTTCCGCTGGTGGTCATGAGCGTTACTCCTCGTAAAAACATCCGTTGATATCAAAACAGAAATCCACTGCGCCGTGCTGGAAAGCTATAAAACAGGGTGAAGAAGGGTGTAAATGTACAACACGGAAGCAGCTCAAACGCTGGACTCCTTCGGAAAGGCCCTTCCCATCAGATGAGGAAGAAAATTCAGATCTGAGGCGGGCGGGGACATATCGTCTCAAATCAGCCAAAACCAATCAATCAAGCTGGTAGGCGAAGAGAGGGGCGTGTGGCAGGCATTGATGGTGACTCGGTGAGCATCGAGCGGAGCAATGCGTCCATGAATCAAGCCGGAGTTGCGTCGATGGCGGTACGGTTTATTGCTCGCCTTTCAGCGGAAAACCTGCGTATGATCGACGACAGGCTTCCTCAATGAGCGGCACCTTCCATGCCGTGGTGGTTTGCCATCTTCCTTAGTTCCAGCACACCCATGATGCCCGTCTGCCGTAGCCGCTCCAGGATGATGCGCATGCCCTCGCGACTCTTGCCGAGCTGGTCCTGCGTCTTGGTCGACGCGAGCGTCTCAATGCTGCGCTGAATGCCGCGCGCACCAAGCCGTGCAAGGATCCCGCCGCTCCCTTCGTTGACAGCCGCCTCGGCCTGCGCCTGCGCCTGACCCAGCCGGTCCCGGATACGTTCGCCCAGCCGCGAGCGGAACACCACCTTGGTCTCGACGTCTGTGTTGTCGGCCACCGGCTTCGACTTGGGTACGGCATACAGCTGTCGCTCCACGACGGACAGCACCCCGACGAAGTTGAGGTTCCGGCTCTCGGTCGCCATCCAGCCCTCGCGCATGTCGACAATGCTCGTTTCGAGAATGTACGACGCCTTGTCCGACGTGCCGCCCGTCAGGGTGGACGGGAGCAGCTTCATGATGGCCGGTGGCAGGCGCGACTTCTTAAGGTGGATGCGCGTGGTGTGCAGGCGACCTGTGGCCGGGTCCACGTGCGAGGCGATGGTGTCGGTGCTGAGCACATGGTTGGCGAACGGGTTGAGTTGCGGCGAGCAGTAGCGGAGGAAGAAGGCGAGCGTGACGGTCGGGAATGGGTGCGAATAGGTGTGGCTGGTCGTGTGTGTGAGAACCATCGTTGCTTCGATTGCTCAGCCGTTTATATGTACAGCTCGTCGAGGTTCAGGTCAATTGAGTTGACGTCTCTTGAGTGGTGACGGAAGGGAGGTTGTGTAGCGAGGAGCTTGATCCTGGGGTGTCAACGCGGGGGAGGCGAAAATCGGGTTACACGGGCTAGATCAGGCGAGATTGAGGAGGGCAGTGGCTCAAGCGTCGTAGCAGGAGGTTCGTGTGAGAAGCGTAGCTCACGGTCGGATGGGGTACGAATTGGACATTTGGAGATGTGGTTCCACGAGCAAGACTTGCAACTTTCTTGCTCGGGAGTTCTTGTCGGACAAGAGCCTTTTGCTCCGGCGAAAAAGTTTCGCTCGGGATGTCCCGAATCGACTGACGAAACGTGAGAAGAGGAGAAATGAAGTTATGGGCTGGGTTGATTGCGAGGTGGTCCGGAGAAAATGGGTGGCCAACCTATGTAGGTAATAAATGAGTTGGAGGGGAAGGGACGTAACTCTGACGATCATCGGCTCACTGCCCAAAGATCTGCTGCACTCAATGGATGTGCTCGCGCAGCACGCATATGGAAGCGATGCAGCCGAGTCTCATTATCATGCTGTCATCAGTAAAGACTATATATCATAACAGCTTATATGCTCTTAAATGCTACAACACTTGTTTGAAGTGCCTAAATAATTAAGTAAATGCACCAATCGTAAAGAAAAGCGTTTTAAATGCTAATTATAAAATTTATCCTGTATTTCCCTTTGTTTTGATTATGTTTATGCATGCCTCAACTACGTCTTTGCAATAGTTAAAAAAGTTACTGTTGATAGAGCACAAATGTGGGGCCGGAGCTTCCTCGACATTCTCTTGATGCCTTAAAAACGCGTCCGGCAGCCGCTTAGTCAGTGGGGCCAAGGCGCGACCCGCTTCAATCAAACAGGCCAACCCCTCGACCTCTGAACGCTGGCCAACTCTTCATTTCCTTTTCCTCTTCTTACTTCCGCGACGACAACCGACACCCTGATCGCGCACCACTAACGCATCGCGTCAGCTCGAGTCGCCCCATCGCCGAGTTATTGCTTTTTACCGACGACGTAGATGAAGTTTCTTTCGGTTTCGCTTATTGCCACCCGCGACCCAGGACAAAGACCAACAAACCGAAGCCTAAAACAAGGAACGACACCTGAGAACTCGGCCTAATCCATCGCAGACGTCGCAAAACCATCGCATCCTCTGTGCAGGAACTCGTCTCCTCCTATTGAGGCTCACGGTTTCATTCTAGCCTTTTACTAACAAGGTGTTTCTGAATTGCTGGCCGTGGAGGTGGTGCTATTCAAGAGGGAGTCGATTGCGATTCTCCGGTCACCCAGTTTTCAAATAGGCAGCCAGAGCTTTCTCAGGGGTCTTTGTACTTTTCTTTTTTTTTAACGTCGATTCATAAAGGCGCTTCCTGTCTCCTTGAGAAAAATCAGAATTGACTCCATCCAATCCTGACGTTGAAGAAGAGACGAACACGATTTACTTGCCCTGGGACATCCTGCAAGAACAAAACAAACATCAAATCAATCTTCCCCCTTCACCTTGTGCGAGATAGGTTTCGAAAGCACTTTAATTCACCTGCAGCGTCCGCTTCGGACAACGCTGCTTCATCCGACAAACGTCGACACATTCCAGTCTTCAGCACCACAACTGTAAACCGCACGTTTATCGCGAATCAACATGGCCTCCTCGGTTTTCTTCAAGTTCAAGTCTCAAAAAGAACCCACTCGTGTGGAGTTTGATGGAACAGGCATCTCTGTCTTTGAGCTGAAACGTGAAATCATTCTACGGAGCGGACTTGGCGATGGAACCGACTTTGACCTAGTCATCTGCGCTGATGAGGGCATGAAGGAAGGTATGTATTCCACTCATTCCGGGACACAAAGCGAGGGTTTGCGTACTGACAATGTCGCAGTATACGACGATGATACGACCATCATTCCCCGGTCCACCACAGTCATTGCCCGGCGCATGCCCCCCAAGGTCCCGGGGAGGGGAGGTGCTGCTCGCTATGTCTCCGGCAAGATGCCCGTCCACGCAAAGAACTCGTCGCGACGCGAACAAATCGCCAAACCGGCCGTCAAGGCGCAGTCCAACACACTGGCTCAGCTCAGCAGTGCGATGACAGAAGAGGAAAAGATGGCGGCGGTCTTCCAGGCACAGACCGAGAACTTTACTTCCCGCGAAGAGGAAATGGCTACGTATGTTCTCTCAACATTCTCCGTTTGTTTCGAAATCTAATATTGTAACAGACAGCAATACGTGGCCAAAGGAGGTCCCAAGAAACCAGCCAACGTCCCTGACCATGATCCTCCTCAGGGCTACATCTGCTACCGCTGCGGCGAGAAGGGTCACTGGATTCAATTATGCCCCACCAACGACAACCCTGAATACGACAACCGGCCGCGTGTTAAACGAACCACGGGCATTCCGAGATCATTCCTGAAGACAGTGGACAAGGCAACCGCACTAGGCCAGAACGCCGATGGCGATGACTCCAAGACCCCATCCGGCATCATGGTCAATGCTGATGGAGAGTTCGTGATTGCTGAGCCTGACAAGGCATCCTGGGAACAGTTCCAGGCCAAGGCCAAGGCGAATCCCGCCGCACAAAAGGCCGCTGCCGAGGAGGGCAAGGAAGTCCGGGAGCGAGGCTTGGAGTGCCCCGTCGACAAGAAAATGTTCATAGAGCCAATGAAGACTCCGTGTTGTGAGAAGACGTATTGCAACGATTGCATCACTAATGCTCTCATTGAGAGCGACTTCGTCTGCCCAGCTTGCAAGACCGAAGGCGTTCTGATCGATGATCTAAAGACGGATGAGGAGGCAGTGGAGAAGATCAAGGCGTTCCTTGCCGAAAAGGATGGTAACAAGGAGGGGTCCAAGAGTCCCGCCGCGCCAGCGTCCCCAGCCGCCGCCGGTGGAGATGGAGCCGACAGCAAGACCGACGCAAACAAAGCAGAGTCCAAATCGCCATCGCCCACACCCGCAGCACCGGCCACGACTCAACCCGGTCCAACATCAACCTCTACCCCTCGCAGTGCCTCATCAACGCCGGCCACCGCAGACCAGGCGCAAGCCTCCAAGAAGCGTCCCGCAGAGGACACTCTAGAGAACCCCAAGATTCCGAAAGCCCCGAAAGCAATGCAAAAGGTTCAGGGAGCCCAACAACAGAACATGATGCCAATGATGAACGGCATGCCAGTCATGGCAGGTGGCATGAACGGGATGAACGGGATGAGCGGGATGGGCGGGATGAACGGGATGAACGGGATGAACGGCATGGCCCCGATGGGAGGAATGCCCATGATGTTCCCCGGCATGCCCATGATGGGGGGGAACTTTGGTCCCATGGGTGGCATGCCCAACATGAATATGGGCATGATGAATCCAATGATGAACCCCATGATGGCCGGGCCCATGGGCGGCGGTTACGGCGGCATGAACAACATGGCCGGTCCCGGCGGGTACAATGGCGGATGGGGCGGAGACATGGGCATGAACAACATGCATAACGCCGGCGGCAACATGGGCGGCGGCCGTATGAACGGCATGGGGATGAGCGGCGGAGGCGGATATGCCGGCGGCGGCCCGCACCAACAGCAGCAGCAGAACCAGATTCAGGGCCACGGACAGCAGCATTTCCAGCATCACAACAAGAACTTCTCGTACCAACCCGCCGACGAAGAAGATGCTTACTTTCGTAAGCCGGTGAACCCGCATCGGCATCAGAATCGGCAGCGCAGGGTTCGGCCGAGCGATTACAGGGAACTCTAAGACGAGGCGCGCGCCTGTATCCATTCACCCGTTGCTAGGCCATGACTTCCGTCGCCTTTTACATTACTCGTACATATTGGACACAACATATCAGCAACCGACCACACTACTGTCTTGTCAAGACTCGGGATGGTGTATATACGGGATTCGCATGACCACTCTCATTTGAGTAGTCCATCGGAGAATGGCGTTTTTTTATTTTTCTTTTTATTTTTCTTTTCATTTTACTGCGGACGTCGATGACCGCGGCACGGGCATTCGACGGAACTCATTCTCATTTTAAGGGGCTCATGGAGGCCTGATTGCATTTGAGGCGTTGGTGTTGGCGTTGGAATCAGTGTGGAAGGGTTTGCGCAAAGGGGAAAAAAATATGTCGCTGATTACGGCATATGAGAAAGCCTTGGGGCGAGAATGTTCATTTGGGGAGAGCGTTGCTTCATTATCGCGGTGTTGAGGCTTGGTCACAACAGCCTCTCAGGTTCCTTTTTTTTTTTTTTTTTTTTTTTTTTTTTTTTTGGTGTATGTACGAGTAGAGCACAGCTTCGCCTGCGGCGGAGGGAATTGACTTTGATAATCATGCCAACAAGTACTGTACCAGTGGTTGGATGCTAAGATCCTCGAGTATGTTCCGTTTCGGCACGGCCTCTATCTACAACGCCTGTCTCCATGCCCACTGAGCATCTTCTTGCATCTCCGGTGTGACCCCTGATTCGTCATATCGTGATATACCGAATGGCATCGACTACAACTACTGTTGACGTCGGAGGGGTGTAAGTTATTTGCCGCCCGGCTCTGCGGTCCTCTTCACACTCGACACTTGCCGGTTGACTAACTATATGGAGCACCCGTTCCATCTTTAGATTCTACGACCCCCCAAGATCGCCCTACGAAGGGGGCACGAACGGCTTGACCAGCATCTCACTAAATCTCTCCAGCCTCTCCTTGCCTCTCACCTCCTCTACCAGCAACGGCATCTTGACCACGTTGAACTCGTCGTACAGCTCCTCGATCTGCTCCAGGTACTTCTTTTGCATGCGGCGGCGGGCGGTGCACTGCTCGCAGTCGGAGCCGGGCTTGGGGAAGAGCAGCTGGTTGACGACGATGCTGTGGGTGTCGATGCCGTACGTGGCCAGCTCCTGGATCATGCGCTCCGTCTCGTAGAGCGACAGGAACTCGGGGATGCAGACGCAGACGAAGGTCGTCAGCCGCTCGTCCTTGAACTGCGTGTTGACCTCGGAGATGGTGGCGCGCAGCGCCTCGAGCTTCTCCATCATCTCGTTGAGGTTCTGCCCGTTGGGCAGCGTCCCGTTGCTCCCCAGGAAGCCGTTGAGCAGCGGGCCGTACTGGTTGGAGAGCTGTGAGACCTTGGCCAGCGCCTTTTCCAGGACTGACGGGAACTGCAGGAAGCGCAGCGTGTGGCCTGTTGGCGCCGTGTCGAAGATGATTGTTTCGTAGGAGAGAGATTTGACTTGTTTGAGGACTTCGGCGAAGGACATGGCCTCGTCGATACCGGGGATCTGGTTGGTAGCAGCAGTCGTCAGTGAAATGTGTTGTTTTTTTGTATTTCTCCGTAGTTGTTGCAGAGGTTAAGGGGGGGGTTTCCTTACGGCAAACGCTAGATCCTGCATCATCCCTCCCATCCCACCCATATCCGCGGCGGAGTCACCCTCGCCCTGGCCAGCCAGCAGATCCTGGATGCTCCCGTTGGGGTCGATCTCCATGGCGCTGAGGTTCTCGAACCCGTCGACAAGGCGAGCTTCCTTGCCAAACTTTTGGCTGAAGGCATCGCTGAGGTTGTGCGCGGGGTCGGTCGAGATGAGCAGCACGGAGCGGCGGACTTTGGCGAGCTGGATGGCGAGAGAGCACGATGTCGTGGTCTTGCCCACGCCGCCCTTGCCGCCGACAAAAATCCAGCGCAGCGAGCGCTGGTCAAGGATCGACTGCAGCGTGGGCTCCAGGGCGTCGCCATCGTCGACGTTAATGAGTGTGGCCGACATGTTGGTTGTGAGATTCGGCGGTATGCACGAACTCGACTCGTCGATTGTTCTTGGTCTGATGCGCGGGGTCGCGCAGGGGCAAGGTGAGCGCTTGAAGTTGCGGGTTCTGGTCGCTTAGAGGTGAGAAACGGAGGCCGGACTGCGTTGTTCAGAGATGTGACGCGTCGGCAACGTAGATAGACGTTTGGGCAGTGACCGTGTTGAATTTCCGGCTTTGGAAACGGTTCGAATCACAAAGTCACTTTTCGGGGGTTCAGACGGCGACTGGTCTGGCCCGCCGCTGCGGGCAACGTCACTGGGGGTTTGGTGGGGTAACTAAATCGACAGGGGTTTCAGGCGGCCTTGGCGGCCTCGACACAGCAGGCAATGTAGTACTGTAACGTTATGTATGTATGTACTGTACATACACTACCTTCAACTTTTAGAGAAGGTGAGTGTATGTGGTTGCTCAGCTGA
Organism: Chaetomiaceae sp. B2702; assembly: GCA_023628455.1. Taxonomy (NCBI): domain Eukaryota; kingdom Fungi; phylum Ascomycota; class Sordariomycetes; order Sordariales; family Chaetomiaceae; species Chaetomiaceae sp. B2702. The sequence goes on from JAMAKP010000078.1 coordinate 52,650, forward strand.
AGCATCTGCGGCGGTTGGTCGGGATTCGGTGGTAACAGCTAGAAGGGGCCCCCTCTCCAACAGGGAAAAGCTGAAGACGTTTTATGACCAAACCTTGGAAGTGATCAGTTACGACTCAACGACGCCGCCTTCAGGCATGCCAATATACCACCAAACCTGGATCCTCGTGATACATCCTGCGTTGTCCTGACCGCCCTTTTTTTTTCTCCATGTTTTCTATGACGGTCAACAGAGGATTAGGCAGGAGACTGGCGGACAACAGCGGACATGGATTGTTGTTCCTGGCTCAGGAGGGGCTGAGAGGGAGTATGCATGATGGGCAACCACTGGCCCTCAACCAATATGAGCGAAAGTGCGAGGCATCAGCTTGTAGATCGCGCTGTAGTTGGGCTGACTGGTAAGGTGAATGTGAATAACTTGGCAACTGCCCGAGCTACACCCGAGTTGCACATATAATAAGGCCCAGTCTGGCCCAGACATTTTCAAACATTCCCTCGTGCTGTGCTGTGCTGTGGTGCCCAGTTGGATCCAGCCAGAGCCAGTCCCTGCATTGTTCGGGTTACCCCTCATTCGCCAGCCTTTAACTACTTATTCGGGGATAACCCCGCCACAGCAACTCCAAACACCACCACCACCGTCAATGCCAGCACCCGAAACAACAACAACAACAACAACGAAGAGCTGTTAAGTGTCAAAGTGAGTCAACTTTTTCACCCAGCATTTTTTCTGTCTCTTCATATAAACGAACCCACCACCCCTCCTTCCCCCCACGTGTGCTCACTTACCCTTCCCCAACACACCCTTTTTCCCAAGCGCGCCCATCTCCAACTCGCCGCAACTGACACACACCCCCCCCCAACGCCAGGACAAACCCATCACCAAAACCCAACAACCACACACACACACACACACCCCCCAGACGAAACCACTCCACAAGCCAAAATCCACAATGTCCACCTCAACCGAAACAAAAGACCGCATAACCTGCCACGTCCTCGACACGACCCTCGGCCAGCCGGCCCGCAACATGCGCGTCAAGCTAGAACTCATCCCGACCCCGTCCCCCACCAGCACCAGCACCACCAGCACCACCAGCAGCACCGGCAACCTCTCGGCGTCGGCGACGCCCACAATACCCAGCACGGCGACGGGGACCTCGCCGCGGACGTTCGAGTCCCAGACGGACGAGGACGGCCGCATCAAGGTGTGGCTGCCCTACTCGTCCGCCACGTCGTCGGGCGAGGTGCCCGTCTACACGCTGGAGGACGTGCTGGGCGGGATGGCGGGGCCCAGCCGGTGGACGCTGCGGTTCGACAGCGCCGGGTACTTTGGCGGGGCGGACCGGACCTTCTACCCCGAGGTGGCCGTCACGTTCGCCGTCCGGGAGGGCGAGCGGTACCACGTGCCGCTGCTGCTGGCGCCGTACGGGTATAGTACGTACCGGGGCAGTTGAGGCTTTGGCGATGTGTGGATGTGTGGATTTGGATTGGGGGGGGGGGGGGGGGGGGGGGGTGGGAAAAAATGGGGGGAACGTTATTAGCACAAGGGGCGATTTTT
>JAMAKP010000078.1:54216-115975 GCA_023628455.1 Chaetomiaceae sp. B2702
CGCGCGCGGCCCCCCCCCCCCCCCCCCCCCCCCCCCCCCCCCCCCCCCCCCCCCCCCCGCGGGACATCATGGAATCATGGAATGGAATGGGATGGGATATGGGTATCTGACATAGGATTGATGGAGGTCGGGGGAAGGTGAGAAGGATGTGGCGGGTGTTGTGGGCATTTTGCCTATTACTAGGGCGGGAGGCTGATTTTGAGAAGGAGGGGGGGGAGTGTTCGAGGTTGATGGAGTTGAGGGGGGTTGTGTTGTGTTGTGTGGGAGTTGACATTCTTGAGTTTTGTAGTTTTCCTCTCTCTACTCTACTCATAATGGATGTGTTTATCAGGTCTTTTTTTCCTTCTTTTTTTTTGGTGTTGGTAGTTGTCCTTTGGCGCTACGCGGTGGTCGTATGGCAAATAGCGGCAGTGAACGGTGACAGCATGCATAGTGGGAACACAGCTGTGCTCGCGATGGAGTTTGAGGAAGCAGTTATTATCAAGCCCGCATCTCACTTTCAACAATTCTTTGTCTCATTTTTTTCCCTCTCGAAACTCGTCGTATCTTCACAAGTGCCCAAAGACCGCTTGTAGGAACGACAGACCTAATGATACAGGTGCGAAGCATTTCGTCCGCTGTCGGACATGGCCGTCTTGACCAAGGATGTATGTATGCTCCGTCCTAGCCTGTAGGACCGTAGCGATGCCGTGAGGCCATTAAACCAGTAAAGAGTGACTGAAGTCTTATACCCAATATAACTCCGTGCCCTTGACCCAACCATTACCGATCCAACAAATGATTTACCAGGTTCGTTAGAGTCATAATTTTCCCCCCTTTCTCAGCAATGCAATAAAAACCGATACTCCCCACTCGTAGATGTGTGGAAATTCCAACGTTTCCGTAATGACTCGGCGCTTCTCACAACCGCTTCCGAGCACCACATACCAACCGACCGGCAATCTCCATAACCCGGTGGGCTGTCTCCTCGCCTACCTGTGCACAAGCCGGCGCATGAAGCTGCTCCTGCGCCGCCTGTGGCCCCGCACGGATTCCCGCGGGCCGGCTCTAGGTTGGTCAAACTCCCTCCCTTGGTGAAGCGGCGAGTCCGGATCGCTACAGCTCGCGTCGGAGGATTCGGCACTGTCGGCATCCTTGGACGGAAGAAAGGCGTCGAGTCCGGGAAGCTCGGCCGCGCGGAGCGAGTTCATAGCGAGCCGACTGAAGGTGGAGAGGGCTCCTTCCTCCGAGGACAGACCCAACTTCTGCAAGGTAGACGACCGGCCTTCAGACTCCTGCTGGGCCATAAACGACATTCGGTATCTCAAAAGGGCGCGTGCCGGGTTGACGTCTTCCTCGGTAATGCAGGCATCGGGGCTGATTTTTGCTTCGGGGTGGGGAAGCGTTGTGTTGCGGCCTGGGAGATGGTCAGTCATAAACTACGTCAACCAGCAGTCCCGGCTTTTCTACTTACTGCCACAGAAGGCCTGCGGAAAGCCTGTGTCCCGGTCCCGGAGCGACATCTGCGTCGGGCTCTGGGGAATAGGCACCATGTATTCGGGCGTACCGAGCCTCGTCGAGGGCGCTCTCCGAAACCTTGGTCTGCGCATGTTGGGCGAACCTTTAGTGCCTGGCTCTCTCGGGTTCCTCTGAAGTCTGTTTTTGTGTGCTGAGAAGGAAGGACAATGGCCTAGCCACGTAACAGCTGTGGATCTGGCTCGGGGCGGGGGGTGTCTGAGCTCGGAATGACCGGCACCGTGCTCTGTTCGGGACCAAGGAGGTGTTCGATAACAACGATCAACCGAAATAAAATGAAGCGACAGAGGTTGTCATATCCGGAACGACAAAAGGGAAATAACGTGTATTAACGTGTGCAGGGGATACTCCGGGTAGTCCCTGTGCGCCAGAAGAGGAAAGTATTACACTCGTAGGAAAGAAAAGCGTTGAGTGAGTGATGGCCTCTGGGTAGGGTAGGGGTCTTGGGTCTTATGAACTGCCCGGACAAAGAAAGACAATTGAAGATCAGACAATGGGGCGAAGCTGTGCGTAATATGGCCGCCGCTGGGCGGCCCCAGCCAGAATCGCACATGGCAACTCGGAGCTGTGCGCGTTCAAGAGGCCAAACTGCATCGACTCTAGACCTTGGCCGTTACGCGGCTGTCCACTTGGGCGGTTTGGCGGCATGGTTTTGGTCTCGAGTTGGCCAAGCGAAAAGGAACTGGTGGATGAGAGGCCGTTTGGGCTCACCTAGGACAAGTTTAAAATGTGGGGCAGCCCCACGCGGTCAGGATATCAGGCGCGCGGCAGGCCAAAGAGCGCTGGCCAATCGAGCATCAGGCGCTTGACGTTTCAATGCTGGCCAAACAAAGACCGGCTTTGGCTCGTTGACAGAAATAGTGTGTCGGAATGGCTTTGTACGATGTGAGGGAGGGAGGAAGCCAAAGACCAGGAACGGTAAGTGGGTGGGCGGGGTTTTTAGGAAGCTTTCATACCGTACCTAGTGTATAACCGAACAGGAAAGCTGGGAAGGAATTCGCCGCTGATGGTGCATGCAGTTGCGTATGCGAGACGGTTCGCTATGCCATGTCTGGTAAGACTGCTGCGAAGATCGATTGGTGGTCGGTGGCGGCGGATGAAGTGCGGTTGCAGGTTGCATCACCTCCCACCCAATGGCGGGCGCAATTGGCGCTGCTCCCCTACGCTCTCTTCCCCCGACCACTGCGGACGCGGGTTTAGCTCGGATCTTGTCAAAGCCAAACTTGCATCGGCTTTCGGATGACGGCCGAGTACTGAATTTTTGTTTGTTCTTGCTCTGGAGAAGTGGGCGGTTTGAGGCTGGTGTCATCGCCCTCGCTCGAACGGACCATCCGGAAGACCGGCCACCACGGCGACCACCCACGCCACCGGGACATAGCCTGCATCTGCGCATCGGAGCGAAAATGGGCCCAGTGGATGCATGCATGATGGATGATGAAGAGGCATGACCCTCGGTCCCTCACCGCTGCTCAGCAATGGTGGGGATAAATCGCTCTTTGATGGTGTCGAGGGTTTTTGGAGATCCAATCGTGAATGCTGCATGTCTCAGTGCGATTCAACATCGGACTGCTGCCAGCCAATTGTCGTGCCCGGTCACTCTCCAAGCCTGCTTGCTGCACTCTTTCCATCCATTGTCTATGTATCTCGCAGTCATTCTCCCTCAGCGGCGAATGGGCTTCTAAGAATGATGGGCTTTGTTGCATAAAAGGCGGCACCTCAGGTTGGGGGGCAAATACTTTGGTGAACTCGCAACTACAGGAGGTAGTTCAAGATACTCCTCTATCTCCTACGTGCAGCCAGAAATCCCGGAAGTCCATGGCGCTCAGGTGTCTGTCTCACTTATACCCCGCTCTCGGGAATAGAAATGAGTCGTGTTGAGCATTGCAGGTCCTGATTAGCCTCCTGGCTCCAACGATGAATTGTTTTTGTGTCTTTTTAGCGATCCCTGACTTTTGTGAACACCGTCATGCTGATGGCGGGGTTCTGCTCCGTCTCTGGGTATTGCACTTTGAGCTATGTAGAAGCTATGTCGGAATAGCCGCCATTGTCGTTGACCCTTGTACATACATAGTACTGTATATGGCGGTGTTGCCGGGTGGAAATCATCGAGGAACTGTCTCCATGCCAAGTATTTTTGAGAGTTGAGAAAGAAGGGCGTGAAGGGCTTCTGGAAACGGCTGGCCAAAGGCAAAAAGCCCGAAGATTTTCCGTTCCAGCTCCCGCCCCACTCAAATTCGCCCCATCTCAGCCCCTGACCAGATGCACGAGCCACCCTTTACCCCAGGGGCCTAGCCTGGCACCTGATCCTTTCAGGCGATGTGGCACATTCGGCAACGCCAAGGCTCAGGTAATTGACAGCTCTCCAATTTACGCGACACCTCTTGTCTCTGCATCTCGTCCACACCAACCGACTTGTACCACGGCCCATCAACGACTGCGTCTTTTTATTTTTCCCCCTCTACAATCTTTAATTCCACGCAGCCAACTCTCCTTCATCCACCCTCACAATGGCCGACCAAGTCCAAGAGATGCTCGACGTGCCGCGCGAGTTCCTGAAGGACGGCATCCAGTTCGTGAACAGGGCCCAGAAGCGTATGCCTTTCTCCTCTCACCATCAGCAATCCATTGATGACTAACGAGAGTTTTAAAACAGCCGACCGCCGCGAATTTATCAAGATCTCCCAAGCCGTCGGTGTTGGCTTCCTCGGTACGCATCTTTCCTCCCCACACGCCCCCCTTTTTTCCATCGCCGAACAATATGCTAACAACAACAACAACAACAACAGTCATGGGCGCAGTTGGATACTTTGTCAAGCTCAGTATGCCATCCTCTCTCTCCTCCTGATGCATCGATCCACCGAACTCCTTTATAAATCAAACCAATTTACTACGCGAGGCGGGGCCGAATCGAATCGAACTAACATATCCTCCCAGTCCACGTCCCTCTGAACAACATCCTCGTCGGCGGCGCATAAACTACGCTCTTCCCACATCCGCACCAAGCGATATGATGACGCGACCGCACTCTATCTACGGTGCGGCAGGAGATCCGGAGCAGACGAGTCAGGCGACAAGCTTCCCACCCCCGGAAAACCAAACCATCGGTTTTCACGCATACAAATCCCGCTTTTAGCTATGATCTATTCAGACCCTCCGAAGGAGATTTGCTTTGGGCGGGTTGATTTGATAAAAAAAGGGGCGATAAGGAAAAGAGGAGATTCTTTTTGGAACGGTTGGGCGGTTGGTAGGAGAAAGGAAGGAAAGGGACAGGCGCAAGATATCCATGTGTCAGTTGCAAGAGCTGGCCACAACATAATTCTCATTGCCGTCATCGGGTAATTGTAAAACAAAAAAAGAATGATTTCTTGCTTTGGCGGTTACACTTCTGCTCTTCCCTGCTGAGGTCTGATTTGCCCTATCATGTTCGTCTACCGTATAAAGTCAATTCACATGCGAATGGCAGCATTTAGAACCGAATGCTCTAGAAAGGCACTTAGGTCCACTGAGACAACCGCGACTAGGTCATAATGCATTGCATGGCAGGAGGCTGTTGAGAATTCTGCTTATTGATTGACGTAATTCGTCAAGTCCCGGCCGAGACGACTCTGCTACTGTACTAATCCCTCCCCCAAGTGGGTCAACGTCCCTTGCACCCAAACGCCGATAGACGCCACATAGCGATGGCTCACGCCGGCCCTGCGCACCCGTCCACAGCCAGGTCGGGACTATCCTATCGCCTCGACGCCAGGTACTCGGCCGCATTGTCCCAGGCAGAGCGGTCGACGGTAGAGATATCCTTAGCGTTCAACACCTTGACGCCCGCATGGAGCGCATCAAAGAACTTGCAGGCCACTTCGAAGTCCTCGGTGAAGGACACGGCGTACGGCACATAGACTTTCGGAAACTGCTGCAGCTTTTGGTCTTTGTGGGGGTCATTCGGCAAGAGATCGTCGAGATACGTCTTGACGGCAATACCAAGCGCGACATCCGGATCGTAGAGGAACGGAAGCCTGCAAGACCAGTTAGTGTGATGTCTAGCGTTCGCCAAATAGGATACATACTGATGGCTCAGTTCCCAGGCGTCGTCCCGGTTCCGCTTTGCCTGTGCGTACATGAACATGGAGGCGAGGATCGCCTCTACAAGGTCACGATCGGCTGACCGCACTTCAGACACCAGTGAGCGGAAAGCCAGCAAGTTCTTGCTAAGTGGACCGGTATATCCGTTCGCCTGGTGTCTGAGTTTAAGCAGACTCGCGCATCTGCTGATGAGAAGCAGGCTCGACTGGTCAGTTTCGGAGCCATTCAGGGGAAGGCCGCGCAGCTCGTCGTGCGGGTTTCTGGCGTTGAGAAGCTCGAAGCGGATCAACTCCAGCGCGACAAGAACGGACTCGTACAGATGCGGGAACTCGGGGTACTTCTGGACTGTGGGCTCGAGAGCTATTAGGGCAGCGGCCAACGCAGAGCCCCAATTGGTGAGCTCATGCTGGTCATCAACATAGCCCCGAATGTGCAAGAACCTCCAGATGCAGGTTGATTTGATAAGGTCGGCCGAGTCGACGCCCCTCATCATGTCCTTGGGGTTTGACGGGTTCGAACGAGTCAGGGCGACAAACTTGGGGTCCTTGAGCGCCAGGACCTCGGACAGGATCGAGCCATGGGCAAACTGCCCCAGATTCTCCGCAATTGCAGCCTCCCGCACGTTCCAGCTGGCGACCTGGGGGCCAAAATTGGCCTTGGCCTCCTGGCGGTCCCAGACAGTGGAGGAGAAGTTGCGGTCATACCAGACCTTCATGCTGATATTCTTAAATCCGATGCCGCGATTCAGACGAGGGATGACCAGGCTCAGGGCAGCCTCTTTGATGCGCACTGTTTGGGCCGTTACCAGTTTTCGGTACTCATCAGAAGCGACTCCATCAAGCGTCGGCAGGACCTGCAACTGGCCATGAGTGATCCATGTGAGGAGTCGTGGACCAATCAGGCCTGTGTTTAGGTAGTGAAACAGCTCCGAGGGGAGCTGGAGGCCAAGGTATTCGTGATTGTCAATCGTCAGGTGTTCATAATCATGAACCTTAACCTCACCGTTCTCCGCGATATATACGAAGTGGTCGACTGCCATCCGAGCCTTGCGGTACTTGTCCAGCCAGTTGGGATCTTGGCCCTTCAGGATGTCATGAAAGCTGGTGCAGACGAGGGTGACCGACTTTTCGGCGGTGCGTAGCATATTGACCGCGTCAGCCACCGTGTGAGGCTGGGTCTTGATGATGGTCTGGTCGGCCAAGGGCGGGAACGGCGGCAGGAAGGAGGTGCCAGTCATTAAGAAGGCGTCGACAAACAGCGACTCGCTGACGTTGAGCGTCTTCAGTATGTGTTTCTTGGAAACAGCATAGACCAGATTGTTCTCCCAGTCGATGGTGCGGATAACGCAGTCCTTGATGGGATATAGCAGAAGCTCCGCGGGACCCATGATGCCGGCGCACTGGTCCGAATCGATCATCTCGAAGTATGCCATCTACCCAAAGTTAGATGGCTATTGATGCTGGTCGAGAGCAACGGGACTCACCTGGGCGGCGGCGTTAAAGGGGGGAACCAGGAAGTGCAAGCCGCGCTGCTTCAAGATGGTCTGCAGGAGAGGATAGAGAGCCCCGGTCGGAAAGGCATCTCGAGAAAGTCAGCCAAACTGTGCAGTTGGTGGGTGAACGAGTAGCCCACATACTAGTGCTCTGACCAAAGGCTGACACGGCCTCGTCGGCACGACCATTGAAGTACAAGTCCCACGACATGTCGGCCTTGATGCAGTTGGCCAGTCCACGCTTGACTGCCGTCTCGTCTTGGCCGGCCATGGACTGGCCATCGAAAATGAAGAAGGGTGTAATCCTATGGGCCTTCCACTGATCCAATTCATTCTCAATCCGGCCCTGGATTCCCGTCAGGCCACCGAGGGCCGGGAGGAGGGGTTCGTTGCCTGGCAGAACATCGAGATGGAGCTGAAGGTAGTAGGTCGCATCGACGGCAATCGCACAGTCTTCAATTTCGTTTAGGGGGTGGGCACTAAAAGTGAGAGTCAGTCGACGTCCCAGATCGAATTTGGAGGGGGGAGGGGGGGGAAGGTGGGGTGAATGTTGACGTACACGGCCTGGTTGTAGATAAACGGGTCCCCAATAAGGTCTTCCATGTTCGCGTTAGCGTCGATCGTACCAAGAGGCGCTCAGCGGCGGCGGGAGAGTAGGAATTGAGCGTCTGGATTTAGCAAGAATCGAGCGCCCACCCAGCTCCTCCGGTTCTCGATGCCAGTTCCCGCACACGGCCAGCTACTCCGAGGCAGGCGTCCCCGCTCTCCTGTCCGCCGGGAGCATGCAAAATAATGGCGTAGGGCAGGCGTGAGGGGCGGAGATATGTCAAGCAAAAGACTAGTTGGCTCGTGGGTCGCAATGGGTGCTGCCGATTTAAATCCAACCGGGGAGGCGGTTTGGTGCAACAGAATGCGTTGGCGCGGCTTCTCGTCACAAGAAGCTGGATGAGCACCGGGCACAAAATTCGGCCCACCCGTGGTCCGAAAAGTGGCAGCAGCGGCAGGCAGGAGAGGCGGGGCAGAGAGACCAACGGAGCCCTCACGAGGAAACAGAGAAGACCAGAAGATGGCGGACTTACTGGGCATTGTGAACTTGAAGGGACTACCGCTGAGGGGTCCCACAACGGTCGCGGCAAGCTCTCCTCCCACGCGGCTGGCACCAAAAATGGGAACTGGGGTCTCCTTTCCGGCGCCTTGCGAGGACAGGACCAGACCGTGGTGGAGCACCCGACAAAAAGCGACTGGACCGACTGGCACCGACCCTACACCGGAACACGCACGCGCGATTGGATGCACACGACAATTAAGTACCGAGAGACAGAAGAGGGCCAAAGAATTGAAAAAAATGCGCGGGGTCAATGAGCGACTGGGAGTTTGTCAACCGCAAACACTGGCCATCATCAGGCCACAAGTTCAAAGGGCGAAACTCAGTGAGGAAGAGGGATGGGAGCTTCCTGCTGGAAATGAGGCTCAGGAACAAAGGAACCAACTTCAAGCTGCGGGAAAGTGTGTTGCGCATGGTCCGAGCGCTGCTATACCGTAGCTACCACTACTACGCACTATAATTACGCACGGTATCGGTGCTGTGGCGGTGAGTGGCTGGCACTTACACCGGGAGTGGCTGGTGCACGGCAGCGACGAGGTACGATACGCAAGAGAGACGACAGATGGATACGCAGTGCGCCTATGGCCAATGATTATATTTACTGATGTTAAAGTCAACAAAAAATGCAGTGTCATCGATATCGGCAGAAGCATCCCACACAAGACAAGCAGTTCTTGAGCGTGAAGGAGCCCGAAAGGCTTCCAAAGAAGGTCCAGTGGAAATCAGGGGTTTTTGGTATATATAGGACAGCCAAAGTTAAGAATCAACAAACACCAAACACTCCCCCCCCTCGCCGCCTCAAACAGGTCCTACAGCCAGCGCTCCAAAGATTACCTCTTGAGTGAGTCAGCCGTCGCCGCTAGGAACGCCTCCTGCAACAACAATTCGATGATGATTAAGCGACCGGTCGGTTCAGAGACACTGTTGATATTAACATTCTATACCGAACTCGGGATTCTCAAGCAAGGTCAAAAAGGGATTTGCTGCCTAAGCAGTCGGGGCAGCCGCAGACTGTCGACTCAACATTCCTCCCTTACTCACGACGCCTTTTGCGCCTTACTCCAACTTCAAAAGGTACAAATAGTGGTAAAAAAAAAAAACCCCCCCCCATCAATTATGGACCAATTAGGGCTCGAAATGTAGAGAACTGAAATATGAATCCTGCGAAGAGCATCGGCGGGATTGTACGTTGTCGGGGACTGGCATGACCATCGCCAGAAACACAGAGGAAGCGCAATCTCCTACCCTGGACAACCAAGATTGTCAGGAAGAAAACATCACCTCAAGAAAAACGAACCCCTTAGGCCCGGGGTTGGTAACCGCTCACTAACGGAACACCGAATTGGACACCGAACATTTGGCTGTGCCCACTCCGAAGTCACGACGCCGCACACAGCTGCGGGGCCGACATCCTCTCTTCCGGGTCCGATTACAGAGTCGGGGGCCGTCATGACCAACAATTGGGGTCGACGAAGTTAAAACTACAAGGACTTCCGCATTAGCGTGTGAGCGTTGGGGTCTGGCCCATTGGATTGGGCGCTTCGGGTCCGAACTGCGTGTTGGGGATGAGCAATGAGCAGCCAGAAATCACAAAGTCTTTGCTGCTCATTGAAACATGTGACACTGAAAAAACAAGCGAAATTAACAAACTCCTAAAGTTGACTGGATACCGGCGTTGATTGGTTACTTGGCTGTGACATAATACAGTCAGTTTGGGGTCGGGAGACGGCCTTGGCAGGGCTGAATCCTTCTGGAAGGACTGGAAATGCAACCATGTACGGAGGTACCGAACAGTGTTCGAGGCCTCCTAATGGAGCCGGCTCGTTTGCCGACCTGTGGTGTTTGAGAAGTGGTGAGCTTCAGCTTCGCATGGGGTAATGAGGCATGCAAAACAGCCATGACTGGGCATATGATGCAAGTCCCTTAGGTAAGTGAGGACGTAGGGCTCAGCGAGTCCAAAATAGCAGGTGGGCGGCTTGTTTCTTGCCATGAGAAGGAGCTGCTTGCCTAGGTTGCCAACAGAGTTGCTTTGACAGATCCAGAGAAGTCGACCGAGCAAACGAACCGCCCAATCGCGGAGTAAAAAAACACAAAACATCGCTTGATGAGTTGGTCATGGCCCCCAACAGCCCACCGCGTGCGAGCACACCTATCGGTCCCTGGAACGTCTTTGAGAACATGAATAGCAACGTGCGTCAAACGTTGATGAGTAACTATGCAGTGAATGGTCTCTAGGTTTACCATTCTTCCTAACTAATCTGTGAAGCTGAGAGAAGCTGAGGGATAGTCTCGCAGCAGTGCTGATGACGGTGAACTATTCTGAGTCTTAAACGGCAGCCTGGGGAAAAGGCTAACTCGATTTGGGCTGGTGGATATTCCAAGGCCCAAAGGCCTACTCCGGCCTACTCCGGCCTACTCCACGCCAAGCATCAACCATCCCCACGGCGCCCGGCTCGAAACGAAGCAGCAGGGTGTGGCCAGTGGGACAAACCCAGGGCGGCGGGGTGGTTCAGCCCATCGATTTCCAGATGCTGGACCGCACGTGGCGGCAAGGCGCCGGCAGTCGTACCCCCTCCAAGGCGCCTCACGCCGCACATCTCGCACGGGCGACTAGGCGAGCCGCAAACCACTGTTACTGCTCTCTTTCTCCTTGACACCTCCCCGAGTGCCGCGGAAGTTCTTATCCTGAAAATAGGGCTGAAACAAGACACGGGCTCCGGACTCGAGAGTCGAGACCACGGCGGCGGCGGCATCGTGACACCGGTGGTTAGGAAACGTGCGGCGGGGCCACCAAGGTTGGACCCGCGCTCACCAGGAACATTAACCCGCCTCTAGGTAGTGGATCCTATCGCTCGGTAATGCTCCTCCGGCACGGACGGGTAACGGATACGGACGAGCTCGTGGGCCTGGCTAGTATGTACGTAGCACCACCGCGCCGCTTCGGTGATCCTCCCGGTACGAGGGCAAGGGAGGCCTTGGGAAAGTTGAACAGTCAGCAATCGGACGTTGTGATCTGTCGGAATAGCCCTCGTAGCATCGACCGCAGCATCTCTCAAGATCTCACACCGCTCATGATTGTGGGTCGTTGTAGGAGAACATCGATGATGATGATGATGATGATGAGGAAGATGGCAACACCGCGGCCGGAAGGCTCTGAACGGCGCGGAGCCGACCGGTTGTTGCGCTGCTGAGTGGTATTCGTCCCATGTCTCCGTTGCCTGGCGCGTGGCATGCCGCGCCCTTGGGGTGCATCTCGTGTCGAAGTTACACACCGAGGGATCCGCACGGGACGGCCAGGAACCGAGTGATCGGTCCAGACAATGTCAGATTGCTTAGTGGCTTGGCGCCACTCTGGAAACGCAACGGCCCGACCGGGCACATCACGTTGGACGCCATAGCCTCCTTGGATACCTCCTCCTACGGTCCGGTTCGGCATTCTCAAGAGCGCGAATGTTTTTGTGGGCTGTAAGATGTGACGTAGTTTGTTGCACAAGTGAGATCCGCGCACAGCCGGCGAAAGAGGCTCAATTGACTCAGTCGGCCAGGGCCCAGGGCGTGTCCGGTTGGTCCCAACACGTGTTGTGAGTGAGCTGCAGGACCCTGCGTGGGGGCTTGCGGATCCTCCGGCAGCTGCCCGTTACCGCCGGCTTGGACCCCGGCCTCGCCGTATGTGTAGAGAGGTCTACACAGATTACTATGTGGGTACCTTAGCTACCAATGTACTGTACAGTAGACACGACAGTGGATGCAAGATTGGTGACATGATCGGCACGATGGCTAAATCTAGCACTCAGCACAGGGCGGGGCGAGATGCATTCGTCCAAGACCCCGAGCCCGTACGAGGCGAGCAGAAAAGAATCGAAAACCTTCTGTTCCACGAAAAGAAAGTCGAAAATATGATGCCTGGAAATGGCTATGTCAGCAAAGGGAGACAAACGGCACGCGGATTGGTGGGACAGACTGACCACTTGTCGTCTCAAGTTGCTGCAAGCAAGCGGCTCCGCCCAGACGACTGTGCAGCCCCAGTTGGCGCTGACACAGGCGGCCAGGCATCCAACATTTTGTCCCCGTAGCGCAGCTCAGCCCTACAGAGTGGCTAGGAGCCCTGAAAGAAAGTCCAAACCCGGCCCCCAAGCCGCTTTTGGCCGTCCCAACTGCCTGTTTCACACAAACGCCTGCCGCGACTCGGTCGTAAACCCTGCATGACCTAACGTCCGGGTCTTGCGGCTTGGAGGCGCTGCATCTGCCACGCCTTCGCAGACGTCGATTCCGGACCACGGTACTGTAACAGTGCCGTAATTTGCATGCGCATCTTGAAGTGACCTCTCCATTCCACACCGCTGGTCTTCAACTGGACTCGGACCCATGCCACCGGTCCGAGTCACACCTTTTTACTAAGGTATGCAGAGAAGGAGGGGGGGGGGCGTGTGTTATCCGCCCCTGGCCCCAAGGCACCCCTGCATCCACTGACTGGCACCATCTCGAAATACCTGTGGCTAGTGGAGACGCCGAGCGAAACCAGCCCTTATGTCATCCGCATCTTGGGGGCCCTGAGGCATCGCCGCCTACGCCCGCCGACATGGCATCTCGAAAGGGGATTGGTGATGGGGCGAGATGTCGGTCGATAGGAGACATGGCAATTTCTGCACCGTCTATATAAGTGCCTCTTGACACCCGGGCTAGGGATTTGTTTTCATCATCAACAAGACAAACAACCAGCTTCAAAGCTTCACTCATCATCAACAACTTCTCACCAGCAACTCCCACCAACAACTCACCGTCGACTCTCACCACCGATACTCGACAACTTCCTATTCTCACAACCACTTCCTACCACAAAGTTCCAAACCCAATCTTCGCAATGGCTGCCACCACCTTCTTCACCACCAGCTCGCCCGTCAACTACGGCCGCTCGGGCTACAACAAGTGAGTATCCCCCCGGCAGACAACCTCCTCGGGCAACCGGACACTAACACCAAGACCCAGGGGCAACTCGGATGACGATGAGGAGAACAAGCTCGTCAACTATGGCCGCTCCGGCTACAACAAGTGAGTCTCTCCGGAGCCCAATGTAATCTGCCAGGAGCCCGAGCTGACAGTCAAGCAGGGACGACAAGGATGACGAGGAGGACAAGCAGCACTAAGCGCTTCCTCGACCCTCCAGCGACACACTTTCCCTTCATGTACGATCGCTTTTTTCTTAGGGGATTTTCTTTGTCGACCTTCCGGCGCATTGGGCTTGTCAAGACGCATCTCGGAGCGGGGCCATAGAACGGGCTGTACGATTATGACACATTAGACCGGCGCGGCCTAGACTAGATCGGCGGTAATTTGTCTTCATTCGGGGGAAGGGGGCGCGCAGGATAGACTTCACAGTCTGGGGCGGGGGGCGATAGACGGGGATGTATCATGACTTGATGAATTTGAGGGCTGGATGGCTAGAGCGGGTGGACGGGCTCGGATTTCTTGTACAATTACTGTTACACAATCATTTTCCTACACAAAATCTACATCATTCGTTAGCAGATATGCCACGGGCCTTGCTGGTGAAGAAAACGTTACTTTTCAAAGATGACTCCCAGGACCTCCTCCACATCGCCGCATCCGCCGCGCCCGGTGATAGAGGCAAGACGGAGAGCGGCGAGGCGTAAATGCTCCGCGGCGAGGACGACATCCGGTTCGTCACCGGGATCAGTTTTCAGAGCCTCGCCCATGAAGTCTCCGAGGTGGCGTTCACATTCGGAGAGTAGTTGGTTCTGTCGCTCGGTGACACCAAGCAGGTGCTGCATGTCATCGGGGAGTGAAGTCAGGTTCAAAAATGATTGGGCCAGCTTCTCTGTGAGTTCATGTATGCCACCTGCATCAGCCGGGCCTCCGACAGCTGGTGACACCGCAGCCTTGCAGGAGATAGTCAGCGGCTCTATATCACGGAGACCGCCGATATCCGCCAACGGCGAAGCTTTGAAATCTTGGATAAGCCGTTTCAGTGAGTCAGGGCTCACAATGTCGGTCTTGTTCACCGCAACAAGACATTGCTGCGCACCCGCCGCTAATTGGAGCGTCTCGACGTCGTAGCTTATCTCATGGCCACCGGATTTACCCTCCTCCACCGAGGCCAGAACGATGATGATATCCGAGTCCAGCGCCTTCTGTCGTGCTCTACGGATGCCCTCTTCTTCAATGGCACCTATAGTGGGTGTTGCGGATTTGTCATCATGACTAATAGGCTCTGAAGACTTCGTTCGGATGCCAGCCGTATCCGCGAAAGAACAGAGGTATCCCCGAATGTCGAGGCTTGCCTCAACAATGTCTCGCGTTGTCCCTGCCTCGGCAGAGACGATGGAGGCTTCTCGGCCGACGATCTGGTTCATCAACGAGCTTTTCCCGGCATTTGGCGGCCCTAGAAGCGCTATGCGAATCCCGTTGCGGAGAAGCTCGCTGCGTTGACTCCCAAGCTTATGGACTTGAATAGATTGGAGTATGTCCTCAACCAGCCTTTTCACATTGGTGAGCAGCTCGGCAGGCGACTCATCGAAATGCTGATCTTCTGAGAAGTCGATGAGAGCCTCAATTTCTCCGCGGGCTAGCAGCAACTGTTCGCGCCAACCGTCGTAAGTCTGCCCGAGAACGCCCGAGTTGCCTCGAACGGCTGCCCGTCGTTGGTGCTCGGTTTCGGCGGCGAGAGTATCGCCCAGAGACTCGATCTGGGCGAGGTCGAGGCGATTGTTGAGAAAAGCCCGCCTCGTAAACTCGCCTGGTTCGGCATACCGTATCTCGCTTGACGACGAGCATTTCCGGATGGCGGAGAGAACCGCCTTGATGGTTGCAGGGCCTCCGTGGACGTGAAGCTCCAGGACGTCTTCCCCTGTCACTGTCTTGGGACCCGGAAAGTGGAGGACAAGGGCATCTGAGTCCACGATATTCGCTCCGGATGTGGCGGCTGGCCCGGGTTCGAACAACGTCCTCACTCCGGCGTATCTGGGCTTAGGTGGAGCTTTGGTTGGACAAAGGCCCTTGTAAACCTACTGCATGTCAGGAAAAAAAAAAGAGCCGAGTACGAAACCTAAACTAACTTACATCGAGACAATCAGGTCCTGATATGCGAATCACAGCTATGCCGGCCCTTCCCGCGCCTGAGGAAAGGGCATAGATCGTGTCATTGCTGATGAGGGAGACGTCGGGGATTGTTGGAGCAGCACTCCACGAACCGTGATTGCCCCTCTGGAAAGAAGGCCACTTTTGGCTCGGAGAAGGCACTGGTGCCCTCCTAAAATACCACGGCCGCTGGGTTAAGACTCTTCTTGACGCATAGCGGAACATTGGTTTTTAACACAACCGAGAAGCTGTGCAGTTGCATGAAGGATTCCTCAGGGAATGAGCAGTTGCAGCTCCCGAGCTTGTGCAACAGGGGGTGCGATGATTGGGCAAATGCAACTCACAATGAGATAAGATAAGAAAATGCACAGGCCAATCCTGGAAACCAAAACTTCCAGTCCCCGGATTTTTTTTCAGCATCGCGTTTGCAGCCCCTCCAAGACTGCGCAACGATTTACACGGGACGCCATTCCCCGTTCCGCAACTTTGCAAACGCGCTTCGACACGAACGCACTCAATAAAGTCAGAGACCGAATTCACCATGTCTGACGAAATTGTCTGGCAGATTATAAACCGTGAGCCAACCTTCCCCCACCAACCACTGGCTTTTCGCCTGCTAATAATAGGTCGCAGAACAGTTTTGTGCTTTTAAGCTCAAGTAGGCACCACTCGTTGCTCTGTTGTTGCCACCTCGGATATTCTAACACCGGCTAGGACGACCAAGGGAAACAACTTTTGCAGAAATGAATACTCGGTACGTTGCCTTCCAGTCTCTGCAGCAACTCTTTGCTAAACCTTCGAAAAGGTCAGCGGTCTGTGCAACAGGCAAAGTTGCCCCCTGGCCAACAGCCGGTATGCGACGATAAGGACGTCACCCAAAGGGACCATCTATCTCTACATCAAGACGGTACGTTCTCGAGACATAGCTTGGTGCGACAGTCGCTGATGGACAATCCTCCTTACAGATCGAACGATCGCATATGCCGTCGAAATGGTGGGAGAAGATCAAGCTTTCCAAGAACTATCAACAAGCACTGCAACAAATCGAGGAACGACTTCAGTACTTCCCAAAATTCCTTCTCCACAAATGCAAGCAACGTCTCACCCGACTAGTGCAAGTGGCGACTCGCATGCGCAGGATAGCAGCCGAGGAAGCCAGGCTGGGCGAGCAGCTGGTACCGAAAATGGCACCCAAGATCAAGCACAGGGAGGAGGCCAGAGAGCGCAAGGCATTGGCGGCAGCGAAGCTGGAGCGGACTATCGAGAGAGAACTGCTCGAGAGACTGCGGCAGGGCGCATATGGCGATATGCCGCTGAACGTCAACGCCAACATCTGGAAGAAGGTGTTGAATGCGCTGGAAGCGGAAGGCGAAGGCGTTCGGGATAAGGACATGGACAAGGGCATCGAGGATGACGAAGTCGAAGATGAGGAGGAGTTGGAGAAGGAAATGGAAGAGGAGGATGAGGAAGAGGACGGCGCTGTGGAATACGTATCAGACTTTGACGAGAGCGACGAAGAGCTGGCCGATCTCGAGGATTGGCTCGGAAGCGAGGACGACGAGGAGGAGGAAGATGATGACGACGAAGACAGCGAAGACGAGGAGGAGGAGGTCAAGAAAAAGACAAAGGCGGGCGACAAGCGGAAGAGAGGCCGTGCGGTCAAGCCGGCGGCGCGGAAACGGAAGGAGATGGAGGTGGAGAGCGAGGAGAGGGCAAAGCTTATTGCATTTTAGGCTGTCCAAGTTGCCATTGACAGGAGCAGGCCGGATCTTGATGTCACTTCTTGGGATAACCGCCAAGACAAGAACATGGGGAAAAGCCGACTTCGTTGATGCTCCATATCCTAATATCTAAGAGGTGATGTCGTGTCTCGTTGCCAGTTGCCGAGCGATAACAACTCGGAATCGAGGTGCTTCAGTATACAATGATACTCAACAGTACATAAAAAATAAGATTTTTTTCTCGAACTCTCCAGCGCTTCCAAGTTGCTGGCGTTATTTTAAGGTTGTCGCTGTTCACATTAAAGTTGGCGGGCTCCAGCCTTCAAAGTGGGGGTTGTTGGCCAGCCGAAACACTCGCAGGTTCCAGATTGCTTGGATCAGGGATGCGCCTCGGCACAACTCTCCCACCCGCATCCAACATCCACCTCCATCACGTCAGCGACCGCACATTGCCATCTCCAGTCGCAGATACGTACAGTTCATATCCCCATATTCGTTGCGGTTTGGATACTATACAGATCACGCCCGCTCCATTGTTTGTCAATACAATCAGACATCGCCAAAAAACCATGCTCTGACCGCCCCCCGATTACGATCCACTTGATCCCACCACACTCACCGATCCAGCGATCACCCCCGCCCTTACCTGTCTTCCACTACCATATACCCAACGAGGAAGCAAGAAGAAGAAAAAAAGAAAAAAAGAAAAAAAGAAAGAAAAAACGTTACTGCGAAACAAGCCCAACACCGGCCTGCCCCGCCCGCCATGGCCTCATGGTACAAAGGCCTACTCACCAACGCGTCGTCCAACATCTCCAAGCTCCAGCGCACCTACTTTGGCGGCGAAACCGACGGCGACACCGACGACGATACGCTCGTCTGCCGCGTCCTGCGCGGCTACTACTCGGAAAAGGGCCAGCCGCTGCCCGGTTGGCTGCCCCCCGACCCGCGCGCCCCGCCTCCGCAGCAGCCCGTCTTTGCTTCCGCGCCGGGCCAGCAGAGTCGGTACGGGAGTCTTGGGCAACAAGGGGGTGCGGGCGGCGGCGGAGCTGCGGCGGGGTTGAGTAGTCTGTGGGGGGATAGTAATAATACCACCAATGCGGCTGCTGGGCAGCCGCGGCCGGGCCAGTTTGCGAGCAGTCGGAATCCGTTCGCTGCTGGGGGCGGCGACGGGGCCCAGCTACGGCCTGGGATGGGCGCGCAGCAGCGGACGGGGAGTTACCAGGCGCCTGGCGGTGGCGGCGGCGTCGGCGGGAGGAGTGAGACAGTTAGCCCGAGTGGGAGTGGGCCGTCGAGCGCGCAGGAGAAGTTGAAGCAGAGGCTTTGGGGCAGCGGGGCGAGGACGACGAGCCCGAATGCGGCTGGGCCGTTCCAGCCGCCCGTGCAGCAGCAGCAGCAGCAACCGCCGGCACAGCAATCAGGGAACAGGTGGGGTTGGGGGAATCAAGGGGGTGGTAGTGGGGGAAGTGGTGATGGCGGGTATGGAGGCCAGGCTGGGAGACGCACTGATCGGCCTGTGATGAGCGCGAACGCGCCGTGGGCGGATGGAGGTTTCGATTACCCGGGCGGTGGGACGGGAGGTGGCGGGGGGCAATCGGGCGGGAGGGGATATGGGCTACCGAGCGGTCCGAGAGGGGGGCTGCCCAGCGGCCCGCGACCGCGATGATGAGATGGGACAAGCAGAGACGACGAGCTGGTTTACCCGGCATTGGCGGAACCTGCCTTGCGGCAAGTCGGTGGGGAGAAAGACGCATGTTCTTGCAAGGGTCTCCTCAAGTTGTTCGATGCGGATGATGCATTCTGTGCGGCAGGAATCCTTACTATATGTGTCTGGGAGCTCCTGGGAGACTCATGGGCCGGTGTCCATACTACTTGGACGAGGGACGCTCACAGAAGGAATGGAACGTCGGATGAGGAGAACTTGGCTCCCGACCCTGGCAATTGGCTTGTATACTGTGTAGGCATGGCGCTTGTCGATATTCCTGGTGTTTGGCTGGCCATGGTAACAGCAGTTCGATGCGCAGGATAGACAGGAACGTGCAACATTGAGACGTTTTAGTCTAACAACCGGTCTTCGTACATACAATACAACACTTTTTTTTGTGGACATTTCATGGTGGATTGATGGCAGCTGACGACGACAGCGCCTTGGTGTACGCGTCGGAGGCAAAGTGTGACTGCGGCCCAGGCGAATCAAAAGTAGAGCTACTTGGCTTATTAGCGGTTACTCCGCATGTGATAAAGGTACCATGTACATTGACGCTTGCCCCTCCATGTCTGCATCATCAACCGCGGGGCTACTCCCACGCAGCTTAAAAAGAACCTCAGCTGACACATTTACACACCACCCGCCTGGACATGCGCCTTATTCGATCGTTTACTCCAGATTTTGCAATTGCGAACGCGAGACAGACGGTGTGTGTTGGTAGCTAATTAAGCGCTGCACTCGCTGCACTCGCTGCCGACTCTGACGAGATGACCCGGATCACAAGGATGACGTCGTCAATTCCAGAGCCATCGTCGCAGCAGTCAACCACATCAACCACATCAACCACAACCCCGACGGCCACTCTAAACACGGCGACCTCTTCCTCATTCTCCACCATCTCCCACCCGCCCCGTCCCGCCTCGCCCACGGGCAGCTTCTACGCCATGAGCGACGACGAAGAAGGCGACTACGACACCATCACCCACACCGAAACCGGCCGCGGCGTCAAGCTGCTCTTTTCCAAATCCAAAGTCTACATCCACCCGACGCCCTCGGCGCGCGACAACATCCCCGGCTACATTGCCCTCCTCCAGCAAAAGCATCCTCTCCCCTCCTCCCGAGAAGCCTCGTCCCGAGAGACCAACGACAATGACGACCACCGCCCCACCTCCTCGTCCTCCTCCCACTCCCGCCCGGCCTCCTCGGACCTCCTCCTAGCCTGGGTCCCGGAATCCCAACTCGGCGACGCCGCCTCCATCTACGTCAAGGTCGACCTCTGCGACACCGACTCGCCCCCGCGGCAGTCCTACCTCGTCCCGCCCCCGCCCACCGTCACCACCCACCCGGCCTCGGGCGTCGGCCACTACGCCTTCGCCGTGCCCGTCTCGGCCGTCTTCTCCCTGCTCGTGCGCCCGCCCAGCGTCGGCTGGTGGTACGGCAGCGTCATTGTCAACTCGCGCGCGGGGGACTCGTTCCCGCCGCTGTTCTTCCACGACAACGAGTGCCAGAGCACCATCCTGCAGAAGCGCCGCCGCGCGCGGGACCGGTTCGACCCGTTTGGGGAGGCCGGCGAGATGTTCTGGGGCGGGGACGAGGTGCTGCGGTGGCTGAAGCGCTACGTGGTCGTGGAGAGGAGCGTGGCCGAGCCGAATGTGTATCTGGTTGAGCCGAGCGAGGAGGATAGTCTGGCGTTTGGGGTGAATGGGGTCGGGAATGTGAGGACCGTCGTGGGCGGCGGGGGGAAGGGGGTGGGTGTGCCGGGCGCGTCGAGGGCGGCGGGGGCTGGTGGCGCCGGTGCTGGCGGTAGCGGTAGTGGTTCTGCGGATGGCGGGATGGATCCGTTCATGAAGTTTGTCAAGGAGACCGGGTGGAATATCATGGAAAAGTTTAGCAAGGTGACGACGTTTACGCGGCAGGCCGCGCAGGACGTGCTGGATAACCCGCGCATGCCGCCGCAGGTCAGGAAGCTACTGCGGAACCCAGAGGTGCAGACGCTGCAGGAGGAGTTTGACAGCGCCCGCATCTACCTGGCCCGGTGGGCTATGGGCATCGCCGAGCAGAGCGACCGCGACCGGAACCAGAGGATATGGACCGCCCGGGACGTCATGGAGCTGGAGGATACGGATGTGGGCGAGTTCGAGCTGCTGGACAGCACGAGCAGCTTGACGCTCGAGCAGATCCGGAAGCCGGTGACTCTCAAGGAGTGGAAAACCTTCTTTGACCCACGGACGGGCCGGTTGTCCGTCACAGTGGACGAGGTCAAGGAGCGGGTGTTTCACGGCGGGCTGGACCCTGAAGATGGCGTGCGGAAGGAGGCGTGGCTGTTCCTCCTTGGAGTGCACGAGTGGTACAGCACGAGTGACGAGCGGAAGGCCCAAGTTGCTTCCCTGAGAGACGCCTACATCAAGCTCAAGGGCGCGTGGTGGGAGCGCCAGATCGACAGGGGCGGAGAAGGTGAGGAGGGCGAGTGGTGGCGGGAGCAACGGGGACGGATCGGTGAGTTTTTCCGTGATCAAACCTCACACAACACAACGGCTGTTCTGACTCCTACTTCACAGAAAAGGATGTCCACCGTACCGACCGCAACGTCCCTATCTTTGCTGGCGAAGATATCCCGCATCCGGATCCCGACTCGCCGTTTGCCGGCGTTGGCACCAACGTGCACATGGAACAACTCAAAGACATGCTGCTAACCTACAACGAATACAACCGCGACCTGGGCTACGTCCAGGGCATGTCTGACCTGCTCGCCCCGATCTATGCCGTTCTGCAGGACGACGCCATGGCCTTCTGGGCTTTCAAGTGCTTCATGGACCGCATGGAGCGCAACTTCCTGCGGGACCAATCCGGCATGCGCTCGCAACTGCGCGCGCTAGACCACCTCGTGCAGTTTATGGACCCCAAGCTGTACGCGCACCTCGAGTCGGCGGATAGCACCAACTTCTTCTTCTTCTTCCGCATGCTGCTGGTGTGGTACAAGCGCGAGTTCGACTGGCCCGACGTGCTGCATCTGTGGGAGGTGCTTTGGACCGACTTTTTGAGCAGCAACTTTCATTTGTTTGTGGCGCTCGCGATACTAGAGAAGCACCGTGATGTGATCATGACCCATCTCAAGCACTTTGACGAGGTGTTGAAATACAGTATGTCCCCATGTCTCACCACCCAATATATGTATATATATATATATATATATATATATATATATATTCCAGGAACCAGCTGACGAGTGATGCAGTCAACGAGCTCTCGTGCACTATCGACCTCGACTCGACCCTCATCCGCGCCGAGGCCCTCTTCAAGCGCTTCCAGCGGCTTGTTGACGCGGTCGACAAGAAGGGCAACTTCCCCGCGCCACGGCCAATGTTGCTAGGTCAGACGTCTGAGTCGAGTACGTCTGTTGCATCCCCTTCGACTCCGGCCCAGGACGGAGCCGGTACGAGAGACACTGGGAAAGCGCCTGCGCAACCGCAACAGCAGCAGCAGCAGCAACAACAACAACAACAGCAAAAAGTGATTACCCCTGAACTGAGGCGCTTGCTCAGCAAACAGGTGGAGGTGTTACCGAGGAAGGAGGTAGTGAAGAAGGGGGATGGGCTGGCGGGTACCAAGGGGAAGTAGAATATTTGCCATTGGGGAATTTATTTTAGTTTTAGTTTTGTGCATTTGTAACATTATGAGAAAACGGACGGGATCGGCGAAAGCGGTTGGGTTTGGCTTTCATTTATACAAGAACCATAACACGCTATTACCTCTTGACAAACGTTCACTTACATCAGTGATGATGGCTGCCATCGCTTCACTTTATGAAATAACGACGAGACCAAAATTCGAACTTGGATCACTACAACTGCGATCGATTTATAACTCATCCCTGACGCTTTCCGCCGTCCCCGCCGTCCCCGCCGTGCCCGCTGGCACCTCCAAGTCCTCCATGGCCATGATCTTGACCACGAGACTGGTCCAGCCAGTAAAGTGCTGCGTGCGCTGGCCCTTGCCCGTCTCCGGGTTGTACTGCTCCCACGCGAAGCCCGTGTCCTCCCAGTTCTGGTACACCGTCTCGACAATGTTCTTGCGGAGCCGCGAGTACAGGTCCCGCGCCGTCTCCCGGTGGGGGCCGTCTTGCGTTGCGACGTGCTGGACGTTTTGAGATGCGGGTTAGCATGGTTGTGTTGTTTTGTGTTGTGTTGTGTTGTATTGTGTATTGCAGGTTTTGTATTGAAAAGGGGGGGGGGGAGGGAAGACATACGTGAAGCTGCACAATCGCCAGGTAGTTAATGTTGATCCACACGGGACTGCGCCAGTAATTCTCGCCTGTGCCGTAGAACTCGTCCTGCTTGCTCAGGCTGCGTAGGCCATACGGACTCCACAACTCCTCCTCATCGCCCATCAGCTTCAGCAGCTTGCCCAGCTTGGGACTGTCAGGCTTGAGCAGGCCCGTCAGGAAGGGAAAGAGCGAGATGTAGCCCTTGTGGCAGACCAGCTTGTTCTCGTCGAAGTCGTCGATTGTGGCGTCGCAGTAGCAGCCGTCCTTTTCGGACCAGTGCAGGTCGTCCAAGTTGTGCTCGATGGCGGTCAGGATCTTTTTGTATCCGTCCACGTCCTCGGTCAGGCCCAGCACGTCGCCGATGTTGATGAGCGACTTGGCCATCACGCCAACCCACGACATCAGATCGACGTGCAGCTCGCCGGGATGCGGCGGCTGCGGGCGCGGGTAGTCGTCCAGGCCGCTCGTCAGGCAGTGTGTGACAGTGCGGCCGCGCCAGCGGTAGGCTTCCTTGGTGGAGTAGGCCTCGCGGTCGTACGACTTGACGTCGCCAGCTTGGGTCTTGCGGAACCAGTTGAACTGGCGTTGCAGGAGGGGGTAGAGACGGCGAAGGTACTCGAGCCCGACTTCCGGGTTGTCGAGGGAGGCGGTTGCGAGGGGCTCGTCTTGGGAGAGGTGCTCTCTGCTGGCGGGCAGGCTGCCGTTTGTCTTCAGGAGCTTCTCGACAAAGGCGTCGACGACAAGGAAGAGGGTAGGCGGGTTGGCGTAGTGGGGATATTGGGTCTGGAACTCGGCCGGGACTTTGCTGCGGGCTTCTGCGCCGAGGATCTGCTCGCGGCCGATCCAGCCGTCTTCGTCCATCAGGCTGAACCAGCTCTTGACAATCTCCAGTGTGAGATCGATGTCCCAGTCGGCAATAGGGAACAGGTGGAAACCCTCGTCCCAGAGGAACCCTCTGGGGAAGAAGGGCCGGGAAGGGATACTCGTAAACAGCTCGTACGGCCCCTCCAACGCCTGCTTGTTGCGGGCCCGCGCCTCGGCGGCTTCCTCCCAGAAGCCGTCGTTCTCCTCCTCGTATTCGGGCGCATAAGAGCGGTCCACTACGGACTGCCCGTGGAAGTAACCAATGCCTCCAATCAGGTTGGAGAACATGCTTCTACCAAACTTCTTGAACTTGTCCGCGTTAAACGGCGCCTTCGGAGAGAAGATGCTTGCGAAGCGTTCGCTAAAGGACTCGGTCGCTTCCTTGATCTCTCTCGTCAAATCGGCGCCAGTGAGCTCCTCGCCTGCCGACTCGCTCGAGAAGATGACATCGAACTCAAAGTCACCCTCGAAGATCTTCTGCACGATCTGGACGTTTCCGGCGCCGGGCCGGTTGGCGAGCTGATACACTTGCCAAGGCGGCGGAGGGTCAACGGCATCGTATTTATTTTCCACCAACCAGTCGACGCCGTCCTTGAGCTGTTTGAACAGAATCGGCCTCGCCTGCCAGATGTGCTCGTCGGGGTAGGTCAAGGATTGGACGACGGTCTGGCCGGATCCGCGGATGGATGAAATATCATGGTCGCTCTTGGGCTGGACTCCGGTGCCCTTGGTAATGACAAGCTTGTAGTTACCCAGCGACTCGGAATGCCCCTGGAGCGTGACGTCGCCCTCGTAGCCCTTCTCATCCTCGCTTTCCAGCGCCTGGAGCTTGGAGTTGTCCCCTTCCTGGGTGACATAGTAGACCACAATCGTCTTCTGGTCGCTGGGCGCATCGTCGGTCAGCACGCCCTTGATGCGTGCGGCCCAGTTGCCGCCATGCGCGCCGCCGGGCACCTTGACGAAGGATGTGGTGATGTCGATGTTGTTTCCGATATCGTGGATCGATTGGACGCCGCCCCTCCTGGGGTCGTATTCCTCCCAGCCGTATCCCTTCATGCCCTCATTCTGCTCGCACGTGTACCGGACAGCTGCGGGGTGCGCACTTCGTTAGCCTATGCCGAGGGGGGCAATCTCTCGTGCGCCAGAGGGGACTCGGGGGGTACCAAGGGGGTACCAAGGGGGACCAACTGTTCTGGAAGTCGGTGTAGGTCTCGATCTTGCCCCACATCAAGCCCGTCATCAAGCTTTTGGGGATTCGGGGCCGCACGCCAAAATAAAGGTTGGGCCGGTAGGGGCCCCATAGTAGGCTCTGGTTGTTCTGGCGGCCGATTTCGCTGTGCAGGATGGACTCGCCGTCGTTGGGGGTGCTCGCGGCAGCAGCAGCAGCTGCGATGCC
This sequence comes from Chaetomiaceae sp. B2702, assembly GCA_023628455.1. Lineage (NCBI taxonomy): Eukaryota > Fungi > Ascomycota > Sordariomycetes > Sordariales > Chaetomiaceae > Chaetomiaceae sp. B2702. The sequence goes on from JAMAKP010000078.1 coordinate 79,454, forward strand.
CAGGCCCGCAAAGAGGGCATTGAGCCACAAAAAGGCGAGCACAAAGCTCAATTGACGTCCGGACGCCATGGCTGCGCACTTCGGAAGCTTCGGTTCGAAAATCCGGGTCAACTAGAGCGTCATCGCGGCCTGGTGAAGCAGGGCGCAAACCGTCAGCACAAGCTTCCCAGTGGCTGGATTTGGATTTCGAACACGTTCCCCTTGTTTGACAGCCAGCTCCAGCTGCGTGCCTGCGTGCTGGGGTCCAGAACCGTCTTGGCATCGGGCGTGGCTTGCCCGTTTCACAGGGGGGAGGGGGGGGGGGGGGGGAGGAGAGGGGCCACACAGATGCAAACAGCCGTACTGCGTAAAACGTGGGGAGAGTGGGGAATTTGACAGGTTCCAAATTCCAATCATCCCATGATTCCCATCTCTAGGAGGAGACCCCCAACTGAGACCCCCAACTGAGACCCCCAACCCACCTCCGCATCCCGTCAAGCTCACGAAGCTCATCGAAGGATTGCGATGATGACACCTTCCGGATACGGTTGTACGACCGAGTAGTGAGCACCTCAACGTTCACGGGTACAGAGACCGAATTACCAAGCTAATTAACTGGACGCAAACCTTATTTGAATCTACATCTCACGAGCGCAAGGAGCCGCATCCATTTCATCGACGACGGCTATGCTGGTGTGAAGCGCGGGGACGGCTCCCGATGGGATGGCACCCGTACATAGAGCCGGCTTGCGAGTGGCAATCCGTCAGAGTACGTCACGGGTGACAATGTATGTACCGGTCCGATCGGCTCAACAAAAACCAAACCCAGTCTCGTACAGTACCGCAAGAAACATGGAAGAGTATCGGAGCTAGTGGGCCGCACCAATTCCTGCTTCAGGTCATCGCATCCCTCCTGGCCTCCTCTCTCACCTATCGTGCAGGTTGGCGGCCCTGCTTGCCGTCTGTTCCCTCCCATGGCATATCATGCATCTCCGGCGTTGCTCTGGCCACATGCCCACACAGCCAAGTCTTGGGTGTGTGACTTTGATGAGGCTGGTTGAGTTCCCCCCTGCTTCCCATGCCGCGGGCTTGACATGGTCCCATTCTTGTTTGAAGGGCTTTCCTGTGGGCTGTGGCGTCCCCCTCCCGCAGTGCCATGACTCGCGCTGCCGCTCGCTCCGTTCTTGCGTCCTTCCCCAGGCCGATATAACAACTGCCGAGAACCGGGATGCTGATGTTGCTGTTTTTGGCGGGGCTTCGTGCGGCAGCCGGAGGCACAGCGCGGAAGCCATGGAACGTAAAAGGGGCATCTGGCGTGAGGGTGTCACGGTGTGTAGCCGTCGGGCTCCACCAAGAATCTGCATCCTGTGCCTGGCCCCTCGCGTAGGTATCCCGCTCGTTGGAGATGGTGGTGCCATGCCCGAGGTCGCCGTCTTGAGATCACGGAAGGCCCCCGCATGGCCATGTTGTATCCCTGGTCAAATAGGGGAACGGTTAACGACTTGTGGCTTTCCTCGACGTCTGGGCGACGCCACATGCGCCCCTTGCATGGGTTCGGGCAACGGCTGCAACGGTCGGGACTTGTCGATGGAGGAGTGATTGGTTGTGCCGCCGCTCGCATTGCAGCAAAGTCTAACCCGCAACGGGGGTAAAAGAGTTGGGCGGATGGTTGCTGCGCGCATATCACATGCAGGAACCCACCATCGCCGGCACTGGGCATCCCTGATACGAGAAGCGGTTTGTATGTTCGGTATGTACTGTAGTGTGCAGCAGTGCAACCATGAAGCAAATAAGACGGGATTGAGAACCGGCAGAGAAGATGGTAGCGGTAGATCAATCTATGCACAGTCGTGGCGACGATGAACCAAGAGTCGGGCGAGACTCGGCTTCACCGAACATTCCATGTGTCTTCCATACGGATAGATTGGATTGGGCCGGCTGCCGAGTACCTCTAACAGAAACAGACAAAAGGTGCTCCGATAGCTATATCGGCCAGCAATTAACGTTAAGGTTAGGTTTTGATCTGCAGTCCAGAATGCCGATCATCAGCGAGGCTTTGGTTGGTGGAAAGACAGCGAGAGTGGATGAACAGAACACAACCTAAAAGATGCAAAGTTGGTCACCTGTCGGCCGCAGATTCCGGCCAAAATTGGGTCCAGCTGGCCGCTCTGCCGGGCGCGTGTGGCGGTTGATCCACTTGGGATTCCATGTCTCTCCACTACTGTAATGCGATGGTGGAGGAAAGCATCCAGGGGATGAAAATGAGAGACACCGTCGGCCCCTTCCGATCGTCAACGGCACCCAACTCAACCGGATCTGAAACGGAACATGCAAAACTTTAATCTCTTTTCGGTCTCGTGCAGTTCGAGATTTCTTCGATTGATCCAAGCTGCACGTCTATTCGCACAGTTGCATGAAACGGCGTCAGAATAGCAGGCGCAAAGTCGTCACTCTATCCGGCCCCTAATTCTGCCCGCCTCCGGGTCAACGGGCGGTCCGTCGGCAGCCCACCTATTTCCCGTCTCCGAGGAGCTGAGCTGAAAGCCACTCCCGTCCCTCTTGCTGGCTGCGAAGGGGTTGCAGAAGGCGAAGAAGCGAGCGAGGCCGCAACCCTCTCTGTTCAGCACTTCATCTGCACGCCTGTCGTGTTTCGGGTAAACAGGCCCAGCCAGGACTTCTTGTTGGACAGCCCAGCCGTGCGCCGGTGACAGATTCGGTGGTCCTCGGTGTCGGTCGGGTCTCATCCGAACCACCAAGCACCCCCGCTTACCTTGGGCCTGCCCTGCCGCGGTGGCCTTAACGCTTCGGTACCAAGACTGCCAAATGCAACATCAACCCTTTCCGTGCGCAGTAACACTCAATCGAAATGGAATGGCGGTGGCTGTGCAGCTCTTCGACAATCTTGCCCCCTGTCCCCTGTCGACCTGTTGCAGATCACCCTAGCCTATTGTTCCTTTTGGCACCTTTCTGGACCCAGCCGGGAATACCGCTCCAAGAACCCAAAGATGGGACCGTGTCACGTTTTCTCGTGTCGCTTGCAACGCACGCACGCGGCGTGCGTGCGCGACACGGCTCGAGCGGATGCGGGTGTGAGGGACGGGTGTTGTTGAGCTTGTCAGTCGATCAATCAAGCCGGGTTGAATCAACCCGACTCCGAACCTGATTCTGTGGGGGGTATTTTCAGAGACGCAGTGCACGGGATTCTTGGACATTTGTGCGCAGGCAGAGACAGAATGAGTCGATGAAGCCTGGTCTCATTCCTGACAAACTTGCGTAACCCCCATCCATCATGGTGGGTTTGCTATTACTGCGTAGCGTGTGTTGTCTTCGTTGACCAGCAGGCACCAACCCGCGCTATCCTAGCCCAAAGGAAGCCCCAAGGATACCTAATGTTGCGTAACCAGCTCGCATCGCTCGTAATTCCGCGACCCAAATTCTTGGTAACCTTGGGATGTAGAAGTACCTGTCTGCCAAGCCCTGGCAAGGCTGGGCAGATACGTACATGTACATACATACACCCCTGGTTGACGTGCCCCAGGTACTTGGCTGTCACATGTTGCGGGAAGGGCGTGATTAGTGAACAAAACTAGATGCTTATTTCCTCTAGCAGGCAGCAGAGCAGAAGTTGTAGTTGAGACAAGAAAGTGTCTATTCGTAACCCATCATCATGATACTGTAAGCCAATGCGAGCAACGCAAAAAACAAGCAAAGCAACCAGAATGCCTCCTGTTCCCAAGTCCCGTCCAAACCATACCCCGCATGCCCCAACCCGCCCAACCGAAATAAAACAAAACAAACAACAACCAAAAAAAAACCGAAAGAAAAAGGCGAGTCCAAAGACAGCTAAATCTAACCGGTACAACGTGGGGTATATGCAGAAGCGAAGGGAGGAGATGATCGGAAATGAAGAAAAAGAAAAAAGACCAAAAAAACCAAATAAACCAAACCAAAAAAAAAAAAAAAAAAAAAAAACAGAAGAAACAATCTCGAAATCAAAAACCAGAGTAGAGCAAATGTCAATCGCCAGTCCCTCTTGGACGCCAAGCACAGTTTCCAAATCCTGTACCTTTTCACAGCCCACCTGAACGCTCGTTCCCCAACCAACCAAAGAGAAAAAGAGACAGAGAGAGAGACACAGAGAGTAGCCAAATAAAGAAAGGCAACTTTGACAAGGCCAAGAGGAAAAAGGAAAATCATTCCCTCTCTGAGACACGAGCTTCCATGTCTGTCTTAGACACATCCCCCCTTTCGATCGGCATGCCACCATCTGCAATCCAATTCGTCAGTGTCCAAAGGGGCGGGCTTGAAACCAAAAGGTAACGTTGGGATCGAGACACAGTGTGTGCTTGGGGGGGGGGGGGGACAAAAACAAAAATAAAATGGAATTGTGTCAAAATGAAGTCACTCAACTTACCCGTGTCAAAAACTTCACATCCCATGTGACCCGTCCCCCACGCCACCGCCCGAGGCATCAAAGTCATAATACCCGTGCTGGCCATAAGGCGAGTCATAGCCGTACACATCCCCGCCGCTGCCCACGGAGGAGTGATCCACGGGGTGCGCCGCATAGCCGTACGGGTTCATGTGGTACAGGGCCTGGTCGACGGGGCCCGGGCCGGACGTGGCCGTGTGGTGGATGCTGCTGCTGTGCCCGCTGTGGTGGCTGTGGGTGTGGTGACCCGTGCTGGCCGAGGCGTGGCCGCGGGCGACGACGTGTCGCATGTTGAGCCCGCCCCAGGGGAGGCCGGAAAGGTCGCCGCCGTCGTCGAACGTCAGGTCTTCGGCGTCCGGGATGTGGTAGGCGGAGCCGGCGTATTGCTGGTTCTGCGCGTCGCGCGCCGCGCGGTCTTTTTGCTCGCGGGCCTTCTCTCCTGTTTTCGTGGGAAAAAAAAGAACACCTTCGGTTAGACTCATGGGCGTTGAGGGGGAAAAAAAGGGGGGTGGCGGCGATGATGATATGCTGGGTGTGAAAACGTACTGAACTTGCGCTGAGCAATCCGGTTCTGGATGCGTCGCCTCTCATCGGGCTCCGTCACGTCGGCCCAGTCGTCCGTCTTCTTGGTCTTGGATGAGGATGAGGATGAAGACTTGTCTTTCCGGGAGCTGGAGCCGGATGACAAGTGCCTGGATGATCTTGAAGACATCTTGGATGGTTCCTTTTCCGTGTCTGAGCCGGACTGGGTGGTGGCCTTGGTTCCCTTCCGCTTGCTGCGGCTCTTCCCTGAAGGGGACGAGGAAGAAGGTTGTTTGCTTTGTTTCGGGGTGGACGGCTGCCTGCTGCTCCTCGACCCGGTGTCGTCCCACTCGTCTTGAGAGTCGTATGGGTGGTATACCTCGATGTAGTCTTGGTCTTCAGGGAGTTGGTATGAGGACATTTCAAAAAAAGAAAAGGGGGAAGATGGGCTCACAGGCCAGGGGATCTGCTCTGCTTCTTGTATGCTCCTGAACTACTCGCTTCTACTTCGGGAAAGATGCTCGAGCTTAGTTCTGCTTTCGGATCTGGTGGCGTCCACTCGGGAAGCTGCGATCACTTATATAACAGTCTGAACGAAGAGGACAGGGCGGGTCACTCGTCGAGATGATGCCTTGTCGTGAAGTCGACCGATGACAGTTTACCAAAGATGGAAGTGACAAGGGGCTTAGCGTTGGAGTTGCTTGTCAAGAGCTAGAAGGACGTTATTTGCGGCGTTGGCGTGATACGGATGGGAAATAAGTCGGGGAGTCAAGCGGAGGATGACAGGCAGAGCTCCACGCTGCCATATAAGACGGGCAATCCCGAATGGGGAGACTTAGAATCGGTGCCGGTGAAGGTTTTAGGGGGGGGGGGGGGGGGGTGGAGGGGAGGCATGCATGCAGGGTTTGTGAGTGGAGCGGCTTTGGTCTGGGGTGGTCCAAGTCGCTGGCCCTACGGGTAGTGTAGTGTAAAGTCACACTTCTTGGTGTAGTGTCCATTGCACCCTCCAAGGGGAGGGGGGTTAGTGGCAGGGACAGGGCTTAGTGAAGTGGAGATGGTGCCTTTGTGGCGCACCCGTCTTTGACCCATGATAGACGGGAGCAGGGGTAAACGGTTGACGGCTTCGTGTGGATGGCCATCTTGGATGATGCGTTCATCCGGGGGGCCAACTGGGCTGGAGTGGAGGGGGGTGCAGGTTTGAGTGGACGCCGCGCTCTCTAGCGGGAGATGAAGGTGTCTCCCCCACCATTCCGTACCTCACACACACCTCCCTACCTACCTAAGGTACCTAAACCCTGGCCGGGCCAAGTTGTCGCCTGTCTACGGCTGGGTCATCCCCCAGATGTGCCTCGCAGCCGCCGCGGAGACATGCACTCACATGCGCACGCAGATTGGCAAAGTAACGGGAGCTGCAATTCATGAGGCGGACCCAGCCTCATTCTCGATGCGACTCTGTTCACTGGTGTGTGTCATGGCCGACGTCCGGATCGGCAGCGAGATTAGGTAACCAGGTCGCAGCTGAGCTGTGACGGAATCCACTGCGTACGTTCTTCGTCTTCGACAACGCGAGCAATACGATCATCCTGGTCAGCGGAATCCCGGACGCCAAGCGCTTGCTTGGAGAGAACAGACGATCTTGAAAGAGATAAAAATAAAAAGTAAAAAAAAAGGTCCTCTGTTGGGTTAAGTCGTTGCGGAATCCTCCCACGCTCTCTCCACTCGAGAGCTCCCACTGCCGAGGCCTGGTGCCCCCGGCCTGGGGGGGCCCAGCAAGCTTCCTCCTGCTGTTGAAGGGCAAAGTAACCCAGGGCATGGGGCATGGGGCCTGGCGAGAAGTGCGGCGCATGGACGCATCGTTTGGTGGAGAAACATGGAAGGTTTGTCCCAGTTCGGCATGGCTTGGATGGCCCGCGATCTCGGTCACCGACCTGGGGACACCGCAGAATCCGAAAGATGTCGACTGATTGTAGGGCTGAATATGACGGACGGCGTACATACTACATAGTAAGGTCTGTAAGCATGCGCGACCGGAAAATGTTCTTGTTACACCTTCATGTGCATGGCCAGGCAGACTTGTCGGTCTGAGGAAATGAGCTGATGGTTGATCGATGTCTTGAATTTCCCCGCGTCTCTGCTGCCAGGTTGCAGAATTTCTTCTCGGGTTCCATCTCATGTAAGTGAAAATGGAAGGACCGTTGCGAGATTTGGCTTGTGCAGGGGTGGGCCAATGGCTGCTTCAGTTTCACTTGTAAAGCGGGGCCGCTTGCTGTTCAGAGGCTAATGGGAACTTTGACCGTTCGCTTCCCCCCTGCCCTTCGATGTGGAGTCCAAGGTCGTCTCTGGGAGAACGCTGCCACTGGAAACCTTCCGCTTGCTTCTTCCGAATCGCACCCATGCACACGCCATCCCATCCCATCCCATCACGCATGCGGATGGCAGCCCAAGACTTGGCGCGCCCACTCATCGAGAAAGAAGAGGCACGGTCATAAGCGAGAGACACCGCGCCTCGGGCCAATCGTCCCGCCGATCGGGGCGCTGGCCGATGGTCGGTTTGTGCTCCACTCGACAATCCACAGTAAGGCGGGCTCCGAAGCCCCATCTCGAATTGGATCGAATTGGGCGAAGGATCTGGAGCTGAGAACCTTAAACTCTTCTCGGATTCTATATCGAGCACCAGCAGCCCAGTTTGTCCTCGTCCACTGCGACGTTGTGTTCTGGTTCCGCCGTACGGCCATTTCGGTGCCTCAACTCGCGGCTCCTGCGCTATCAATTCCCAATCCAGTGGTGAAAGTCTTCCCGCTCGTGTAAGACATCGAGAGCTCGGTTTCTACATAAAGCGCAACAGTGGGTTTGTCTTGTGGGCCTCTTGCTTGTTGAGACCGGGGTTAATCCACAACCCATGCCCGTCATACTACTATGTACCTGGTATGTATGTACAACCCTTGAAGTCATCAACAAGGGAAGAGCTGTTCACGTTTCGATATGCTTGGCACGCCCTCCCTGGGAAAGCCTCCGATTCACTGTAACATCCCCCCGGTCGAAGATCGAAAATAACTACGGGTGGCTTGGTATTCTCAGCGGCCGTGAAACGGCATTGGAAGCCATGTCCTGCCATTGAATGTTACCCGACTGCCACTGGCCGTCGCTGGCGTGTGCTGCTACCCGCCGGTATTGCTCTGGGGAATAAGCTTCGCGCACCGTCACACTCGGCCTAGCGCGTGTCGTTCACGCCAAACCAGAGAGCTCAGACGAAGATCATTTGTCCCAAAGTTTCTCCACGATCCGCACAGCGGCCCACTCTTTGCGAGGTTATTTTTATTTTTAAACACTGGGCCCGACGACATGGTCCGTCCGATCCAGTGCCGTGACCTGGGCCCAGTTGACTTCGGCAGACGGACCGTTGCCGTTCAGCTGAGAGCCCCGCCGCGAATGGAATCGGTTCAGTTGGGTGTTGCTCGTAGTATGCAGAATCAATTGTTCCTGAATTAGCCTTTGTGCTACAGCGCCGCTCGATAGATCGGACTGATGGATCTCGGCTCGCTCTCCCATGCCGGTTCTTGCAACGGAAATGCTCCCTTGGTAAAGACTGGGAATCCTCATTGTTTTCCTCTCGACATTTCGAGTCTTAGCAGGGCCCTCAGGGAACAATCGGCTAACTGCAACGGGGATGGTGAGGATATCTCGAAATATCTCCTCCCCACGTTTTGGACAGGCATGATGCTTGTCGTGCGTGTTGACGAAACTCCTTGGCAGCGGATTGGTGCTGTGTAATGAAAGGGTTCCCGGTTTGTTTCGGGAGCACGCGAAGCCAAAGATCAACACTTGGATGATCACTTGCAAAGGTGCTGGCACCAAACACTATGTACTGTGTGTGTATTCAACACTCATCCACTGCAACGGTCGTGTCGCATGAGAGATTCTGGAGTTTTGATCTCATATCTAGGCTAGAACCAAGCTAACATTGAGAAAAAATGGCAGTTCCTTTCCATACCTGACTTTCACACTTAGAAGCTTCACATTCGACTTATCCTTTCTCCGACGCGACTACCAGCCGCTGGTTTTCTTGGGTATAACTGGTGCGATAATTCCTGGCATTGAGGGCGGTGGAAAGCTTGGATGTTTGAAACAGGATGACGCTAAACTACTTTGACAGGGGCTGCACCTAAATTTAGGTAGCCTTCAGCAAAACACTGTGGATCCGCCCGCCCAGCGCCGCGCCGTATTGCAAGGGTTGGGGGGTTCGAGTCAGAGCAGTCGGGTGCACACTCGTTGTCCCGTCCAACGACCAATTGCTGGCTTGTGACGGCAAGACTGTGACGTTTGTAATGGCGACTGGCAACGAAACCAAGTGCCAATCACCAGTCGGGAAACGACAATCGCTTCCTGCACGGGAAGCAATAGCTACCTACCTAGTTACCAATCTGGAAGGTGCTGAGCCTTGCCCTCACCTTGAGAGGATTTCGATTCTTTTGTCTCATTGAGGGTCGATTGTCGGTCGCCAGAAGAAGCAAATCCAATCGTCATGCCGTCGTCTACATAATCGGCTTTGGTTGGTGTCGATGGAAAGCCGTCTCTTTGCAGTATGTCGACAAAGAAGGTTGAAATCTGCCTTGCCAAGCATGCGGCGCAAAAGGGTCGAATGCAACGCTCAACGGCTGCAGCGGCAGGCCTGCCGGGAACGACGCCCAATGCGCCACACGCTGCGCCAAAACCCGCGACCGTGCCGCTGCTTTTCCAACCCGATTTTCCCCCACATCACGATCCGGCTGCAGCACAGCGAGAATGGGGCTGGGGCACCGCCCACCCCCGAAATCTTGAGCCGGGGATTTTTCAGCCGCAGTTTATCTTTAGCAGCATGGAAGGCCTGGGGAAACTCCTTGCCGTTTGGCTACGTCGGTATCCAAAATCCTGGCCGAGTCTTGCACCATCCTGCTCGTTCGTGGCCCGGTCGAATGTGCTCAATCATGATGAGGCGCGCTTCTGGGCAAAGCAGTCAGTTAGCTTGGAATAACTTCGCGGCAGGCTCCCGCAGAATGCGCCATCCTGTCCCCAACGCCGCGCGTGTTGACCCGACTGTGATATTCCCTTGGGCGCTGCAAAGCAGTGCTCCGCCGCCATCTGAAAACCCATCCTTCGTAGACCCCCTCCCCCATATTCTCTGTCCCTGGTCGTCGTTTTTGGTGATGAAAATAGCCAAGTCAATGCATTCCCTTCCCAACTCGGTCCGGTGGTCCTTTGCTGACGGCCCGGGCGAACTTTGGCCCGAGTCTTTTTTCGGCACTTCTCCCAGGCCATTGCGATGCATTCCATGTCCTTGATCGAATCATCTTTCTTGCTGTCCAACAGGGTGCGGTCACAATTCCGAGCGGTCTTGTCGGACTTGACCGAACCACCGGGCCGTGGAACCCGGGACCTGCCAAGGGACGCCATTGAGATCCCAAAGATAGCCGCCCTGACTCGCTTCGAGTGCATCCTGGCCCGGTGCAAGGGTGATGACAAACTCCCGTTTCCCCCAAAGAATTTGCTGCATGGAACATTCGAAGCGGACAAAGCCCAGTCGGCATTCGCAGTGCATGCCGTTTCGGAGCAGGAGATCGTGGACGGCTTGGTTCAAGCGATTTCGTCGCGAAATGAGTCATGGTCCGTGGTGTGCCTGCATTATGTCAAAGTTCTCGGCAGTCATTGCCAAAAGTATGGCAGTCCAACCATCTGGGTGATGTTCGAGCTCTCTGAGATGACATTCGAGGCCGGTCGATTGCTGGGCCCTTGCGGTTGCTGCGTATGTCCCGTCTCGTTGGAATTCGTCATGCGTTACGACATCTGCCCAGGCAGTAGAATGACCGGGGTACGGGTGCTGATTACTGAACATGCTGGGGGGCCGCGTAACGCCTGGTTGAGTCGAGTGAGGGGGTGACTGAGGTTGGTGACGGCTGCAGGTTGCGACGTGAGGATTATAAGTATTCTCAAGCTTCTTGCGAATGCTGGCGGAGTCACGGGCTATTTCTCGTTGAGCCAGTGCCTGTTTGGCCCCAACAGCGCTTTTCGCTGTTGCCTGCTTGTAGGATGCATCGCGGGTGGTGCTCAGCCTTCTTCGTGGAGGCCAAGGATTCCTCTGCAGCGCGTCGTGTTTGTCACCCGCCGCAAATCGTTGTTTCGAAACACGAAACGAGCCTCGCCGATTCGTCTGTAATGTTTTCTGTGCCTCAAAAGTGGACAAAATGCAGCAGTTTCAAACTTTTCAAAACCCGGGTGGAAGCATGCTTTTTGTTTCTGGCATTTGGTGTTGGGAAGGACCCTTTGCGGGCAATTAGTCAACGCTGACAACGCAGGCCTTCTGGGTAAACTTCCCAGCTTGGGACTGCTGACGCCACCTCCGCTACGTTTTGTCTGGTTCGGAACTGGAAGGTCGCAACAAAAGGGGCCGATGGAGGGGTTGGAAGAGACGCCCGACCAAAGATTCCAACGCCATGTGCAGCACTGGATCTTGTAAAAATACCCAAGTTGGGTTTGTATGTACAGTACATACATAGTACAACCTTCTTCCGCGCCTAAATCGGTGACCGTTATGATGCCACGATGCTCAGGAAAATTGATGATTGGCGCGCGGCCCGTACAGTGTTGGAGCAAAAGTGCACGGGCCTGACTAACGAAAGACAAGGATGACAAGAGGAACATGCAAAATCCGGGCCTGGATCTGGACGCCAAAATCCATTTAATATACAGATGTACACGCGGTGCGCCGCCGCTACAGCCCGCCACTATCTAACAACATGCTCTTGATACGCCTGGCATCCCAGTCGTGAGATGGTAACTAATAGTATCCCTGCTGTTCCCTCAGCGCCTTCCGCTCCGCCACGCGGCGCTTGAAGCGGATCTCGGCTTGTCTCCGTTCACCACCATCCACCTTGTGTCCTCTCCTGTCCTCCCACATGCCCTCCGTCACCGTGAGTCGCGCACCACCGGATTTCGCCGGCAAGGCATATGGGCCGACGATTTTGCGAACCCCTTGAACCGTGAAACCGTTCACCCGGACCATGTCCGATGGCGACAACTCTTCGACCGCCTTGCCGGGGGGGACGTTGACGACATGCCTCAGACGAAGAAGCGGGCTCATGTCCGTTTCCTGAATCCTCAGCTCCGCGGAGCCGTTCTCGACGTGCTTGAGGTCGCCGCCAATGCCGAATTTGCCTTCCCGAAACCGCTGCCTCCACCTCAGCAGATACCGCCTCGTCCGTGGAGGCTCGACGCCGAGTTCTCTGAGCTGGTCGGATGTCAGGGTGAATAGAGCATCCCACGTAGGGAACTTGGATGCGTGCTGTTTGAGGCCGCGGCCGATGACGGTGAGGAAGGTCTCGACATCGGGAACGAATGGGATCGGCGCCGGAATCAATGGAAGCTGTGATTGCGCGCTTTTATGCGCCCATCGTGCTTGTGCCCTAAGCCCGGGAGCGGCGACTGAAGGGGCGACGCAGGGTCGAAGCAAGAGCCCCAGAGCGGAGGACTGTATCCGTAAGGACTTCATTCGCGCTGCGAAAGGGGTCAGCGATGCAGGCGTTGGGGCAGCAAATAGTCCAGGAAACTGGAGAACTTGCTGCTAGTAAAATATGGCGGTTGGCGGTTGACGCAAGCTTACCTACTGACAAAGTGTTTTTGCAACTAATTAGGGCCCGGGGTCATGGCAGGTCAAGACGACTGCACGCCTCGACAGCTTGTTGTTCACGCGCCTCCAAAATCGCTGACAAAGTCCAAAGTTTTCGCAGCCTCAAAAATTGGGAGCAGGGACCGAGATGAGGTCTGAGTGTCTGCTGTGGGAGCGCTAACCAGGCACCTAGCCAATCACTAGGCTTGGTTACCAAAATGCTCTCCATCTGGGCAGTGGGGCGCTCACAAGGCTGATCATTCTGCAGCCTCGAAGGTGCAAGGGTCTTGATTTATTGATGGATTGATGGTGTAAGCTGTGCCTGGAACTCATCCTACCTCGCTGCACTTCTTCCCCTCCGCATCCCACTTTCAACCTTATTCCGCATCGACATCAACACCATTCTCTTGGCTCAGGATGTTGCCATCAACATTCATTTAGTCGTAACTCACTCATCATCTCCTTCTACAATCTACATTCTACACTGTGTCTCCGGCTGCCTCTTGCGAGTCTTCTTTGCGTCTCTATCAGCGGCTCTTAACCTCTTAGCAACTTCCCATCAATCCTCAATCAACTTTTTTCTGTCCGACAGCATACTACAATCTATACTCTGGTACAGGCTCCCGGGGTTTTGAAATGCCTCGGGCGAAAGCAAGCCGGCGTTCTCGCACTACCCGACTTGGCCAAAGGACCGAGGCCGAGAATATTGCGGCGCTCGTTGAATGTGTTCGATCGATTCCGCCACATGATGATGAAACGGGCCCTGAATCACCAAACCGTCCGGTAAAGCGCGCTAGAACCACGAACGCTCAGGGTTCGATATGCATCGCCCGGCAACGTCTGACACTCGCATGCGGCGAGGCAAACGCATCCCAAGAAACTTTGCCCGTGGCTCGGAAAAATGTGGGGGAATTTATCGCTGTCGAGCTCACCAATACCGTACCTGACGAGCCCGCCCGTGGCACGTGGCGGTTACGGCTCGCGCCGCGTGCCAAATATCGCGGGCGTGGCTTCGAGGTCTGCCCCGCTTTGGGTGACAGCAGTTTGACCTCATCGACGAGGACAGCTCTGAAGGTGGCGGAAACCCAGGCTTTTAATATCGGCCACGATGGGTGTATCTGGGCTGCGGTCGACATCTCTGTGCGACAAGTCAGAGATGGGGTTGAACTGGACATGTCCATCGATGTCAAATGGAACGAGAGGGCGACAATATGGGGAAATGAGCGGTTGAATTCGATCACTCAACAAACCCTGCGAGACGAAGTCCTCGAAACCTGGTATCCGGATTTGCATCTGCGCAAAACGAATGGCAAGCAACCCTCGTGGTCACCACAAGACTTCTACCAAGCCGCATGTGTTCCCGACGAAAAGAATCTGGACCCCGAGGTTTCGTCGATGGAGATTCCGAGGCTAGCAGCTACCCTGTACCCCTTCCAACGCAGGGCTGTTCAATGGCTTCTACGGCGCGAAGGTGTGGAATGGCATCGGGAGTCTCAAAGCAGCCAGGCGCGCATCCAGCCGTATGTTCCGTCCGCCTCGCCAGATCCTCCAGTCTCCTTTGGGTATGCCAAGGACGCCGACGGCAACACCATCTATATCAGTCCATTACTTGGGGCTGCAACCAGGGATCCCACCCTATTCCAGGCCCTCCAACATTTCCGTGGCGGCATCCTCGCGGAGGAGATGGGGCTGGGGAAAACGCTGGAGATGATTGCGTTGATACTTTTACACCAGCGTCCCGAATGTCCCATCATGGTTTTTGATCCATTCTTGGACCGGGAGCTTTTGACCACCCCCGCGACTTTGATCGTGGTTCCTTCGTCTCTTCTTGATCAATGGCTTTCTGAGCTCAACAGACACGCCCCAAGTCTCAAGGTCATGTTTTATCCCGGAATCAAAAAGTCCACCAAGCTGAAGGATGGAGACGAATTCTCTGCGGAGTACCTAGCTCAGCAGGACGTGGTAGTGACCACCTATGAGATCCTCCGAACCGAGATCTGGGCGGCGTCGGACGAGCCGGCCCGTTCCATGCGCAACGAGAAGCAGTATGAGCGACGCAAGTCCCCGCTTGTTCAGCTATTTTGGTGGCGGGTGTGCATCGATGAAGCGCAAATGGTTGAAAATTGGACAAACAATGCGGCCCAGCTTGCTAGGAGGATTCCTCGTGTCAACGGCTGGGGGGTCACAGGTACCCCGGTCAAGGACGACATCCAAAAAGGTAACAATAGCAATATCGTGCTACGAATTTTTAAGTAAGCTGACACGCTGCGCTAGATCTTCGTGGCCTACTTCTATTTCTCCGCTACGAACCTTACGCGTCAGATGCGAAGATTTGGAACTTCCTGACTACCTTCGACAAGGAATCGTTCCGGAGAATATTCAACTCGATATCGATGCGGCACAGCAAGAGCCTGGTCAGGAATGAGATTGCAATCCCGCCGCAGAAGCGTTACGTTATCACGATGCCATTCACTGCAGTAGAGGAACAGCATTACCAGAGCCTGTTCCAAGAGGTTGCTGAAACATGCGGGCTGGACGCCCGAGGCAACCCATTGCAGGCTGACTGGGATCCTGAGGATCCCGTTGTGCAGAGCGCAATGCGCATGGCCCTGGACCGATTGCGGCAGACTGTTTTGCACCCAGAAGTGGGGAATCGGAACCGACGGGCACTTGGACAGAAGGCCGGGCCTATGCGGACAGTTACAGAAGTTCTTGACGCGATGCTCGAGCAAACCGATATTGCGATGAGGACAGACCAGCGCAACCTTCTCTCCGCGAAGTTGATGAGAGGACAGGTTCTCGCCTGCCAAAAAAGGGTGCAAGATGCCGTAGCATTTTGGCAAGAAGTGCTAGCAACGGGCACTAAGTTGGTGGAGGAATGCCGAGCACAGTTGGGCCGGGAAATCCAGGAAGCTCTCAAAGGAGACACGAGTGGGACGCAAACCTTGGCTGATGACGACGAGATAGAAGACCGTGATGATGGGGTGCCCCCCCGGATTGGAGAGGCCCGACGTCGGCTACGGTCGGCACTCGAGATCGAGCACAGAGCAGTCTTCTTCTGCGCGAACGGGTACTTCTCTATGAAGTCAGACGCGGCGCTCGCCGAACCTAACTCGGACGAATTCAAACGACTGGAGAATATGGAAGTGAAGGCATATGACCGCGCCAAAGAGATCAGAAAAGAAATTCTTCAGGAGGTAGGCTTCATTTCCATTCCACACGCTAATGGTGGTGTCCGGCTGGGGACCTTGCTAACAATATTATAAGAGTCACGGCAAAGCGAGGAAACTGATGCAACGGCTGGCCAGAGCCGCCGAACAGCAGACCTTCGCCGTCATCCCGGTGTTTAAACCCATCAGCAAGAATGGCATTGAGAGTCGCAGAATTGCTGATGCGCTTGAAGAAGTCAATGCGGCGTTGGATGAGCAGGCCGTTGAGATCGACGACTGGCGCGAACATGTCATTCAGCTTCTGCTCAAACCTCTTGTTGACGAAGAGAATGACGAAACCACCGGCGAGGAATACGAGCAATCGACCAAGCTCCAGGATGAGATACTGGTTTATCTCCAGATTCTCAGGACCGCACTTGCAGACAGACAAGCCGCGATAACAGGGCAACAGAACTTCTTAGTGGAACACGAGACAAAGGCTGCACTCCGCATGGCCACTGTAGGGGACGGACCGTTTCCTGAAAAGTTTCTTGAGCTTCTCAAGATTCGCGAGACCGTCAAACCGCCGTTTGTCGCTGGGGATCCCTTGACCTCAATGCGGGGGCTAGTGTCGGAGTTGCGATTTTTGTCGGCCAGGCTCAGGCACGAATCAGTCATGGGGAGTTCAAGAGCTAAGAACGAGCTTGCGGTTGTCTCAGATTTGCTCAAGTCGATGCTCAGTCATCAGGCAGAACAAATCAAGACTGCCACAGCCATGGAGAAGGAGGTTGAGCGTTTTATGGACACCCTGAACGCTCGGATCGAGTACTATCGACAGCTGCAGGAGGTTTCGGACATGGTGGCTGATTACGAGGGCTCATTGGAGCCTGAAGCGCTGAATGCTGCCTTGGAAGCGGCACGCCAACACGAAGACAATCTGCAGGCGAAACTGGCTGCTGTGGAGGCCAAGCACCGTTACCGTAAGCATTCTGAAGAGAGGAAAAAACGGACAAAACGCTAACAACCGGCAGTTGTACACCTCAAAGAGGCAGAGTCCAGTACGGCAGCGCACCGGACGTGTGTCATCTGCCAGACAGACTTTACTATTGGTGTCTTGACAGTGTGTGGGCATCAATTTTGCAAGGAGTGCATCACGCTGTGGTTTCGAGCACACCGCACATGCCCCGTGTGCAAGAGGCATCTGCACCAGTCCAACCTGCACGATATTACGTTGAAGCGACAAGAACTCAAGGTGCGCTCGGAGATGCAGCAGCACAAAAACAGTGACGGCTCGGGCGAAGCGCAAACGACGCCGTCCAAGAAGGTGTCGACCATCTACACCGAGTTCGGCGCCGAGAAACTCACCGAGATCAAGAACATTGACCTGGATGGTCCGAGTTTTACAACGAAAGTAGACACACTGACCCGTCATATCCTGTGGCTGAGGCAGTCGGACCCTGGCGCCAAGTCCATCGTCTTCTCCCAATACAAGGAGTTCCTTGAAGTCCTCGGGCTTGCATTCCGGAGATACCGCATCGGATTCACCTCGTTTGACAAGGCGAATGGCATCACCAATTTCAAGGAAGACCCAGCCACCGAGGTCTTTCTCCTGCATGCGCGAGCTCACGCAAGCGGGCTGAACCTGGTCAACGCCAGCCACGTCTTCCTTTGTGAGCCGCTTCTGAACACGGCACTAGAACTCCAGGCCATTGCCCGTGTCGACCGGATCGGACAGCAGCATGAGACAACGGTGTGGCTGTACATTGTCGACGGTACGGTGGAGGAGTCGATCTATGACTTGTCGGTACAACGGCGGATGGAGCATATGGATCGGAACCGAAAAGGGAAGTCCAAGGAGTCTACGCCCGAGTTATCGGACGCGAAGCTTGACGAGGCCAATGCGCTGGAGATGCAACAGGCGAATCTGTCCAAGCTGATGGGCAAGGACGGTATCTCTGGCGAGGCGGTAGATAAGGACGACTTATGGACATGTCTATTTGGGCATCTGCATTCTCGACAAAGGAGTGATGACAGGGAAGCCGCCAATCCTGCTATCAGGCGGTTTTTGGCTGCTGAGGCGGCAGAGGCGCGGATGATTGACGAGTAGTTCGTGTAGGAAGGAAGGCGCCTCAGGATGGATAGGCGGATGTGATGAGTTTATGTATGCCAGATTTACGAGCATGGCGAGAAACGACCAAACGAAGCACAGATAGTCATATGAGGGATCATCTCTTACTTTTTATTTTCTTCTTTTTTTCTTTTTTGTTTTTTTCCCGAGACAATCAGTGTACCGCATTCATCAATGTATGTAGATTCAGGGGGTAAGTCGAACCGTTGATTTTCGGCGGCTGCCGACGGCTGTGTGCGTCGTCAGCATGGCCGCTGTAATGGTCGCCGAAATTTTCGCCTGTTACGGCGGTTGCTTGCAGGTATGTTCTGTACTGTATTGTACTGTACAATTTGTATGTGCATACCAGCCGTAAATTAACCCTGCCAAGAACCACCCCACAACCGCATCGCCGAGATACCTTGTACATACAGTACATAACTAACGTTACCTACGTACAATCCATAAGCTTGAACTTGGCACCGCTCATTGCAGCGTCCAATATAATCAACCATCCCAACATTCGTCCTCTCCGCGACCTACCGTTCACGACTGCCATGACGACGTGACGAACCGAACCCGCCCTGTACATACATACATAGCCAAACCCACGCCTTGATCATCCGGATAATAACAACCACCACCGCCATGTCCCTCCCAACAAGAAGAGCCGCCGCCGCCGCCGCCGCTCCGGCTCCCAAGACCAGCAGCATCCTCCAGACTCTCCAGGCCGCCGAGATGATCGATACCAAGCCTGTATTGCCAGCGGGTTCGCACAGTTTCCTCCCATCCCAATACTTGGCCCAGTCTGGTGTTGGTTGACTGACTGACTGTGGCCCTTTTGTTCAATAACAGAAATTCTCTCCACCATCCTCGACTACCTCCCCGTTGCCGACCAGATCCGCTTCGCCCGCACGTCGCGCCGCATGCGCGAGATGGTGTACGACGACACGCGGTGGGTGGCGCGGCTGAGGAGTATGGGCTGCTGGGACGAGGTCGAGGCGCGGAGGCGGTTCGAAGAGGTCATGAAGCGACGGAGGGCCGCTTCGAGTGCTGCGTCGGGGCTAGGTGGTGCTGGGGCTGGGGCTGGGGCTACGGGGCCAGGTACCGGAGCGGGAGCGGGAGCGGGGGTAATAGCGGGGGCGGCGGCGGGAGGCGGGAGTAATACTAACAGGGAGAGCGTGTTGTTTGACGCGGGGCTGGAGGAAGAGAGGCGGCGGAAGGCGCAAGAACAGCAACAGCAACAGCAACAGCAGATGGCCGAGGTCAGGGATGGGTTCGAGACGATGAAGGTGGCGGGGACGACACACGCAGCACAGCAGGACCCCTCGTCAGACCCCGACGCGCTGGTGCAGGTCCTCAAGAACGCGCGAAGCGTGCGCGGCATGGCCAGGCAGGAATATGGCAAGATCTACGGCGCCCTGGCACCCTTCTACTTTGATCTTGTCAACGCCAAGACACACACCGATCCGCTCGTCTTTCAGGTGTTCCGCGACCCGGAACGCCAGGCGCAGATGCTGGCGAACCTGCGGACGTTTGCCAACAGCGACTGGGCGCAGGGGGCGCAGAAGAGGGAGGAGAAACTCGACTCCATGACGAGCATCTTCGAGAGCGCCGTGCTGCGCGAGTTTGAGCAGGGCTATGAGTTCTGGGACGTGGATGGGCGCATGAACAAGTACGCCCATGTGCTGGCGCTGCTGAATGGGAGTAATGCCGCCGTGGAGCTGTTTATCCAGAAGCATCCGGTTTTTACGGACCGCGAGGTGCTGGCCAACGCGATGGACTGCGTTAACCAGGCGCTGGCCGACAGCATCACGCTGGAGCCGTCGAGGCGGTTCTTCGACGTGCTCACGCGCAAAGTAAACGAGCAGTCGGGGATTATCGAGCGTATCTTCCCGAACCCGGGGGATGTGTTTTGGACGTTCGTCGACAAGGTCCGAGAGGATATTATTACCGAGTACGCAACGCCGTTGTTCGATGAGACGCACGAGCGAAGCATACCGTCTTACCTCAGGGCTGTCTCGGGCATTTTTGAGCAGACACTGCAGTTTTTGCGGACGCTGACACCACCGAAAGGGGCAGAGGTACAGCAAAAGGCCATGGCCAAGGAACTGGCGCTCAAGATGTTTGAGCCGCACCTGGACCTGTACCTCCAGGACGAGATCGACGAGTTTACTAGGCAGGCGGAGCGCGAGGTTGGCGAGTGGGAGAAGAAGTTGTCGGAGCAGGAGGCGAGCGCAGAATCCTTCTACATGGGCAGCTTCACCAACCGGCAAGCCGACAAGAAGGATTTCTTGACGTCGTTTAAGAAGGTGGTCATGATGCCCGTGACGGTGCTCCCAACGACCTTGACGGCCTTTTCCCTGCCGAGTCTCCCGCTCGGGTCTCCGTTCGCAAGTAAACCGGCGGCGGCGGCGGCAGCGACTGCGACCAACGGCAGCAATACACTACAAAGCCCGAGCCAACAGGGCTCGCGCTCACAGTCCCCCGCTCCCGCGCCACCAACTCCGGCGGCGGCAGATCGCAGCAGCAGCCCAATGCCGGGCAAGGCGCCAACCGACGAGCTGGCAGCCAAAGCGGCCCTCATGACGTCGCGGCTGGAGGGTATCAAGTCACTCTTCAGCATCGAGGTGGCGCTGAGCTTGGTGCACGCTGCCAAGGCAAGCCTGGGTCGAGTGGCCGTCTTCATCCAGCTCGGCGGGCAAGCGGGTGGCGAGGCCCGCGAGCAGTGCGAAGCTGTCTTCGTCGCGCTACTGCGCATCCTCGGCAACAGACACGTCAAGCCGGGGTTCGACAGGGCTGTGGTCCACCTGTCGCAGTACAACCCGCGGGAAGTGAGCGAACACGACCGCGGCGGCGTCGCGCCGCTGGTGACCTTCATCGAGCTGGTGAACGTGGGCGATCTCATCTCACAGATGATAGACGTCTTCTACGAGCAGCAGCTGGCGGGTCCCAAGATCGCGGACCGCAACGACTTCCTCGACCCAGCCGGGCTGGCAAAGAAAAAGTTTGAGCAGATGCTCGACGAGAGCGTCGCCGCTGGCCTTAACAAGGGCATCGACGTGCTCATGGACGAGGTAGAGTACCTCTGCGCAACCACCCAGCTGCCGACCGACTACAACCCGGGCGCGGCCACCACCCCTGACCCCGCATCCTCGACCTCCTCCTTCGAAAAGCACATCTCCTCCAAGGCACCCGGCGGACTCGACATGGACATTGGTCCGACGCGCACAGCGCAACGCATCCGCGACCTCGTGGCGTCGCACACGTCGATGCTCGTCGGTAGCACCGATAAGTCGATGCTGGACGTGTTCAACGGCGAGGTCGGGCTGCGGCTCTTCACGGCCGTCTGCAAGCACCTCAAGCGGCAGCGCGTCAGCACCGAGGGCGCCATCAAGCTGATCGCCGACATGAACCTGTACTTTGAGTATATCCGCACGCTCAAGAACCAAGACCTGCTGGCGTACTTCAAGGCACTGCGCGAACTGAGCCAGATCTATCTGATCGACGCGCGACACGCGAAGGAGATGGCGACTATCATTGCGGACGGGGATCGGTTTGGGGGCATTTTCAGGGCTGAGGAGGTGTATGAGTATGCCGAGCGGCGGGCCGATTGGTATCAAGTGCGGAAGGATGTGGAGAGAGCCATGTATGGGCTGGAGTGTTGTTTAATGTAGCGAAATCACGCTTAGGGATCATGATGTCTTGTATGACGGGTTGGGAAAAGCAGGCAGGGTATATATGACTACGATTTGGGAACTATGTAGAGAAAAGCGCCAAGCGTTTCTTTTTTTTAAAAAAAGTAGAACAAACGACAACCCTTTACGCCCTTTTTATACGGTACCCGTGTGCGAAAGAAACCAACTCCTGGTGTGATGGCCTCTTATTAACCAGAATCCCCAACGCCAATGCCTTCATGCCCTCATAACGGCGTTCTCGAAAGCCGAAAAGAACCCTCCCCCTATTTGGCCTGCCCAAAATCTAATTTCCTCGCCACCTTGGCGCCCCGTGAAGAACTCTCCCCCTCGATTATCCCGTTCCGCCGCTTCAGATCGGCCCCCATCTTCTCCTCCCCACCCGACGACTTCCGCGGGAGCTCCTCCTTACGCGTCGGCTTCGGATCGGTCCGCCACCACCTGTGCTCGAGCATCTCCCTCGCCGTGATGCGCTTCTTGGGATCGAGCGCGACCGTCTTGACCAACAAATCCACGCCATCCGACCCGACGGCGCCGAACCGCCCCATGTAGGCCTCCTTCCCCCACACCGCCACCACCTCGCTCGGCACCGTGTACTCGCGCAGCTGCGTCACCCCGGGCCAGTTGTCCTCGGTCGGCGTGCCAATCTGCTTGCAGATCAGCGCGATCTGCTCGACCTCGGTGTTCCCCGCCAGGAACGGCGCGCGGATGATCAGCTCGGCAAACACCATGCCCACCGACCAGATGTCCACCGCGCCGCCGTAGTGCCGCGCCCCGAACAGCAGCTCCGGCGGGCGGTACCACCGCGTAATCACGTTGGCCGTCATGCGCCGGCCCGGGTCGGCGAACCCGCGCGCCAGCCCAAAATCCGCCAGCTTCACCTCCCCGTCGGCGGCGATCAGCAGGTTGTTCGGCTTGATATCGCGGTGCAGCACAAAGTTATCGTGGCAAAACCACACCGCCCGCGTCAGCATGCCCATCCACGCCTTGATGTCGCCCGCGCCGTACCGCACGCGGTCGACGTCGCGGATCAACATCTCCAGGTCGCCCAGCGGGAGGTATTCGAGCACGAGGTTGAGGTTCTGGTCCTTGGAGCTGAAGACGGACAGCAGCGAGATGATGTTGGGGTGGTGCAGCTCGCGCAGGTACTTGAGCTCGCGCACCGCGTCGGGCGCCATGCCGTCCTCGTACTGGTGCTGGACCTTGATCTTTTTGATGGCCACCAGGGTGGCCGGGTCGTGCCGGGCGTGGCCGAGGTAGACGTTGGCGTAGGTGCCTTCGCCAAGTTTCTTGCCCTTGACGTACTTGCGCTTTTCATCTTCGTTGAGTTGCTCGATCGGGTCGAGGGTCATGGTTTGGGGTTGGGGTTGGCCATGGTTGTTGGTGTGGAGGAGGAAGCGCGGGGTGCCGGCGCCGTTGGAGGATGGGACGGCCGAGGCCTGTCGTTTGAAGGGGGAGGATGTTGCACGGGAGGCTTGGAGGATGTCGGTTGGGGGTGCCACGAGCGGCGAGACGGCCATGTTGGGCGGCGGCCTCGTTGGTGTTTGTGGATGGTGGGAGTTGGGTGTTGACTATTGAGTGTTGAGAATGTTAAAAGAAGGTTACAGTTGCGGATTGAGCCGAATTGGAGCCAAAGTCCGGCTTTCAGAGGCTTGGCAAGCAGGGGCCTGCAGCCGCACCGCGCTC
Source organism: Chaetomiaceae sp. B2702 (assembly GCA_023628455.1). Taxonomy (NCBI): domain Eukaryota; kingdom Fungi; phylum Ascomycota; class Sordariomycetes; order Sordariales; family Chaetomiaceae; species Chaetomiaceae sp. B2702. The sequence goes on from JAMAKP010000078.1 coordinate 102,663, forward strand.
AACCCAGGACCCGCTAATTTAGCAATTGCGCCCGCGCGCGCCGGGGGGGGGGGGGGGGGAGGGGGAGGCCCACCAAATCCACTACGGGAGATCTTCGATCGATCAACATTTAGCACCTTTCCCCGATCGGCCCAGATCTCACAGGGTGCGGCAAAAGTCATGTTCCTGCTGGCACGGCATAAGAAATGCTGGTCATAACAGGCCTCAAGCTATCATGGCATGTATATCACATCAAACGGGATTTTTGTGTCTGTTGCAGATATCGCTTTATCACAACTGGTACTATCTCGCTAGTTTCTATCCTAAGAAAACGGAAAGTGGTTCGCCAACAATGCCATCCTTCAAGCCACCGGCGCATAAAAGCTGAACCTGCCACTGGGGTCATACTTTTTCTTCAAAGTATGGAGCCGGTCCTGGCGCCACTGTTCATGGCCATACCAGTCCTTGGGCGACTCGTCGCCGTAGGCATAGTTGACATAGGTGTGCATCTGGGTGCGCCCGCTGCCTCGGTGGAGGATCCGGCGGAGCCGGTTTCCAAGCTGGGCCGCCTGCTGGTCGCGCGCCGGGCCGGCGGGTGTGTACTGGATGAGCGGCGCCGTCAGGAGATTGTCCTCGCGGAAGGCATAAGCTGTCGTCGCGCTGTCGATCGCCTCCACGCCCTGCATCGAGTAGCCCTCGAACATGAACAGCGAGTTGGCGAAGGGCGACGACGGGTTGGTGGCCGACTTGAAGTGCGCGTATACCTCCTGCATGGCCGTCGGGTTGTACGCTGGGAGGTAGAGAGGGAAGCGCGGGTTGGCCGCACCTGTCTTCTGACACGGTGGGCCGTCGAGCGCGATGCCCACCCACGCCGCGACGTCACGGTAGGTCCCATTCTTGGGCGTCACCGAGACGGGCCCAAGCGCGCGGAAAGGCTGGGTGTACGCGGGGTTCACGGCGGTGACGCCTTCCTGAATGATGTAGAACTCGATGACGGGGCCGGTAGCGTCAACCTGGGGGAGGTTAAACCAGTACGACCAGTTGATGATGTCGACAGGCTGGGTGCCGCCCTGGAGCAGGTGGTCATTGGCAGCTTGGTAAAGCGCCTGCACCTTGTCGCCGGTGAACATGAGCGTCTCTATGGCCCAGTCGGTGTGGACGCGGGGGTAGATCTTGATCGTGACCGACGTGACGATGCCAAAGTTGTGACCGGCGCCCTTCATAGCCCACCAGAGGTCCGAGTTAGAGGTGGCGCTGACCGTCTTCAGGGTGCCATCAGCCATCACAACCTTCATGGAGACAAATTGATCGGCAATGAGTCCGTGGTGGCCTTGAAGCCAACCGTGACCGCCTCCGAGTGCCGGACCCAGGTAGCTAACGCACTCGCAGGTCCCCGTAACCGTCTGCTTTCCCACTGCCCAGAGCGCGTCGATGACCACCTTAGAGTTAGTCCCACCGCCAATAGTGGCCGTTTGTCCATTGGAGGCGGTGACGACGCCACTCAATTTCTTCAAGTTGATGGCGATGCCCCAGTCCATGCGACCCAGCGTCGTGATGGCCCCGTGAACGCCATTGTAGGCAAGGAAGGGGATGTTGCACTTGTTTGCGATTTTCACCTGATTCCATAGAGTCAACAATCATCCCTACCGCAGTGTGGAGGGGCGCTCACAGTCTCAACCACGTCTTTCTCGGTGGCTGGAAGGACCGTGGCATTCACCAGAGGGGTCTCCAAGTTGGACCACCTCTCCGAGTACTCGGTAAACTCCGCGGATCCTGGGAGGTAGATCTCGGCCTCGCTCGAGAGCTTCGAAACAAATTTTCTAAAATCCGATAGCTTGCAGTACCCAATGGCATCTGCTGTGTCCTCTGCGGGCGCCGCAGTTGCGGAGGCCCGGCCAAGGGCAAACGCCAGGAATGCGGTTCCGAGCCAGCGCATTGTTGTGGTTGCAGCTGGAATGGCACGACTGAACAAGGCGGCTGAAGGCGGCTTGGAAGGGGGAGGGTCTCTTCCGCGTCACCGCGTTTTCGTGTCTCACAGCCAATGCTTGACCACGGGGGACCAGGCTCTGAACCCTCCGAAGCCACCAGTCCCTCCTGTGACATGTGCAACGTCTCGTGTATTATACGTCTCGGTGAGCCAGGTTCCTGGGTCCCACCCCCTGCCGACGCAGTGACCAATGGCTTGAGCTTCGATACATACATGCGCCCCACGGCATCCGTGCGGCACGGGCTAATATTGTCCGCGACGTGGGATGGACAGTGCTTCTGTTGCGCCCTGCCCCTCCCCCGCCTTGGTTGGTCGCAAGCGATCAGGTTTCCTGATGGCTAAGGTGAGGTGATCTGTTGGTTCGAGGCGGTGACCGTCAACGCCACAGGAGGGGATGGCATTTGCAAATATCGTATTCGAGCAATCGGAGATCCGAGACAATTGTGTCACCGCGGCGCGCCACATGAGGGAAGAGCACGAAATGCATGCAACACCGTGAGATCTGAGAAAAGATGCCGGCAGTGGAGTAATAATGGGGTGCAAGTGGTCGCTGGTCCCCCCACGAGCTTGGGCCTTTTGATCTTTGCTTTCCCTGGTCCCGGCGGTACCTTCCCGCATCACGCTAGTTGCGTGTGATGAGTGCGCAGGAAGGAACAATTACATACGTTGACTTCGAGCTAACGTGAGTTAGGCAACTGCTGCTTGGCCACTCCCCCTTGTCCCTTGCTGGACGAACTTCGATCACTGCCCCATTGGTATGCTACCGCCGAGCCCTCCTCCCCTTTCAAGACTGCTCCGAATTTTGCCCCGACGTTCAAGTAACTGTGATCAGTCCGCCATGGCTTTTTCTGGCTTGTTCGCTTGGACTTAACTGGATTCACTGTGAGACAGCCCGAGGCTAGAGCACCGCTAAAACTTGAATTTGACGATAACGCAGCGCATCGTGACACGTAAAGAAGGTATGGACAGAGAACCTCTCGGTGGGTTTTTTCCAATGCCCCATCATTTTGTCTTGAAAATGTTTCACATCATGTTTGAATTGGAAGCTCCGAGGTGTGTGACCAAGCGCTGGGCGAAAGCTCCACGGACAAACAAGCAGGCAATCGTGCAGCCTCGGGAAACAAAAGGCAGGGATCAGCTTTTTTTCTTTCTTTCACCATGATCTTATCTACCGGGATTCCCTGGCATGATCCGAAGGATCCCAGTCAACTACACCGGAAAAGCCCGCCATATGCCAGGCAGGAGACTGTGCGAGACTCGAGGAAGGGAAGACTGTGCTACCCAGATGTTGTGGTATCCCAGGCCTTGAAACATGGGAGCTGAGACTGCCAAGCATACAATTACACACATATTTGTCTGAAGGATGAAAACCCACGAATGGTGAACATTGCAGGTTCGGTAGTTGAGCTCGCTAAAGTCCAACAACGGAGACAGTGGCGGCCATCACACAACCCCCCCCCCCTCCCCCCCTCTTCGCCCCTTCACTTCCTGCATCTTTGCCCACCTGCAGATCGGCGATTTCGGTCTAGTCTTCTAGCTTTCCCGTTTTGTTTCCTTGCTGTCGATCTTTTCTAAACTTCCTTACTATAGTATTACTAGTTTAGTATAAACAGTTCGACAAATGGGTTCTCTCGTCGAGATTCGATCTTCAGCCCCTTTCGCCGTTCATGTTGACGCACCAGAAAAATCCGCCCCTATCTCGATCGGCCTCCTCCGAATTTGCACGACGGGGTTTCGGTACATGAGGAGCCAGTCCAATGTCTGGCGACACGGCACTGGATCCGGCGGAGCAAGCCGCCGCAATCGAGGCGGCGGTTGCTGCGGCCCGCCTATTCAACATCACACTATGGACGCTCTATGCCTTTGGCGTTGTCGTCACGGTCCTGAGAACCTATGCCCGGGTTAAGGCTGTTGGTTGGACGCACTTCGAAGCGGACGACTACCTCGTATGGCTTGCCGTTGTAAGTGGTCTGCTGACATGCAAAGTGATGCTCTGCTCTAACCGTTGGCGGTGGATGGGATCGTGCAGCTGCTGTACACGACGCAATCAACACTAGGATACCAGATCGGCAACCTCGCTCATGGGCTGGCAAATAACGGCATGACGGCCGCCCAGCGCGCCGCCCTGTCACCGAGTGACCCGGAATACAGCATGAGGGTCATTGGTTCCAAGATTCAGGTCGCGGGATGGACTTGTTACTCAACCTTGATGGCGGTTCTGAAGTTTGCCATGCTGGTCTTCTACTTGCGGCTTACTGTATGATTCCCCTTATTGTCCGCTCGCTATGGGTGAACAAATCGCATGTCAAGTAAGAGGCTCACTCGCTGGCAGAAGGGCCTTGGCCGTCGTTATCGCATTCGCGTCCATCTCGGATTTGCCCTTGTCCTCGCAGGCTATCTTGGCTCCATCGGGGCCATCTTTCTGGCGTGCATACCAACCCACAAATACTGGCAAATCAGCCCGGATCCGGGGAACTTCTGCGAGGCTGCCGTGTCCAGGCCCATCGTTTGGTCCTCCTTCGCCGCGAACATCACGAGCGATATCTATCTCATCCTGATCCCGCTCCCGTTGCTCTGGGGGTCTCGTCTACGGCTCGTTGAGAAGATTGGCTCAAGTCTTGTGCTCGGCGCCGGTATCTTCGTTCTTGTCTGCGCCACGGTCAAGACCATCTTCGTCGTCACAGTGAGTCCCAGTGTTCTGTTCGCGACACCGCACCGAAGCTTACCATCTCGCGCACACAGGACAACGTCAACGGCGCCGAGCTTGCCGGCGCATGGGGCACACGGGAAGCTTTTGTAGCCGTCATCATCACCAATCTCCCTATGGTATTCCCGCTCTTCAGGACTTGGCTCCGGCCCCTGCTTGGAAGTTTGGCGCGCGATACAGACAAGCAATACAAGACACCCGAAAACTTCCGGAGCATTGGTGGTGGTGGTGGCGGTGGCAGCGGCGGCGGGAGCGACTCGCACTGCCATGGTCGCCGAGGGACCGCACAGGGCGCAAAAGGGGTAAACCCGCTCACCAATGTGACCTTCACCGAGAGCGAGGAACTTATTGTGAATGAAATCAAACTGCAGAACATGAAGACGACGGCTACCCCCACTGCAGCGCTGCGAGGCAACCACGGGAACTGCAAGAGCATTGTTGTCATGACCGAGCTTGATATTTCTGAGGATAGGGGCAGCCAGCATGACCAACATCCGACACGCGTTCATGAATCTTGGTAGCAGATAGTCATGTTTCTTTTTTAATTCATTGCAGCCATATATAACGACTTCCATAGACAAAAGTTTGGAATCATTGTTGTATTTTCAATCTCGCTATCTCCCCGTGCCGACGTGGTGTCATGCGCACACTTGATCTCTATCACGAGCCGTAGGTACAAGTCGCGGACCGTACACGTAACCGAAGGACTCAAAAGTAGCTAGCGCTCTCATAGTCTAGCTGGATTCAGCGGTTAGAGAAAGGCGATTTTTCAATTATGGTGCGGTATAGGTGCGTAGGTGTTGATTGACTTTGTATATTTCCCAACGGATTCTTTGATTTTACTGACATCTTTTGCCCAAGAATAGGTTTGAGCCCATCCTCGAGCAAAGATATCCATAATGCTAACGGACAATGACCAAAAGAACTGGTATATTTTACAGTTATGGTCTGGGATGGATATTGTGCGTATGTTGAGGTTCGTAGGGGGAGTGAGGAGAGTCGGTGTTGTTGCTGTTGTCGTTGCGGGGCTCGGAACCGAGAGAGAACATTGAAGGTGAATAGAGCACGAGAAAATAACATAGAACTTCAGCTGCGTGGCTTGCGAGCATAATTATAGTCAGAAGCCCGAGTGTGGCCTTTGGTCTTCCTTTTGCTGTTTGGCCGGAAACGGTAGTCTTCGGGCAAGAAACAAAAGCAATGAGAATGACTATGAGTAACACTGTAATTAATAACTCGAGACTCCACCCAGCACGAAGGATGAATCCGCCAAGGGCTGTTTGCTTTCATACTTGCTGCTCAGTCCAGGAGCTAAATTCAGAGTCTTGTCATCTCCGCTGGCTTTCTAAACAGTACTTTTCTTCTTATCCAGGGTATCCAGCATCTCCAAGAAATACGGCAGGAATTCCTCCGTCTCCACCTCAAACCCCTGGTGGTGTCCCGGGACCAACATCTTCGGGCACCCCAGGATCTTGGCCTGCTCCTCCGTTGCCCTGGCGAAGAAGGCATCCTTGCACCGCACGGCCCTCATCACGCCGATGCTCGTCTTGTTCTCTATCAGCCGCCACAGGTTGGGCACATACCCCAGCAGAACCGGGAACTCATTGTCCCAGAAATTACGAGGGTTCTCGGGCTCGGGCGGCACCGTCTTCGGGATGCCCTCGTCGCCGTACCCGATCAGCTTTGCGCCAAACTCGCTGGCCACTTGCTCCAATCCCTGGGTCTCGTAGACCTCCATGAGGTGGAGGAACCACTCAAAGATCGCAGAGGCATCTGGGAGGAGACTGACGGTGGGTGCCTCGTGGGAGATCAAGCGGTCGACCATTTCGGGGAAGTCGTGGGCAAACTGGAATGCGAAGATGCCGCCGCTGCTGCTGCCGAAGAGGATCGACTTTTCAAACCCCACGGCCTGGATGACGGCGCGGATGTCTCGGGCTTGCTGTGGGGGGCTGAGTTTCTTGTTGACCTTGACTTGGCTTGCCGACATCTGACGCCGGTCGAATGTGACGCAGGTGAACCTGTCCGACAGGGCGGCGATCATATTGTTGAACTGCCGCCCGTGACCGTTTCCGCCAGGGACGAAAGTGATAAGAGGCCCCTTGCCCTGGTACCAGTAGTGGAGATCACAGCCCTCATTGTGGACGATTGCTTTGGTGGGGTTGAACTCCATGGTGAACGGTTTTCCTCTCGAAAATATCGCACTGGTGAGTTGATAAAAATATTTCTAAAAAAAAAAGTATTACAATTGATTGGTATGACTTTGCGAGTGGTGGCTGTCGCCTGTTATTATTACCTATTACCCTGTTGCCTATTTATGCTTCTAGAGATTGATAAGGTATGCATGACAGTATGCAGATTGGTCATTGGAATCCTTCAAATACGACGCAGTATACATACCTCAGGAGAGGGAGAGTGAAAACCAACCCACACAATGGGTTGACCGAGTGACTCTGCAACCGCATGCAGTAACCTCAGCAAGTTAGCGCAGAGGCTGAGACGGCACTTAAGATCCACATAAGTCCGAGCCCGAGTCCAAGCTAACGATTTTAGGAAGGATTATCGGAGAGACAACAATGTTCTTTGAGTATCCGGACCTGACAAGCCCCGAACCCCGATCCTATCCCACCCTCGCTGCTTGATGGCATATATCCTCCGACACTCGCCCTCGATGTTCTCCAAGTAACGTTAGTGCATCCCCGGTAGCGGCGAGGCCGTATCGTTCGACCGGTTGGAAATTCCTGGCCCCCTAGGCCTGGGATCGGGGGGCGCGGGCTTTTTGAAAGCCGTATCACGCCACCTTGGGAATTCTAGAATTGAATTCGAAAGAGAAGAGATCACCCTCATCTTCATATTCTTCAGGGGTCGGAATAGACCGCCATTCCAAGTCAATTCCGGACCATCCCGGCCAAATCACCAGTGGCCCTGAGCTCAAGAAGCGTATTAATTAGCGGCACCGTTCCATAGCTGGACAAGCCACGATGGAGCAAGGACACGCGCGTGAGAGCCATGGAGCGAATGTTTGGTTGCGCTGGGCGCTGGTGTTGCCGCGGAATGGAGCTGGATTGGATCTCAAGACGGCTTACCTTCTCTGTCGCCACAGTAACTAGTTTACATCGTACGTACATATATATGTGCTGCAAACATGGCCTGCTGCGTAATGGTGTGTGTACTTGTCCGCGGAAACGCCAGTCTGGGCACTGAAGGCTTGCCCATCAGAGATCTATCTACATTCACTGCTCACTATGCTAGCCATACCCTACCGCATAGTGTTGAAACAGTCGCCTGATCTTACACTGCATGGTATGTACGCCAGTGGTACTGCCGTATAGTAGCATCGTTCCCCTGTAGTCGGGCACACCGACCGTGGGGGTTTAGCGTGTAATTACAGAGTAAATATCCGAATCGACAGGGTCTCCTGCCAAGCCAAGCCACTGCCGCTGACGACCACTCACATGCATCACGTCACTGCCGCGCTGACGTCACGCCGCGCACCGTCCGAACACCGACCTGTCACTAACCCTTTTACTTCCTGTCCAAACTCGGCCTACAGCTTAGTTCATGATACGCAATGAGTCGTGGCGCCTCGTGGAAACCAGGGGCTTAGTGTATGTCACGACCGGAATTATTATTATTTTGTGGACATTTCGTCGTTGGACTAGAGATTCGAGTTAATTAGTAGGACTTTATGGCACTGCAGACAACGGCTGTTTCACGACACAAATCCTCAGATCCTGCAAAAGCTGCCGTTCTTGCATCACCCATCCGAGCGGCGCAGCTTTTTTGGGAGCTCTCCAATCTTCATTGCCGCGTCTGAGCCCGCGTCACGGAACCAACAAACGGCCCTCCCCTCCCTCTGTGTTACCACTCAAGCAGTCATATTTTCAACTTGCCCAGCCATTCCTCTCTTTCCCTTTCTTCCCGTCTTGGATTCCTGAATTTCGCTCGGTGAGATTCTCCCGTTTGAGATCTCACCGTCCCATCTCAGCGCACTAGACGCAGGGATTCAAGCGTCACTCCACGATATCACCACACTGGCAGTGCCATCTTCAGCAGCAGATTCACCGCCAAAATGTTTCGCCTATCATACTGGGTATGCGCACCCCTCCACAAAACCAACCCTCCAACTAACCATCGTCGGCAGATAACCCCCATCCTCGCCGGCATGGTCTGGCTCGCGACCCTGCTCGCCCTCCTCCTCTACTGGCTGATCTCCGAGAACCGCGTGCATTACGACTCCATGTCGGAGTACCAAACCATCGCCTACATCAGTGACGTGGGCGCGTCGGACCTGAAACCGCTCTTCATCGCCGGCTGCGTGCTCACGACGGTGCTGCTCGACGTCTCGTTTGGCCTCGACCGCTGGCTGCGCCACAGAGGCCGGCTGGCGCCCAACACGACGCGCGGCGAGAAGATTCTCTCGGCGCTGACCATGGTCTTCGCCGTCATCGGCACCGTGGGCCTGATCCTGCTGAGCATCTTCGACACGGCGCGGCATCCGCGCCAGCACAACATTTTCTTGCTGTTGTTCATCGCAGGCTACGTGTTCTCGGCGATTTTTATCTGTTGCGAGTATCAGCAGTTGGGGAAGCGTATGTTTCATCAACCCCCCCCCCCCCCCCCTCCCTCCCCCCACTCCCCTTTTCACCGTTATCCCTTTTTTTGTTAACGAGAACTCAAAAAGGCCATCGCGAACACCGCGTCCTCCGCCTCTCCTTCTACATCAAGCTGGCCTTCGTCATCGTCGAGATCCTGCTGGCCGTCGCCTTCGTGTCGTGCACCTTCACCAAGAACTACAACCCGGGCGCCGTGCTGGAGTGGGTCATCGCCTTCATCTTCTCGGCCTACGTCTTCTCCTTCTATGTCGACCTGTACCCGGCGGTGGCGACCAAGCAGCAGCTGCAGGTGTCGGGCAACGGAAAGGGCGGGCTGCCCAAGATGAGGCTGACCCGGGGCAGGGAGACGCCGGTGCGGAGGTATGACGCCGGGGGAGAGATGGAAGAGGGCGGGAGCGACGAGACGGTTAGCAGCGGGCCGAACGGCTTGAGGTCGTTTGAGGCGGCGCGTGTTGCGCATGGGAGGAGGTCGGGTTCGCGGAGTAGAGTGCTGGCGAGTAATTTCTAGGTGGACTATCCGCCATCTGGGTCAGGGAGAAATAGAGATGTTGGATAAATGGTCGTTTGGGGATACAAATCTGGTTATAAGGGAGCTCCTGAGCTTGGTAGATTTGGGGAATGGTACATTGCAAGCATGGTGTTTGGTAGGCATTCAACATGGTTATACAATATATATTGTAGCGTCCCATTGTCATGTTTCTTTCCGAGACCTCCCCTCCCTGCTTTGACATTATCAAATTGCACATCCTATGGTTACCGTGTGCCCAAATAACCAATCCTAACCCGTCCTCCAACTCGATGCCACGTACATTCCAACATCAACATAAATCATCCACTTGCAATAACTCAATGCACATAGACATACATATGCCAACGGTCATCCCACCGCCACCCTTCCCAAATGCGCCATTAGACAGACCACCAAGTCGTGCCCCGCCCTTCCAAGCCCATGACTCGTAACCCTATCACCATGATATCATGCAACCAGCCACCCACAACGCAACACTCCCTACAAAAAACTATCCGAGCACCCCATCGCCAACCAGGCCACGCTATGCTGCACTCCTCATTCCAAAATCTCCGAAAACCTCGACTCCCGAAACGGACTCATCCTCCCTGTCATCAGCGCCCCTCCGCCCCTAGGCGGCGTCAGCGTCGACGACGCCAACGAGCCACTTGTCTCCGGCTCGCTCCGCGCCTCGACAAACTTATCGTTACTGCTGCTGCTGCTGCTATTGCTCCTGCTGACAGTGCTCATGCTGCTGACCGATCGTTCCGAGACGGCCGAGGCAGGGATGCTGGCCTGCGAGACCTCTGAGATGGGCCGTTGCGGCGGTGTTGATGGGATATTCCCGTGCGCGGTAGGGGTGGGCTTGGCAATGCTGCTGCTGCTCTCGTCTATGTCGCCTTTGTTGGGGCGAGTCCGGCCGGCCATGGCGACCTCGCGCATGCTGGAGTCTGGGCGCGTGTTTTCTTCCGCGGTCAGCGGGTTCTCGTCGTGGTCTTGGTCTTTGCCTTTGCCCTTGTCGAGCCTTTCTACGGACTGGATGCTGGGGTTCCTTCCGTGGAGGCGGGCTAGTGCTACGCCGCCGATGAAACTCTTCTTTGTTTCGCTAGAATCCTCGTCCTCTGCAACTGCGCTGGCGGACTTGGTGCGAGGACGCGGTAAGCGGGAGAGGAGCCAGGCGCGGACTTTCCGGGTCGGGGACGTCGAGTTGTCGTCTGGACTGGACGGGTTGTCGCCGGCATCTTTGTCTTTGGGTCTTGGGTGGCGTTTTCCGAAGTTGATGGAGAGAGCGCGGACGCGACCAACGGTGGATGATCGCTTGATGGCGGCCACGGGGCCAAGTTTAACGGTGTTTGCTGCTTCCGTCTGACCAGTTGTTGCGGGTGGTGGAATTCCACTTTCCATCTCCTTCTCTTGCTCCTTCTCCTTCTCCTTCTCCTTCTCCTTCTCCTTCTCCTTCTCCTTCTCCTTCTCCTTCTCTTCTTTAGCAGTATGCTTCTGCTCAACTTTAATGGCCTTTGCTTCGTCCTTTCGGATCTTCTCCTCGTGCTTTATCTCTGCTTTCCTCGCCCGTTCGTCATTCTTTTGCTGGTCTAGATAAATGTCAGCAAGGCAATCAGAGGTGGGGAGCTTGCAAGACCCTACCCTTGAGCTTCTTGTGGATGTCCTGAATCTCCTTCTCTCTCATTCTCTCCACCTCGGCCTTCTCCTTTCGCCTTTCTTCATCCAGCCTTTCCGCTTCCTGCCGTTCGATCTCTCTCTCGGCCCTATCGTTGATCTCATCCAATAGGGGCTGGACCTTCTCAGCAGCAATCTTGTCCACTTCAGACCTGTCCATGAGTTTTCCGCCACCAATATCGACTTTGCCGGCAGTGTCGTGATTGCTGGCAGCGGACCTCGCCTGCGCCGCTACCAGCGCTTTTCTTCCCCAGTCGTCCATGTTGACCTGGGCCACCCGACCTGTGTCAGACTCCACTTTCCGGTCCATTTCATGCATCTGCGCCTTGACGTTCCGCTGCGCGGCAGCGAGCAACGCCCCCCGATCTCGCGTCCTCTTCTCCTCGTCCACCTCGGACAGCTTGTTGTTCAGCAGAGACATTTGCTTTCGGATTTGCTCCGATCGGCGCCGGTCTTCCAGCAGGTCTCCGTCGCTAGAGGAGCGCCTCCGGGTCAACCTGCCCTTGAGCGTGCCGATTCTTGTCCGCTGTGGTGTGCCCGCTCCGTAGTACTCTTGAAGGCTGCGCTGCTTGTCGTGCTCTTCCTGCAGCTTGGAGAGACGTTCCTGTGCAAGCCGGTATGCCGCTTCATGTAGGCTATTGTGCACTAGCGGAGGTTGTTCCTCGTTCTGCAAGCTCGCAACGCTTGCTATGTCGCCGCCGGGGAAAGGCGATGACCGAGCGTGTGCGCGAGTCGAGTTATCGATCATCTTCTGCTGCTGGTCGTACATTTTCCTAGCCATAGCGAGAGCAGAAGCGTGGAGGACATCGGCGCGGTTCTTCTCGTCTGTTTCGGGCTTGACCGGGGGGTTTGAGGTGAACATTTGCCTGTCCATAGTGGTGTACGGCACCGCGCCGGCTTCGCCAGCGGAAACAGCATTTGCGCGCACTGATGGCCGGTGGGCGATAGTCGCGGCGCTCAGGGCAGCTGCTCCCGCAGACTGCTCAACGCTTTTTTCCGCGGGGGGGTGGGGAGACGACCATGCTCTTGGTCGCGCACCTGCCATTGCGCCCTTTGCTGCGTGCATTGAGTTTTGCCTTGATAGCTCGGCTCGCTCGGGAGCCGGAGGGGGTGTCTTGGTCCCCTTGAAAGCCAGGTTTGCGGCGGTGGACACCCAGAGCGAAGGAGGCGGGGAGCTTGGTTTCTGATGTCGCTGCACCCAACCCGCAGCTAAAACGGCGTCCTGAGACCTGGGGGTCCTAGACTGATGCTCCCGGGGCAAGCCGGGCCCGCCAGCAGCGGAGATAGAAGAGGTGGAAGTGTTTGACCATCCCAGTGTCGCGGCAGCACTGGCAGCCGCGTTGCCTGGTTTCAAGCCGGGAGACGGATAGCTTGGGAGATCTTGGGCATTGGCGTATCTAAGAGGTCCAGAATGGCCTACAGATAAAAATTGTAAGCGGCGCACCTCGGATACGAAGTATTTAATGCAACATGCAATGCAAGGCGGGGGATGCAGCTCGCGCACGGTTGCTGAACTTACCAGGTAAGACCATGGGGTGGGATGCGCCTCCGGGCGATGGTAGTGCTGCGGATGCCATGTGTATTCTAGTACTGAGCCTGATCCAGCAGGCTTGCCGTCAGTGGGGGTAGCGCGATATGATATAGCACTATATGTATATGCTGTCGAGGCTCGACTGAAAAATTGGCGAGTCGCCCGTCAAGTCAGGCTGGCAGAAAGACACAGAAAGACAAAGCGACTGAATCCGCTGGAAGCCAAGAAGTGACTTTTCTTTTAGGGGGGGGGGGGGGGGGGGGGGGGTTGGTTTGAGAGACGGTGTGTTAAAAATGTGTAGAAAAAGACGAGAA
>JAMAKP010000079.1:0-186608 GCA_023628455.1 Chaetomiaceae sp. B2702
CCCCCCAACCACCCAAGTTCTCTTTTCGCCAAACTTGCCTTCTTGGTCCCCCCCCCCCCCCCCCCCCCCCCCCCCCCCCCCCCCCCCCCTTTTTCCCCTCGATTGGATTTCCCAGGCTGCCTTTTGCGCCCGCCCCCGCTGCGCAGCACCACAACGTTACAATATCCCGTATTCAAGGGCTCGGCTTACCGTCACCCAAGTATACCAATGGGTGACTTCCTCTACTGATTATCGAATCCTTCTCATATGATCTCGAGTTCCTGTTCTTTTCTAAACCTAATGTTTCGGGTCGTCGTGGCCTATGTCATTCTAGGAAACCAGGTCCTAGGCCGCAGACAAAGACCAGGACGGCCTAACGGCGCGTGGATCTGCCGCGAGAAGGCAGACCAGAAGGGGTGGTGAAATGTAAGGCCCACTACGTCACTTATAATGATGTAAGACATTGAGCAAAACAAACCACGACCAGCCGTGAGCCGGCCTTATCCTTTCTCCCATTCAGCCGGCCAGACAAGGAACGGCGGTTCAGAGTGCCACTTAATGGATTTGGGGGCTTGAGAGAGCGTGCCCGGGCCCTGTAGCGTAAACGCGGCGCCTGTCTTGAAGGGCTGTAGTAGAGAGAACTGGATGGAGAAATCTAGAGTCCCAAGCTTCACGCTTGCGCCCCACCACTTTCTCTTCCCCGCGGGGGATCGAAAGTGGAACGGATACAGCTCCCAGTGAACTGTGCAGAGTTTTGTCAGCCTGCCGAGTTCCAACGGATCCGTCTCGCGCCACGCGTTGTCGAGCGTGAAGTAGAGATCCAGCCAGAAGTCCTTGCGATAAGAGAGGCTAAAAGGAGAGTCCGAGACGCGCCAGTGCTGCTTGATGGTTGTCATTGGATGCAACCAGGGGTCGGTCTTTGACTCATCTCTGCGATAGGTGGAGGCCGAGCGGGCAGAATATCGGGCTCGGGCATACAGCTGCGGGGACACCAGCCCATCGCACCCCATACTGGGTCCAGGCGTGACATTCCACGCGTTGCGGTGGAGGAGAAGGCCCCTGACAGCCGCTAGTCTTCTATCTCGAAACGTGGTGGGAGAAGGATTTATCATGACCCCCTCGTGCAAGGACGTGTCTGACACGGCGGCGGGGTTCCGTGGGCGAGCCGTTCTATCGCGACCTCCAGACGCAATGCTGAGCTTCTGTTCTAGTGCCTTCATGACGCGCTTTGCCAAATGTTTTGGGGTATCGGCAGTCTGAAGAGCGACAGGGCTCTGTAACAGTTGGGTGTCTTGGAGCCTTGTACTGTACTCCACAAGGGCGTCTATTACCAGGCTGCTGATTCTGTGGGCTAGGGAATCCAAGATACGCTCAAGGTGTGCCCTGAGAAGGGTTAGCAGGTATTTTCAGCTGTTGATATTTGAGCAATCTGGCGTGAACAAACCTATTGAGTTTAATCATTCCATTTTCAATGCGGAGATTTCCATGCCCTTGAGGACTCCGGAAGGATTTTGGAAGACCGTCAAAGCGGAGGCTGTAGGACTCGCGGAGCGGAGCATGCCCATGCAAAACATCCATGATAGCATCGTACTCGACATCTCGAACTAGATTTCTCAGGCCGTACGGTCTCAGCCTCTCACTAATATCGGGATTTGTTTCTTGTAGCCACGTAGACACGGTCTCCTGGATGTGGGGACCGAGCTCAGGTGTGCGGATAGAGGAGCAAGGATGGATCTTCGTCATCGTCCATGACCGCTCAGCTCGTACGATAGTCACATGATCGAGCCCGATTTTGAGCATGATGCTATGCTGCGGTGAGTTGGGCACGGGGAGCTCCAGGAGCACGGCCGTAGCCGCTGCTTCTGTCTCGGTAAGGCTGACTACGGCGCAGTGCCGAGGGCCGCCGGTGCCGATCCCCGATCCCCTCAACTCGTTTTTGAGTTCCTTCAGCGTCTGGCACAGCTCCTGCTGCGTCAGAACCCGCGAGAGATCTGGAGCGGTGAGGTGAAACTCTACGCCCAATTCCGCCCAGTCGGATAACTTTAAGCCTAGGCCGGAGATGATGGTTTGCCTGATATAGGCATATAGCTGGCGCAGAAAGAGGCTGTAGAGATGACCAGAGCCCGCTGTTCTTGATCCGGTACCTTCGCCACATGAGAAACCCCAGCGCAGGACGTTTCCGTTTTCGTCGTATTCTGCCTTTATCGGGACCCTTGGCCCACTGCCACCGGGCCACTTGCGAATGATTTGTGCCGGTATGTTTGGAGCCATCCATGCCACAGCTGTCTTGAATTAGCAATGCTGGTATACCCAACAGCACAGGGGACTTTACCGGCTGATGTTCTTCCAACGTCTATAGCGACAACCACGTCGAGTCCGTCCTTGGTGTTAGGTTGAACTATTGCAGAGCTCGCATCGAGGGACATCTCATCTAACCCTTGGTGACTCTCGTGAGATTCCTCTGAAATCTCACTTGTATCAAGGAACGGGATCAATGGAACGAAATCGCGAGCTATTTGGGAATACGTAAGCTGATGTTACTCGAGAATGCAAATGCCAATTTGTGGAGTGAATGATACCTTCGTAGTTTGCTGCCACTTCATCCCGTCCCCGTGGCTCAAGTCTACCATCGCCGAGAGGTACCCCGGTAACACCGATGGTGTCATCGGTCTCGGCATATGTTTGGGAGACTAAAATTTCCGGCGATGAGTTTGTCACTTCTTGTGTACCGTTCCCATTCAGGCCAGCACTACCAGTACGCCTTGGCCCTCTGGCCGGCTGCTCTTCATCAAACCCAGCAACTGCACCGAGAGCCGCGCCTTCATCACAGACAGTTTTTTTGTCAACCTCGGAGACCAGGGCAATGCCTATCTCCTCACTCGGATCGATGATGGTGTCTTGATAGCTCGATTCAGCATACGACGATAGAACGGCCATGCTGTCTATCCACTGTCTGGTCCATCTCCCTGCCTCCGCCTTGGCGCCGTTTCCGAGGCTCATAACACGAGCGAGTATCTCCTCCGTGTTCACCTGGATCGCTGCCGTGTCGTGTCTGAGTGCCCGGGTGTCAGTTCGGATAGCACCGGTATCGCCCTTGATGCTGTCTTCCGCGGCCCTAGCATACAGAGTAAGCGACCCGGCTCAGGCAAGACTCGACGAGCAGCAGAAGACAGAGGGCGCATATGTAGTAATCATTGATCGAAGAGAAACAAGAGAGGCGGGAAATGGGGCAGCCTACATCGAGATGACGTGCAACCCCAGACTCAGAGCCATCTTGTACGCCTCCAGGCTTGCCCTCAGCTTCTCCATATCTCCTCGCCCGAACATGGCCCACCTGGCCTTCGTCCAAGCCGCATCCTTCTTATATTTCTCGAGGGTTGTGTCAATCCGGGCAACCACGAGCGCGCACCCATCTAACGACGACGCAAGCTGTTGCGAGAGCGCGGCTGAGACCGTACCCTCAGCCGCGCGCGAGATGTTACGGGCGAGCGGATCAAGAATCGCAGACAAGGCCTGGAGTTCGCGGCTCATGCCTTGAAGATCTTCGGACGCGTCCTTGACCTGTTGGGAGAAGTCAAAGATGGCTATGGAAGCCTTCGCAATGGCCCCAACGATGCCAAATGAAGAGGCCACGATGGAGAGGGGGTCCATTTTCTATACTTTTTGACTGCAGAAGCTGTTGTTTGCGGTTGGGCGTCGGTAGATAAAGGAGAAGTTCCATCCCGGGCGCGTGTCGCGCGCAAGGCTAGCCTGGGATCTGCACCCGTGCGTTGGTAATCCTGGCCATGTTAGAAGACAAGGAGGGGTGGGGTTTTGAAGAAGCCTTCCATGCTTACATATGTATGTAGTTACTGACTATTTATAGATCAGGATAGCCATTGAGCTGAGTGGCGCTGAAGATGCAGGGAGCTTTCTCACGACCAATCGTTTCGCGTTTTCGTCCAGCGTCCTCTGCATTTTGCGGCGTATATTTCGTCCTTATTCGCTCAAAACGGCCTTGAACTGGTCGCTCTAAGGACGAGAATCCGCCTCCTTTGAATAACAACGAAGATGAAAAGGTATCACTATTATAGGGAGGCGAGATTTGCCCTATAACTAACCAAGTTCCTCGACATGCGACCAACTGATCCTACTGTACATATAAGCCGGGACCCGTGCATCCTACCCTCCCTGCATCTTGCGCGCCCTGTAAGCTTGGCATCTAGAACAACCACCATAAGGTCAACCCTTGACATTATTGTCTATTGTCTTGAACTATGATACCAGATGCCTCTGAATCGCTACTTTCGTGACAGCTCTCTTCATTAGAAATTTCCACAATGCGGCCAGCTTCCTACTGCGCCTAGTGGACTTGTTCAATGTTGACGAATCCCTCATTGAGATTCCGTGGCACTACCCTTCGTCTTGAGGGCCCCTCGTGGCTACCTCCCTGCACTTGGTTGGGGGATTGTATTGCTGAGCGGCGTTCTGTGTACGAAGTACTACTACTGATGAATTGGAGATAGGTGAGTCCTGTCCTGATCACTGCCTCCTCAGCACCAAAAGAAGTTAAGTTGTACTTAGTTGGTGTAACGTTAAGCCTTGTCCATTAATTTAATACCGACAGCATTGAAGCATTCCCTGTGCTATATCATGTAATCACTTGCTGCTCCCCTCTGTCAGAAGTGAGCGCCAAGAAGCGAGAGGTGATTTCCGAAGACGAGTTATTTTTACTCCGTCCTCAATAGTATCATATGCACCATTTACTTGAATAATTGAATACAGCGGGTGTCCTGATCATGTCTGGGCAGTAACTCGCGTCACAGAACCAATAGATTGTAGCCCCTTAAACCACAAAGATCCCGTTGGCTACCAGCCATGGCTCCAATGCGGTTGCCTACGACCCAGACTAGCAGCCAATGAGCCGAATGAAATGTCTAACCACCATTGATCCAAACCTACGAGGGTTAATTTGCACAGAGCTTCTGTTTGGCGAAGAGGCAGATATGGTTGATAAGGGTTAATTATTATTAAGGTAGGAAATCAAGACTTTAATGCCTTTGCTTCGGTATGTTGTCATCTTTCAGCCAAACCTATTCACCAAGCAGTGATTGATTTTACTGACATACCATTTCCATTGTCCATCCGCACCTGTATTCATCTTTCACGCTCCTGACACCCCCAAGTCTATACTTGAGTTGCTCTGCGAGAGATGCGGTTTCTTCTCGGGTGCATTCTACCTGTGCATGTTTCCA
Source organism: Chaetomiaceae sp. B2702 (assembly GCA_023628455.1). Taxonomy (NCBI): domain Eukaryota; kingdom Fungi; phylum Ascomycota; class Sordariomycetes; order Sordariales; family Chaetomiaceae; species Chaetomiaceae sp. B2702. Next base: position 5,214 of record JAMAKP010000079.1, read on the forward strand.
CATTCATGTCTACCAGCCGCGTCTTGCAAGGAGCAGTGAGCCACTCCAACGCCACGAGCAAATTGTCGTGTTACAAAGTTCAACCCTAAGGTTTATCTGATTCTGCCTTTGTCTTTGACACCGCGTTCAGATAGAACTATCACCTCTGAAGTTTCTGCTTCCGCTGCTGTCTTTCCATGTCGTGTATGATACCAAGGCCAACTACTAATTCGTTCCTGTTTATGCTTCCTTAGATACCTGGTATTGTACATACATGAACACGGACGGCAAGCCCTGAGTGTCTATAGCACTGGCCTGATCCTAGACGTTACCACTGGTTCACCACTTTATCTTAGTTACCTCGGAGACCATCCCAACTCCGCTGTCTCGGTATCGTCAACACTTGCGACCATAGTTATTGTTTTTTTTATAAAAAAAAAAGATCCTCGTCGAGCGCGGAAGATTTTTCTGAATCACTTTCTCCGTGTTTGGGCTCTCGCCGTCTCTTCGATCTGAGCTCTAATGCCTCAGGCTGTCAGTCCTGTAAAGTCTCCTTCCGTCGCTGGCTTAAATATCGCCCTTGGACACGAGTTTTAAGCCCCCGCCCTTTACTTCCCTCCGCAACTACTACTTCGACAGTCTCGTAGTCCAAACTCAGAGTGACGAGATCTCATCTGTCGCATGCCTCTCTTTGGCGACTATCGCTGCTCCTTCCGCTTTACTCTATACCGGCTCCAAGCTAATTTTTTTAAACCCCTCGCTGCTCTTCTCTTTCTCTCCTTCTCCCTCTCCCTCTTCCTCTTCCTCCAGACGAAACTCCGTAGCTGATGCGACGAACAAGCACCAGAGATCCAAAGCTTCAAAGTCATTGTAAGGTCAGTTCCTCTCTTTTACTCACCTTAGTTTGGGTTATATTGCTATGCATTTCGCTCACCTGCATGCACTGCGATGCGCACTTTTTGCACTCGGCGATGGCCTGTGTCCTGGACCTGCTCGGCTGACTAGAAATGACACACAGAGCATTCACAAAAATTCTACCGTTTCCAAAGCCTCAACCACCAAGCCCACAGCTCGCACTGCCGGTGTGTTGCGCACACCAACACACAAACTATATATAACTTTCACGACGCTCGTATCTTCCCTCTTCCCGTTGCCTTCTCTCTTGTCTCGTTCCCTTCTTCTCTCGCTTCTCCGGCTTCTTTTTGTTCCATCAACGCTTAAAATGGCCGAAACCACAGGTGCCATTTCGTCCGGTCCGGGTGAGCCGGTCCGCGTGGTTGCTTCGGGCCCGGGTGGGGCTCGTCAAGGTGGGGCCGCCTCCCGTGCCGCATCCCGCCGACTTGCCATTTTGGGCAACCCACCGGGTAGCCAAGCCGGTGCCGCTGCACCCGCAGCTGGTCGGGCCGCTCTCGCTCTCGCCCTCCGCCTCGACCCTTCGGCTGCTGTTGGCACCCCGTCGCTCGGGCCGATCTCTGTTGGTCCTCTTGCTTCCCCCTCCGCCCGCGAGAGCGACGCCGCCGGCAGTAGACAGCCGCCCGCGCAGCCCTGGACCCGTCCGCCGTAAGTAACAACTTTGCGCTGTCAAGCTGCTCTTGTAGCTATCTTTGTAATATAGTGGCTCCTAGATAGCTAGTCTGCTTTTATATCTCTCCCTGAACACCCGGAAAGAAAAACTGGCTGATATATCTCACAGGCGGGACGCCTGGGCGGTCACAAAGCGGTTTGTCGGTGAATTGGAGCGGCATGCTCGTCGCGGCGACGATTCTGGTGTGCTGCTTCGCGCCACCTTGGAGGAGGAGGTACGCTCGTACCTCTGGTACCTCGATTTTACTCTTGGGCCTGCGACCCCCGAGCTCCTCGGGTACAACAACCGCACCAAGGAAACCCTCGAGTTGTTGACCCAGGGGCCGTGTAGGGCTCACGTCCCCGCCGATACCTTAGATTGGGCCGACGAGATTTACAACAGGTTTACCCGAGAAGATTGGGGCCGAGGTGCCAGCAACACCAATGTCAGCGAGGGCACTATAGCCCAGAATACCGCCACGACCATCTCTGCCGCAGCCGCTACACACGCACCCGCCGCTGCCCCCACTACCGCTTCGGCCCAACCCCCCAACCCCAGCAATGCCACCCGCCTCCCACCCGCCAACCATCCCATCTGGGGCACCAACGGCGTCATGCACGGGCTAACCATGACGACTCATCACCAAGGCCGTCGCTACGGCTTCGACCCGCGATACACAGCCCAGCGCCGTCCCGCCCAAGTCTTTGGGCACAACAGCCTCACGCCCGGCGACTGGTGGCCGCTCCAGATCGCCGCCTTCCACCACGGCGCCCACGGGTCCCACTGCAAAGGCATCTCGGGCAGCCCCACCGAGGGCGCCTACTCGATCGTCGTGTCGGGCAGCTCGGCCGTGTACGGCGAGCTCAACTGCGACCGGGGCGACACGTTGTGGTACTCGGCCGACAAGCCCAACACCAGCAACACCGCGCACCCCAGCAACGGCACGCGCGCCCTGCAGCGGTCGCTGACGACGGGACGGCCGGTGCGGGTTTTGCGCAGCGCGGGCCGGCACAACGCCGTCTGGGCGCCGAGCGTGGGAATCCGCTATGATGGACTGTACCGCGTGGTGGCGCAGGCCCAGGCCAACAACAGCAACAACGGGAACGGCGGGCTGACGTGGATGTTTAAGCTAGTGAGGAATGCGAACCAGACACCGTTGGCGCAGCTTCGTGGCAGGGTGCCGTCGAGGAGGCAGCAAAGGGATGAGCGGCGGATGAGGGATGGGTATTGATGGTATACACCTGCAGGTGGTTGGAGAGGAAGGCTGGGGACGTGGGGTGCCGTGTAACCAGGGCGAAAGGGGCCGCGGTCGGCATTTCTCCTGCCATGGATTTCTATTTGTTTCGCTGGGTCGAATTTTTCTCTTTACTGCTTTCTAATGGCTCTATTCATCGAGTTTATCGAGACAATACTATAATCAAGCTATTCACGCGTTTGATAAATTTCCGTGATTAGTCGTCTAGCCTTGTGATTTTGTGACCACCCGAGTGTTTCGCTTGTGTATGACTATTTTGGTGCTTCTCGTTCCATTCTGGCCTCTGGTGAACTGCTTATGGCATGGGGAAAAAAAAAAACATAGGCGTTCATGGTAGGCCCCTTACCACGCAAAGGCGGGTCTGCTGCCCGGAACCCTGGGCATGCCAATTTATTCTTAGTTTGACGGAGCGAATGACTGCTGGTGTTGATGCTGCGGCCACGACAGCTAGCGGAACGCAGATCCCTCCCACTGCTTGGCTTTCTCCGCACTCTTTAAGCTTATTTGCCGCATCCAAGAAGCGTCGGCCCCCAGCTAATGCAGCTCTGCATAATGTAGGAACTGAATCCGGACAAGCCGATCCCATGTCCACCCCGGCATCCAGCCCGCATATATCCGGCGCCCTCGCTTGAGCAAGCTCACGAACAAAGACACTAACGTGAACGCCAGAAACAAGAACAGCTGGCTTCAGCCTGCCTGTTAGCATCAGGCCGTTCAAGTCCAAGCCGGAGGAGACTGAGTAGTCTGCAGGTAGCCCTCAAGCTATCCCCACTATTTCCTGGAGCAGTTGTGGAGGATATGTGGTAGAGTATTTGGGATTGAATCCTTGGATTGAAGTCTCATGGTCTGAATAAATGCACGAAGAGAGATGTGGACCCTTCACCGCCCTGGCGATCGGTCACATATGAGTACATGTGCCGGCACCGACGAATTGATGTCACTGGCTGTCTTGCCATGTAAGTAATCAGCGACCCGAGGTGCTGGTATTAGGGAAGTATTACTATGTAATTAGGTAGCAGGGGTGAGCATCCACCGAGCACACCATGACGACGGGCCCTTAACCTTGAGGGCGTAAGTAGGGCGACACAACGCAAGATATCGCTACTACTCATTTGTACTGCTACAGTGTAAATACATTTAATGCCTAGCTTTGTGCCCATTTTGTTAGAAGTAGGCTTGCAGAAAGAATGGGGAAAAAAACTCCATGTTTCATAAGAAAGAAGAGCAGCTTTGCATAGGCCCTTGCCAAGGTTCATGATGGAGAGACGTTGCATCAAGCTACTACTACGCTATGGTCAACGGGCCGAGACCCGCCGTGGAACCTGGTTGGAGTAAGAGGAGCGAGCTAGTTTCAGGAAAGCCGTTCGGGATAACAAAAATGCAAGAGCCGAGGTGTACATACACATACGTACACGCATTACCCTTATCAATTTTTACAACTGCTCGGTACTAGAGATGGACTCTGCATCTTTCGGCCTCGTTTGACCGAGGTTTTGTGACTGGACATGACCGGTTTACGGGCGTAAGAGACAGTGCTTCCTCTCGTTTTCCGAGTCCACTTGGATTGTTTGCTCATTCCTCGCTTGAGCTCTCGCCTTCTCTGTGATCCATATCACAGCAACCTGCAAGCAGCGACCAAGACACGAGATGCAACGCGCCTCGGGCCGTGTTTTATGTGTGGCTCGATGGTAGCTCCCGACCGGCGGACTGGTACATACAGAACAGACCAGAGAAACGACCAATCTCAATTTTGTCTCTTCACACTGTCGAACCACACTGTCGGACCAAGCCGTTGGAGACCACTGGAGAAGATGCCATCCGCCTGTTGTTGGTTTCGCTGCAAACACGTATCACACCATGTCGAATCCATTATCCATCAACCAGGGCGGTGGCCGGCGAAGGGCCCAAAAACGACCTAGTTGATCGCCCCGGACCCCAGGATCTGATTGATCCCTCTTTCCTTCCGTGAGGAGCTGGGGATGGCACGAGGCAGCAAGGGTTGGGTTGGGGTTGCTGACTGATGGTGGACTAGTGGTGGTAAGCGTGCCAGTCAGCGCTGTGTTTTTGGGCTGCGAATAGCCTGTGTTTGCCGAGTGTCCTCTTCCATTGTTTGTCTGCGGCAAAGGCCTTGGAGAAGCAGGCGCTGCGAAGCTGCGCGTAATCGGCCCGTGAAGCAATGCGTCAGGGTTGACCGCGCAGATGCCCAGGCCATTGTGCGGGGGAAAAGCAGGCTGCACGACAAGGGTGCGGGCTAGGGTGCGGGTCAGGGTTACACGGAAAATACCCGACTCGAAGCAACCTCGAAGCGGAAGGAGCGAAACGGCTAACCCACCCAAGCCCGCCGACGCTCACCATTTGCCCATTTTTGCCCATCTCCCCCCATCCAACGCTCCTGCAGTGACGGCATCGTCGACCAAACTGCCGCCCCCCTTCGGCAGTCCCCAGTTCCCCAGTCCCTTCCTCGCCAGCCCACAATCACCCGGCAGGGGACCACAGGGAGACCACAAGCGCACCAACCACGTCGCGGGCGCCGTCACGTTCGGATGCAGCAGAGGCTTGTCCACCCGATCTGAATCCAGCCACATCGACAAGCCGCTGGCCCTCATTGGCGGGATCAGTCATGGAAGAGCCCCGAGCAAAGCTCACACTGCCAAAACTCCACAGACCACTCCATCCAGAACTCGTGTCGCACGCAAATGACTGAAATCAGCCGTTCCATGGAGATGTGTGCATGCCATGTAACGTCCCCGGACCCACGGAGGATCTGTTCCTGTTCGGGCCCGGCCCGTGTGTGTGGGTGCGCTGGGGCTGGGTGAGGTCTGGAAACGAATAAATTGACGGGGTCGTCGTCGATCCGGGGACCAGGAAAGATGGAGGGTTCTATTGCAGGACGCGTCTCCGTTCGCAGGTCGACGACGAAGACTGAGAGCTGACGACAGCTGCATTGTTTTTTGGGTACTCACCTGGCGCATTGCTTTATTATCGGCGGCCGTTGGAACCTATCTGAACAGTGAACACCATCGTTGTTCACGCCAGTATCGACACCAACACTTGGGACGGAAGCGCGTGTGAGCCCCCTTTGCCAGCCTTCGTCGGCTCTCTGCCAGCCTCGAGCAGCTGCTGCAACTGTGCAGCCCACTCCATTACTTCCACTCTTCCTTCGCAACTGGGATTCGAGTTCTCCCTCATCGCGATCGACTTCGGTGTTGCTTTCAAAAGAAATCATCAACTTGCGGCCGGTAGCATCACGATACATTTGCAGTAAATCGCAAGGATCAACCGAGAAACTGGGCAAGATGAAGTTGCCCACCATCTACAATGTCCACCTGGTGGCCATCATCGCGACCCTCGGTGGCGCGCTGTAAGTTTCCTTGCTTCCGATTGATCACTGGTCACCGATCGTTGAGAAATCATGATCGCGAATTGCTTGAACTAATTATGCTTGGCTGCAGGTTCGGCTTCGACATATCGTCCATGTCCGCCATCGTGGTGACTAAACAATACATCACCTACTTCAACAACCCGGCTGGCGCCGTCCAGGGTGCCATTGGCTCTGCTCTCGCGGCTGGCTCGGTCGTCGGCTCCGCCATCGCCGGCCCTCTCTCCGACAAGATTGGCCGCCGCGATTCCATCATGTTTGCCTGCCTTTTCTGGCTCATCGGCACCGCGGTCCAGGTCGCCTGCCAGAACTACGGTCAGCTCATCGCCGGTCGCGTGCTCAACGGCTTCACCGTCGGCATCACATCGTCACAGGTCCCCGTCTATCTCGCCGAGATCGCAAAGGCCGAGAAGCGTGGTTCGATCGTCATCATCCAGCAGCTCGCCATTGAGTTTGGTATTCTGATCATGTACTTCATTGGCTATGGCTGCGCATCCATCGAGGGCCCCGCCTCCTTCCGGACCGCCTGGGGCACCCAGTTCATCCCGTGCGTCTTGCTCATTATCGGCCTGCCCTTTCTGCCGCGGTCGCCCAGATGGCTCGCCAAGGTCGGACGCGACAAGGAGGCCATCGAGACGCTGGCAAACATCCAAGCTGGAGGCAATGTGGAAGATCCGTTGGTCATCGCCGAGTGGGAGGAAATTCAAACCGTTATGCACGCTGAGAGAGAAGCCGGTCACGGGTGGCGCAAGTTCTTCCGGAATGGCATGTGGAAGCGGACGTTGGCTGGCATGTCGGTCCAGGCTTGGCAGGTAGGTCATCATCACCCATTCGTACCATGAACTCCCTAGGGGGAGAGATCTGGGTGTCGCTGACAGCATGTGCCCTACAGCAACTCGCCGGCGCCAACGTCATCGTCTACTACCTGACCTACATTGCCAGCATGGCCGGCCTGACGGGCAACGTTGCCATGGTGACCTCGGGTATCCAATACGCCGTCTTTATCATCTTCACTGGTGTCATGTGGTACGTCCCTCCTCCCGTCGATTCTCTAGCAGAAACCATCCCTCACACCATGACGCGCATAGGCTCTTCATTGACAAGACGGGTCGCCGCACTCTGCTCGTCTGGGGCGCCATCGGCATGGGGTTCTGCCACTTCGTCGTCGGCGGCGTCATGGGCGCGCACAGCACCTACCACCCCGAGGGCGTCGGCAACCCGCCCAACGCCAACATTGTCATCTCGGTGACCTCGGGCAACGCCGCCAACACGGTCATCACCTTCTCGTACCTGCTCATCGTCGTCTACGCGCTCACGCTGGCCCCGGTCTGCTGGATCTACGCCGCCGAGGTGTGGTCGCTGGGCACGCGCGCCACGGGCATGTCGATGGCCGCGCTGAGCAACTGGGTCTTCAACTTTGCCCTCGGCATGTTCACCCCTCCGGCGTTTATCAACATTACGTGGAAGCTGTTTATCATCTTTGGCGTGCTGTGCATTGCCGCCGCTGCGTGGTTCTGGCTGCTCTGCCCGGAGACGAGCGGCAAGACCCTCGAGGAGATTGAGTTCCTGTTCTCCAAGGACGCCCCGCACCCGTGGAACACCAGGAAGGGCGAATCGCGCCTGACGGCCGAGATCGAGGCTGTTGCCGCTCGCAAGCGCAAGGGCGAGGGCGAGGCTGACGTGCCGCCAGTTGGTGAGGTCGAGAAGGTTTAGGACAATAATAGTGCCTGTGCTAAGGGGAAGAAGAGTGGGATGGGTGGGGTTTGCTTTTGGCCATGGAGTCACGAACCATGGGGGGATGGATTGGTTTGGAGACGAATAAAGCAAAGGTCGATAGCAACAACACTTGATTGAGATGTCTTTTTTCTCACTCAACTATTATTTAGTAGTCCCCAGCAGAGAGGCGCGGATACCAATTGCGTGATATGTACCAACTTTAAGCCCACTCGTTCATCGCATCTTTTCAACACCCTTTGTCCCGTCCCGTCCCCCAAATCAACCCTCAACATCCCCAGCCCAACTTTACCCCTGCCGAGGAAACTTCAAATAAGTCAACTTGCCATACCTCTCGACGGCGGCATCGCTCATGCCGCTCAGCACCAGCACCCTCTTCCCGCCCTCCGCGTGGGGCTCAATCACCGTCATCCAGCCGTGCTTCTCGACCCAGCCGTAGTTCTTGCGGCCGTCGGCCTCGCGCGCGAGCTCCTCGGCGATCTGCGCCGCGCACGACTCGGACACGCCGTACACCACGGCCAGGTTGTGCTTCGCGTCCAGCGTCATCTCGGTCCCCTCGGACAGGTACGGCTGGCACGCCGGGTCGAACGTCTGCCAGCAGGGCGCCGGCGGGTAGTACCCCAGCGCGAGGTCGGGATCGTACGCGGGCGAGCAGCGCTTCGTCAGGGCCGTGGCGGCGGTGAGGCTGGTCAGGGTGAGGAGGGTCGTGATGGTTGGGAGGTGCATTGTGGCGGTGTTGAAATTTGGAGAGTTTGATGACGGGTGGTTTTCAGGGGGGCGGATTGCTTGGATAATAAGTACCTAGCGCCAAGGTAGGTTCCGTAGATAATATTTGGGAATTAAATGGCATTCGTTTAGGTTGACAGAGAGAGGAACGAGACTGGGCTTATAACTTCGGAATAGACAAGGTAAGCAAGCACCAAGGTTTGGTCGAGATCGGGATTTTGGTGCCGCAAAGCCCAAAATAGAATGCGGCCCATTTACGGTTATTATACCTAGGTAGGTACGAAGTAGGCAACGCTCCATGTCTTCCGCGCCCACCCCCGCTCCAGTGATCCGATCTCTCGCTTTCCCACTTGGGCCATATCCCTCGGCGACGTAGCAACTGCGCTCCGGGTAATGACCGTGACGGGCTTGGCTGTCACCTCGTATGCACTTCGTTTTTGAATACGAACGAACTTTCACCGACGGGGTTTTGTGAAGTAGCCAATTGTCAGATTTTGAGATGCGGCAGTATACAACAGATGGCCCATGTTTTGCCAGGAAATTGTCCGAGACATGTCAGAGTGTGATGGAACCAATTCTGCTGGGTCATCCAGGACGGCTTGGGGACCAGTAAAGGAAACCGGGAATGAAAGAATCAGTTCCGACCCTAATAAACTCTAACGCTATTAGCAAAACCCCCCCTTTCCACCCATGAACGTCAAAACCACCGAATACTACCTGAGACACAGTCCTCGTCTCTTTTATTTTGCTCATCAACGATGCATGTCTGGGGCACGCCGCAACCTCACTCGGGCTTCTGGGCATATACGACCCAACTAAACCGGGTTGTTAGACCACCTAGGATACCTGGACTGCGCACTCCCGTCCTGGACAACTTACACGGGCCAGTAGGCGTGTATGTTTCGGTTCTTGAGGTCTTTGCGGACGTCAACGAGCAGCGCTTCCACCTCGGCGGCCGACCAGCCGAGACCGGCGGTGAAGGACATGAGGCTAAGCGCCTGAAGACCTTGTAGGACGTTCATTTGTGTCCACTCGCCTGGTTGACTGATTAGCCCGAGTACACCGGACACGAAACCGTTGCATCTGTTCGCTGACCTATCTCTTTGTGCTTGGGGTCCTTGGGCCAGGAGTTTGTCGGCCACTTGTACTCGAGCAGCACGATATTTTGGTAGCCGGCATCCGCAAGCTGCTGCTTGTAGTCCTTTGGGGAGCGCAGGGTTGCCCCAAACTTGTCGGTCGCCTCGACAAGCAGTTGGTTCCACCTCAGGAGCGCGCTGTCTTCCTTGAGGGTCCCATCATCGGAGACTAGGGGATTTACAATGTCGCAAATCTCGATCCAGCCGCCGGGATTTAGGTGTCTACAGCGAGTCAGTGTCTGCCAATGCCAGGGACCGCGCAGCGCTTGGGATTATGCTTACTGATACGCCTGACGAAAGAGCCTGGGCCAGTCCTTGATGGAGCCCGTCATCATGCGCAAGTATACCAAGTCAAAAGGCGTGACGTAGTTCCACTCCAGCTCGAGGTCGTCGACAAAAAACTCGACGTTTATCGGCACACTGCGCATTTGTGAGTTGACTAGCCACATCGCGACGGGGTAGAGGCCGGGACTAACAAGGCTGGCTGGATAGGGCTGACATCGACGCCGATGACCTAGGAAGAGTCAATAACGATCGACCATTTTACGAGACTGGGAAAAGAGGCATACGGCGGTCTCGGGATGCTCGTCACCTGTAAAGACGATTAGCGGACCCCTTCCAAAGTCGGCCGATTTTACGTACCAAAGTCTATCGCCCAGATGCCAGTCCCACAACCGGCATCCAGTACACGCTTTAAGGGCTTGTCCTTCCCTGCGGGGCAGAGAAACAAGTGGTTGTCTTGTGTCAACATGACAAGGTTATGTTGAAGATCTAGGCGCTCGTTCTCGGTCTGCGACATGCCGGTCAGCAACAACGGCGGCCGCGTATGGCGCACCACCAACAATCAGCAATTACCTCGTCGTTGGGTAAAAAGTACGCTGGAGACTGTCAGTCATAGCTTTTATTCTGCTTAGCAAAGGTTTCGTACGTATGTACTCGCTACTACCTGTCCCAGTCTTGTCCCGGAATGCATGGTAGGTGCGGCCGTTTTCTTCGCGGTACTTGAAAATGCTAGACATGATGGATGTTGTGTCGCTCACGTCGCCGGCAACCTGTTCGGGTAAGAGCGGTTTTCATCAGTACCTGTCTTCGCTCGAGCGCCCAGGAGACTGGGGGGGGGCCGTACCATGTCAACGGCTGAGTCGGCATCCCCAGCAATGGGAGCCTCATCCTACGGTTAAGATATTAAGTTATTAATACTGATTACCTCTGTAAACTTGACGGAGTACCAGCAGGTAGTTACCCACATCAGCTTCCAGGACTCCGGTGTTGGCAGGGACAGCCGCCGCAGCTGGATTCGCGGCTGGAGGACTGGCCGTTGGTGGACTCCCCGCAGCCGATGGTGACGCCGAACCCGCCGTCCGGCCTGGGCTCGCAGACTTGCTGCCAGCTCTCGCCGACGTGTCGCCCATGGTGAACAGGAATCAACGACTTTGCAAAGATGTGTCTTGAAGTCTAGGTCGGCGGCCGGGGTTCTTGATCAAGAAGCGGCGCCACAAGGATGCCTTCTAGAAAAGAAAGCGGAAGAACGCAAGATGGACACGTGGGGGTGTCCCATCGGTTGTAAAGAATCGAACCTCGGCGTGTGCGGGGTGTGGGTGTGATCGCAGAGTCTCGGCTGCAGCAGTGGTAGGGCCGGCCCGCCGGGGTCACCTCCGCGGGATGATGGCGTCTGCCCATGGTCTGATCTGCCAATGGGGTGGCCCGACGGAGATCAGGTCTCGGGAATATCTACCAGCCACGCAAGCCACGCGGGTCGTGCCGCAACGCCCTGCCCGGAAAGAACCGAACAGAGGCTTTGTGGAACGTTTGAACCAGCCCCAATAGCTCAAGAGCCACTTACTCAGATAAATAGTATGATAAAGGAGTAGATAGAGGACGGGGAGCAGAAGGACGGTAATCCAAACGAGCGCGGGAACTAATCCCACATCAGCTGGCAGCTTGCACCAACATGCATACGGTTCCCTGGTTCTTGCATGTGAAGCAACCAAAGGGCCCTCTTCATCCCACCTTGGCAGGGCTAGGGCAGCTGCATGATGCACCCAACTGACGCCCGTGTGCGTGGCGGTTGCCGGCAATCCAGCAGAAGGTCTTGTTTGATTGGGCACAACCTGTTGCGACATGGAACAACCGGGCGGGAATGAGGAATACGCTTTTCTACAGGTATAACCCGTTCATAGGTTACTACCTATCCATGAACATGGTCCGGCTATAGCGACGCCCGGAAGTTACAGCCCCCTACAACCCCTTCCACCGAAGCAGAGTGAAGGAATGCCTGCCAAAGGTAAACTTGCCCTTTCCATCCCAAGAGCTCTCCGTGATGCCCACATTTTGCTCGCCAGCCGTGTTCGCCACTGTCACGTTGGCCCCAGAAACAGTAAACACCTCCACCTCGTCCGCCTTCAGCCCCTCTAGCGTGACGTCGTAGTCCTTCTCCTCGCTCAGGTTGGCGACAGCGAGATTCACATAGCCGTCGTTCCCCAGCGTTGCGCTGCAGTCCAGGTACGGCGTCTCGATTGCCGCCCGGATCCAGGCCGGTTGGGTGCGGCCCAGGTACTCGGGCGACTTGACGTTGAGGGCGATGGTGTGGCCGCGCATGTATTTGCTGAACAGCAGCAGCGGCCACCAGATGGTCTGCTTGACAAGGCCGTCCTTGCTGGTCATGAGGGGCGAGATGACGTTGACAGACTGGGCGATGTTGGCCATGCCCATATCCTTGGCCTGGCGGATGAAGGCGTTGAGCCAGACGGCCACGGCCAGCGCGTCCGACAGCGTGTACTTCTCTTCGGCGCCCTCCTCGCCCGGTGCGCGGATCGGGTCCCACACGTTCCACTCGTCGAAGCAGATCTTCTGCTTGGGGACCGTTGCGGGGACCTTGTTCTCGATCCGGGCGAGATCGATCAGCGCGCTAGCGATTTGGATGGCGCGTTCGGCGCTGCGGGGGGCCGTGGCGTTGGGCAGATGCTCCTTGTCGGCCGTGTAGACGTGGATGCTGTGCATGTCGATGAGGGACTTGGTGTTGTTCTCGCCGCCCAGCCCATGAACGTCCCACTTCACGCACTCCTTCAGAACGTAGTGGTCCCAAGACGAATGGCCCGTCTCGCCGCACAAGATCAGAGTGATGCTTGGGTCGAGCAGCTTGAGCGCCTTGGCCCACTGGTAGGCCTTCTTTGCGTAGTCCTCCTTGGTCAGCTGCTCGACTTGCCATGGGCCCCAGCACTCGTTCCCGAGCGCCCAGTATTTGACCTGTCGAATCGGGCCTGTCAGTGCCTGCGCTAGGGTTGGATCTAATACTGGGCGGTACATACATTATACGGCTTCTCACGCCCATTTTTCCGGCGGAGATTGGCATAGTATGTGTTGCGATCCGAGTTGCAGTACTCGAGCCAAGCCAGGGCTTCGCGGAGGTCAGTTTATGTGTACATACAAATCAAACTAAGGGGGCGGCTCAAGCGGACCATCAGCAAGAGTGCCAGTGCCAAAGTTCAGGCAGAGGTACGGCTCGGTGCCCACGGCCTCGCACCACTTCATGAACTCGTCGGTTCCGAATTCGTTGGTCTCTATCCCGATCCACGCCAACTCGGGTCTTTGCGCACGTCAGCAAATGATAAGCGTCGGCGGGATTACAGGATCAGGAGGGGGGCTCACCTGCTCGGCCTGTTTTCTTTGGGGCCAACGCCGTCGAGCCAGTTGTATGTGGCCACAAAATTGCCTCCCGGGTACCGGACGACAGGGACATTCAGCTCCTTGAAGGCCTCAATGACATCCTTGCGGAAGCCGTTCTCGTCTGATAGCGGGTTCCCAGGGTCGTAGATGCCGCCGTAGATGCATCGTCCCATGTGCCTGGGGTCGGTGGTCAGTCCTTGTCTGATTCTGTCATTTTCAACGCAGGGAGATGGCATGTTCCTACTCTGTGAATCCGCCATAGATGTTGTTGTCGATCTCGGCGATCTTGTGGGTGGGATGGATGGTGATGGAAGGGGTCTCGCCCTCGTCGATTCTGGTGAAAGTGGCCATGACGGGATAAAACCAACGAGGGAACGTGCCGAACTTGCGCAATCAACACCGTCTGCGTCTGCGTCTGCTTCTGCGTCTGCGCTTGGATGACACCGCAGTCCCGGGGTAATTTATTCCAGACGCAGGTCTGCAAAGAGCACGATGTGGGCTGGATGGTTTGACGGAGAAACCCGACCCCTGCCGCAATACCTGAAGCTCCGAATCGAATGACGGTCTTAACGCCGTCAGCCGACAGCCTCTGATTCGTGCGCATAATCCAAGACCTCCGCGCGGGCAGCCACCACCTAGCCCCTAGCCACATCGGGCACCATACCCGGGGGCAATCGAGCGGAGACAAGAAAATACCCACCAGTCGTCTGCGGCCCATGCGGAGCCAGGCCAACTGCCGCCGGAGCAACTGCACGCGGAGCTAGGTCTGGAGTGGTAACGCCTTGCGAGGCAGCTGGGACACACCGGGGTCGCCAACCCCAAAAAGCGGAGGCGTGGAGTAGATTCCGGGGGTGACGATGCACCTCAATAGGTGCGCTACCTGGTCCCTGGGACGCGTCACGGCTTTCACCGCGCCAGTGGACTTTTTCTGGAAGCCAAGCTGAGGAGAGGAGGGATTCCAGCATCTCGGTTGCCACGCGACGACCGGACAGGGGAAGCGGGTGTGCTGCATCGACTGATGCGACTGCAAACTCTCCAGATATAAAGTATTGCAGATCTCCCCGTGTGGGGGAAGGGGTTTGTTTCCGTTGCGTGCAACCTCATCCCGAGCCTTCTTAACCTCCTCTCAACCCTCCGCCCATCGACAACTGGGCCCTGACCACATACCTCCACCATGGCGCTCTCCCCCAAGGTGTACCAGTTCCTGGTCGGCGTCTTCGCCTCACTCGGATCGCTGCTTTTCGGTTATGATCTGGGCGTCATTGCGCAGGTGATTGCCTCGCAGTCCTTCAAGACCAAATTTAGTCCCTCCAACAATGAAGAGTAAGTGTTTGGGAGCGCCTCCACTCGTCGTGTTTGGTTCCCCTGTCTGTCTAACAATACCTCTCCAGAGGAGCAGTCGTCTCTGTCTTTACGGGCGGCGCCTTCTTTGGTGCCGCCGCCGCCGGTCCTTTGGGTGACAAACTCGGCCGTCGCTGGACCATCATGATCGGTGCGCTTGTCTTCTGCCTCGGCGGTGCTCTGCAAACGGGGGCCCAGGCTCTGTCTTACCTGTACTCTGGCCGTGCCATCGCGGGCCTCGGCGTCGGCATTCTCTGCATGATTGTGCCACTGTACCAGGCCGAGCTGGCCCATCCCAGCATCCGTGGCCGTGTCACAGCGCTGCAGCAGTTCATGTTGGGCATCGGTGCCCTGGCTGCCGCCTGGATTTCATACGGTAAGACGGCGACATCATGGCCATGCAAACCATTCTTTTGTCGTACGAAAGCCAGAGACTAATTAACCGGCTTTTTCCATCTCAGGCACGTATGTCGGCTTTGACCCTACCAACGACGGGCAATGGCGTACCTCGCTGGGCATCCAGGTCATTCCCGCCGTCTTCTTGGCCGCCCTCATCCTCTTGTTCCCCGAGTCTCCGCGTTGGCTCATCGACCACGGCAAGCCCGAGTTGGGCCTGCAGACGCTTGCGAGGCTGCACTCAAACGGCGATATCCACGACCCCTGGGTCCAGGCCGAGTTCCAGCAGATTCAGGACGCCGTGGTTTTCGAGCACGAGAACGAAGCCAAGTCGTACACCGAACTCTTCAAGGACAAGTCCTGCTTCCGCCGCCTCTTCCTCGCCTGCGCGCTCCAGGGCTCCGTCCAGATGACAGGTGTTTCGGCCATCCAGTACTACTCGGTCACCATCTACGGCCTGATGGGCATCGAGGGCGATGACACGCTGAAGTACCAGGCCATCTCGTCCATCATTGCGCTGGTCGCGCAAGCCCTGTGCATCCTGTTCATCGACCGCTTCGGGCGCCGCTGGCCGCTCATCTTTGGCAACCTCGGAAACTGCGTCACCTTCATCATCGCCACCATCATGCTGGCCAAGTACCCGCCCGGTGTGAGTGACAACAAGGCCGCCGCCTGGGGTTTCATTGTCGTCACTTGGGTCTACAACTTCAGCTTCAGCGCCACGTGCGGCCCGCTCTCGTGGATCATTCCCGCCGAGATCTTCGACACCAAGACGCGGTCCAAGGGTGTGTCGATCGCCACCATGACCTCGTTCGCCTTCAACACCATGATCGGACAGGTGACGGGCCCGGCCATGAAGACGGTCGGCTACCGCTTCTACCTGCTGTTCGTGATCTGCAACTTCACCAACGCCATCTTCTTCTGGGCCTTCCTGCCCGAGACGGCCAAGCGCCCGCTCGAGGAGATGAACCGCCTCTTCACCGACGCGCCCATCTTTGTCCCGACCATGGACAGGAAGGAGTGGGCTGCCAACGAGCTGGAGCGCCGCGTCGAGGAGGTCAAGGCCAAGCAGGATTCGGTTGCGCATGCCGAGGGACATTGAACGGCTAGTCCGGCAGGGTGAGAGTGGACTGGATATATTGGGTGTAGAAGTTTTGTTGTTGTTGTTGTTGAAGTATGAGTCAATGCAGTACATCCATCCATATGTACCTTAATAAATAAATCAAAGATGCTGAGATTGCAATGACGCAAACCAGAAACTACAGAACCTGCTTCGTTTCACGCGAATGTGCATTTCCTGTGTCGGGGTTATATAGAGGTTGGGGTTATTATATGCCCAAACCAACGAGTGTTTTCGTGCTGCGCATGGTGCAAGATTAGGTTCCACATCATCTATCTCCCTCATGAATTTAGAGCACGACGGCAGCAAATCCGACCACCCCTCCCAATGCCAGCGCCATTCCCACCATCCAACCGTTTCCTCCTCCCCCGAGCGCCATGCCGCGGCTTCCAGACCCGACATTCCGGCTCGGACTCGCTGTGTTTGTCGGACCTGCGGGGCCGCCGTTGCCACCACCATTACCGCCGCCGGCAGCCCCCAGACGAGACGGGCAGTTATAGATAGAAGTGTAGTCATCCTGGTCTTTGCTGAGGATGGACTCGACAACCGTGTTGGACGGGCAGTATGCTGTGAGGCAGCTATTGCACATACAATGGTGAGTCATGGCATGCGAGTGAGTGGATGGTTCTGCATGTACATGTATGTACATACCTGGACATCTGAATAATGCTCGAGCAGATGCACGCCGTGCGGGACGAGGCATTCTCCAGGTTGGGGCAGCTCCATGTCATGTCGAAGGCGGTGGAGCGGCAGTCGTCGTATTCACTGTGTTTGCACATGTCTCAGTATTCCTCCTCCCAAGTGTGTGCTGCAGCAATAAGGATACAGTTGACATACGACTCCATGGGGTTCGGCGTAGTCTGAGGGCAGTATGTCTCCGCAGGGAATTGCGACATGTGGGAACTCCAGGAGGCAAAGTTCAGACCAGTGTCCTCTGTCTTAGTCTGCGCTACGGCGCGTCCCGCCAAGGCCAGGCCGAGGAAACTGAGCGAGAGCCGAAAACGCATGGTGGTGATGTTGAGGCGTGAATAGCTAGCAGGTAGCCCCGTAGCAGTACAATTCGCCGAGCATGGGAAAATTAGGGCAAGGGAAGAAGAACTAGCTGGCCGATGCAGAAGGGGGCCAACAACGATTATATATCGATACTCTGAAACGAGCATCTGATATCAATGCCGTTCAACAGCGCCATAACTATAACTATGCTCCCAAAAGATCGTGGCTGCCCTTTCGGACCAAGACTTGCTCAGCCCAGTACTTGGACCAATCAGTTCTACACTTCTGGATTGCTACTCCCAAGCTCCTCGGGGCTGAACGCCGCCTATCGTGGACTTGGCATGGTAGAGCTCCGCCAGTGGCTGGGTTGTTTTATTTCTGGCCTCGTTGTGGAAATATGTCTTCACTTTGATGTGATGGATATGGTTACTACCGGCAAGCGCCACGGCCGTTTGAGGTCGATATCGGACAAATGGGGAGGAGGGGGGAGGAGGGGGGGAAGCTGCTTCAGATTAGCGTCATGGCCGTTGTAAACCCTTTGGTCGACACCTGCTCCCTGGAGACGTGAAGCCGTTGTTGGGTTTGCACACTTGCAGCCTGGCGATGGTCGGCTCAGTTGGCCCCTCAACTGTGCTGTTTGGCTACCTACCTGTTGAAAGTCTCGAATTATAAAAAGAATCAAGAATCAAATGCTCTCAGTTACGTATTCATCGGCCGAAACTGTCCCGGCCGCCCCGCACCTTGCACACACACGCATACATTGATGGTTGCAGGCACTGCCGCTCGGATCAGTCCTAGCCGAACATCTTGGCTCCATCGAATGCAGCATGGCACAGCGCAGAGCATGTGACACAGCAGGCGCGCGAGGAAGTCACGAACCAATTGATTGCTGTGGGTTGGGGGAGGGCGGGAATGGCTGGCCCAGTTAAGGTTTCCGGCGCTGGCATGGCTCCCCAAACCCAGATGTACTTTCCCCGGCCGGCCGTTGGCTTGGCACTCCTTATGGCGCATGCAGGGCACTTCGGTAGTGATCGCCTCCGGCAGGGACACTTTGGCGCTCGACCCGCTGTCCCCCAAGGTCCATGCATACCATTCATCATCAGCACCCGGACGTAACTTTTTTTTTTCCCGTCCTTGCAGGGCGACGGTTTCTGCATTCTTTCGTTGGCTGATTGTGTTTCTTCGTCATCCCTCGCCCCCGGCTGTGGAGGGCACGAGGGTGAGACAAAGATGAAACAAACAAAGCTCGGGTCGCACCTTGACCAAACCAACAAACACGCCGCTTTGTCTAGACAATAGCCTTTGCGCGTTTATTAGCTTTATAATGCAATTGCCGTGCCTTTTTTGTGGCCAAGTTTTCTAGGTTCTATTCAGCTCAACTTCAGGCCATGCTTGGTTGATACCAGTAGTTACTGTACACACCTACCAAACCCCGGCAGTCATTGGCCTTGATACCCACTACACTACCCCTGTGCGCTGTTACGATTGCATCATTATGGATAGCAAAACACTCTCTTCTCGCCTCCGCGAGTTGGTCAAGGCAAGTCACCCCGGACCAAACAACCCACATGCATCTGTCGACTAACAACCCCCTCCAGTTCCTCGGCACCGTCAAAGGCGACCTCGCCAACGTAACCGGGCCCCCTTCGCTGCTGGCCCCGTGTTCCGTCGTCGAAGTCGGCCACTGCTGGGCACAGCGTCCATCCGTGTTCGCCGCCCCAGCTCTCGAACCCAACCCCGAAAAGCGCGCCCTGCTTGTGCTGCGTTGGTTCCTCATCGCCCTGCGCAGCCAACTCTACATTGGCGTCGACCACTATCCCTCATCATCCACAGACAGCAATAACAACAGCAACAACAACAACGCCGCCACAACCAGTAAAGCCCCCGCCGCCTCAATCCGCAAACCGCTCAACGCCTTCCTCGGCGAGCTCTTCCTCGCAACCTGGACCGACGAAGCGCACAAAGCCACCACGGAGCTCGTGGCAGAGCAAGTGTCGCACCACCCGCCCATCACGGCCATGCACGTCGTCGACCGCGCCCACGGCGTGCGCGCCGACGGCTACGCCCGCGTGGAAATGACCTTCAACGGCAGCGTCAACATCCGCCAGGTGGGACACGCCACGCTCCGCGTCGACAAGTACGACGAGGAATACCTCGTCCCGCTGCCGGACGTCAAGGTGCGCGGTTTCCTGTCCGGGTGCCTGTACCCCGAGATCTCGGGCACATATTACATTGTGGGGAGCAGCGGGTTGGTGGTCGAGCTCCGGTTCTGGGGGGAGGGCATGATCCGGGGGAAGAGAAACTCGTTTGAGGCTAGGCTGTATTCGAGCGCGGATACCAAGAGGAAGACGGCCATCTACGTGGTGGCGGGGTGCTGGAGCGAGGGGTGGACTGTCAAGGACGGGAGGACGGGCGAGGTGTTGGAGGTGTATCAGGTGGATGCGCCCGAGAACGAGCCCGTGCCCATGGACATTGAGCCGGTGGAGGCGCAGGATCCGTGGGAGTCCAGGCGGGCGTGGGGAGGGGTGTTGCACGGGTTGACGGTGGGGGATTTGCGGATGGCGGTGGCGGAGAAGACAAAGATTGAGCAGGCGCAGCGGCAGATGAGGGCGAGCGAGGCCGCGAGGGGTGTGGCATGGGAGCCGTTGTTCTTCCGGTCACGGCCTGGCGATGAGCATGGCGTGTTTCACCGGTTGTCGCAGGGCCTGGGCTGGCAGCTGCATCACGAGAAGACCAAGGGAGTGTGGCGGGTGGACGATGAGCGGGTGAAGAACATGCAGCGGCCATTCAGGGGTGACCTCACGCCATTTGGTTACTGACCGGGGCATCAAATGGTCGTTGGTGTTGTGCTGATGATGGTTCTGTGATACTGTCTCATAGCGCGGCGTTGGGCGTTGGTTTTGAGAAACATGTGGCGAAATGCCGTTTCTCTGTTTTAAAGATAAAGTAGTCAGGCACTCATGGTAGTCAGGGGATAGTTACTCAAACATTTCAAGAAACTGTGAATTATGTAAGACTTCTGGTGCTGATGTGATCGGATCGACACCCGTAACCAACGTTACCGCGGATATTCCCAAAGAGGAGAAGCCGGGTATTCCATTTGGGAATGGACCCGTGCTCTTTCACCGGGGGCCAATTGACTCGCCAATTGACGACTGCTTGGCACCATCGCCCACTCCGCTGGGCAATTGCCGGCGCAACGCCCACACCCGTCGTCTTCAACACGAGAATCAGGACAATGGCGAACGGCTTTCGTCCGGCAACCGCGGGCCTGGATATCCGCGGGGTTTGATCCGAATTGAGACGTTCCGTCTCGGACTTTTAAGGCCCGCTGACAGTCTGCAGCGGTTTCCTGGCGCCGCAACACACGTGGAAAATGCCGGGCGGCGGCACAGTCTGGGTACAACCGAACCCCGTTGGCCCAAATAAAGATCCCATGGCTCTCCTGCTTCACGATTCTCAATGTTCACGAACGCACACGACGCGTCTGGAGTACATACCTTGCGGCTGGCTGAAACTGTGAGCACCAGAGTCGCAGGAAAGAGTCTGAGCGGAGTTGGGGCCCGGATACACCACCCCTGCGAGACAAAATGAAGGGTCGCCAACTTGTGTCAGGCTTCTTGGAGAGCCTGCCGCGGAAGGCGCCGAGGCTGCAAGCGCGCAAGTGGACAGCACAGCAAGTTAGACGGTCAACGGGTGGCCCATCCCAGAGGGCCAGCTCTTCTTCCAGTGCTGGTGGGAATGGGAGCCGGGGTTGGAATGCCGCTGCGGCTGCGGGCGTCATGGCTGCCGTCGGGTTCGGCGCCGGCGTCCTGTATACCAGGGATGGCAGCAGCGAGGCCAGGATAACGGCAGAGACGTCTCCCGGCGCGACACCCTACGCCGACCGCGCTGAGATGCTGCACGCCGCCGACGAGATCGCTCGGGCGCTAGGCCCAGACGCGGTCTGCTACGACGCCGACGTGCTCGAGCACCACGGCCACTCGGACTGGTCCACGTCCAACTCCCCCGGGCGTGCGGTAGCGGTCGTCTACCCGAAGTCCACCGAGGACGTGTCAGCCATCGCCCGCATCTGCAACCGCCGCAGCGTCCCAATGGTACCCTTCGGCGCCGGGTCCAGTGTCGAGGGCAACTTCTCGCAACCACACTCGGGCATCTGCGTCGACTTCTCTTACATGGACAAGATCGTCGCCTTTCACCCGGACGACATGGACGTCGTGGTGCAGCCAGGTGTCAACTGGGTCGACCTGAACAACCACATCGCCAGCAGCGGCCTGTTTGCCCCGATGGACCCGTCCCCCACCGCCACCGTCGGCGGCATGGTCTCGACCAACTGCTCCGGCACCAACGCCTTCCGCTACGGCACCATGAAAGACTGGGTGCTCAACCTGACCGTGGTCCTCGCCGACGGCACTGTCATCAAGACCCGCCGCCGCCCACGCAAGACCTCGGCCGGCTACAACCTCACCTCCCTCTTCGTCGGCGCCGAAGGCACCCTCGGCATGGTCACCGAAGCCACCCTCAAGCTCGCGCCCATCCCGCAAGCCACCAGCGTCGCCGTAGTCCCCTTCCCCACCATCCACGCCGCCGCCGCCGCCGCGACCGCCCTCATCCGCGCGGGCATCCAACTGGCCGCAATCGAACTAATGGACGAGCAGCAAATGGCCATCCTCAACACGCACGGAAGCGCCACCGTCCGCAAGCGCCACTGGACCGAGCAACCCACCCTCTTCCTCAAGTTTTCGGGCACGGCCGAATCCGTCCAATCCGACATCGCGCGCACCTCGGCCCTGCTCTCCACGACGGGGCGCGCCGGCGCCCCGGCGCCGCCCTCGGGGTTCCACTTTGCCCGCACCAAGCAAGAGGAGCACGACCTCTGGGCGGCCCGCAAAGAGTCCCTCTTCACCATGACCAGCATGCGGCCGGCGGGCTTCGAGATGTGGTCGACCGACGTGGCGGTGCCCATCTCGCGCCTCGCCGAGATCATCGACTGGAGCAAGCGGGAGTGCGGCCAGCTGGGGCTCTTCGCGAGCGTCGTCGGCCACGTCGGGGACGGCAACTTCCACGTAGCCATGATGTACGACCCGCGGGACGCGGCGCAGACGGCCGCCGTAGGGCGGTGCGTGCACCGCATGATGGACAAGGCGCTCGAGATGGAGGGCACGGTGAGCGGGGAGCACGCGATTGGGATTGGGAAGAAGGCGTGTCTGCGGGACGAGCTGGGGGAGGAGACGATTGACTTGATGAGGGGGTTGAAGAGGGCGGTGGATCCGAAGTGGGTGATGAACCCTGGGAAGGTGTTTGACAGGCGATAGGTAGATTTCAGGAGGGGGGGGGGGGGGCTATGGCTCTCGGAATAGAAGCGTAAACTGTGATACGGGATGCAACATCAAACACGATCGGACGGTACCAAATCAGATAAGATGCAGAGAATGATATTAGAAAGATGATGACGATACTTTCCATGCATAACGGTAGGATTAGGCCAACGAGGTAAACGCCACCAACCCCTAAACTCCTGGTGCCCTCGTCAACATCACACATAGGACAAGGGATTATTCACTCCGCCCCAACACCTCCCTCGCCATCGCCCGCCCCGCCGCCCTCCCCGAAAAGATACAACCGCCCAAGAAAGTCCCCTCCAGTGAGCTATACCCATGCACCCCGCCGCCGCCAAACCCTGCCGCCTCACCCGCCGCGTACAAGCCCGGAAACGGCGTCCCGTCCGCCCGCATGACATTACTGTCCAAGTTCGTCTCGATCCCGCCCAGCGTCTTCCTCGTCAGTAGGTTCATGCGCACCGCAATCAGCGGCCCATGGTTCGCGACATCAAGCAGGCGATGCGGCGGGGCGATGCGGCTCCTCCTGTCGGGCCAGTAAGTCCGCGCACTGTGGATCAGCATGGCCTGGGCGTCCTTGGAATACGTGTTGACGAACTGGCCGTCGCGGGTCTCGACGACCTCGAGAACCTGGGCGTAGTCGAGTTTGGGGGCGCCGGGGACGGCGGAGACGAGTTCGTTCATGCCGACTACGAGGTCCTGCAGGTTGTCGCGGACGACAAAGTCGGCGCCGTGCTTGACAAAGTTTTGGACGGGCATGGTGCCCTTGGAGCTGAAGATGCGCTGCGTGAGGACCTGCCAGATGGATTTGTTGGTCACGTCCGGGTTCTGCTCTGACCCGGATAGGGCGAACTCGCGCGCGACGATGCTCTGGTCGGTGATGAACCATGTGTAATCGTAGCCTGTGCTGCAGATGTGCTTGAGGGTGGCGAGCGTGTCGCAGCCGGGAAATAGGAAGGGAGGGAGGCGCTTTCCGGTGGCGTCGAGCCAGAGGGACGAGGGCGCTGGCAGGACGCGGATGCCGTGGCCCGGCCAGATGGGGTCCCAGTTGGCAAGCCCTTCGGTGTAGTGCCACATCCTGTCGCGGTTGATGATGTTGGCGCCGGCCGTCTCGGCGATGTCGATCATGCGGCCGTCGACATGTGCAGGCACGCCGACGACAAAGTTGTTGGGGATGTTGGGGCCAAGGCGGTGGACCGGCCAGCATGCCTTGACTTTCTCGACGTTGCCGCCGATGCCGCCCGCCGATACCAGCACGGCGGAGCCGCGAATCTCAAACTCGCCGACGACCGTCCTGGACGATTTGACTCCTCGAGGCGAGTCGTCCGCCTCCAGCACGCGTCCTTTGACACCGACGGCGCGACCCGTCTTCTCGTCGACTATGACCTCGTCGACCATGTGCCGGAACTTGAACTCGACGGTCCCCTTCTTCTCGGCCTCCTTGACGGGCTCGGCAAAAACGCGCACGACTTCGGGCCCCGTCCCCCAGGTTATGTGGAACCTCGGCACCGAGTTGCCGTGGCCATCGGCGCGTCCGTCACCGCGCTCGGCCCAGCCGACGTTCATGAGGAAGCCAATGCCACGGGCCTTGACGTAGCTTTCCATCTCGTCGGCAGCAAAATTGACAAATGCCTCGGCCCATTTGCGCGGCCAGTAGTCCTCCTTCTCGCGGTCGAAGCGGGCGGAGCCGAACCAATCGCGCATGGCTAGCTCGCGCGAGTCCTTGATGCCCATGCGGCGCTGTTCGGCCGAGTCGACACAAAAGAGTCCCCCCAGCGACCAGAAGGCCTGGCCGCCCAGGTTCGCTGCATTCTCTTGGTCGAGGAGGATGGTCGGGACGTTTTGTTGCGAAAGCTCAAAGGCGGCGACGAGGCCTGCGAGGCCTGCGCCGACGATGATGACGGGCGT
Organism: Chaetomiaceae sp. B2702; assembly: GCA_023628455.1. Lineage (NCBI taxonomy): Eukaryota > Fungi > Ascomycota > Sordariomycetes > Sordariales > Chaetomiaceae > Chaetomiaceae sp. B2702. Next base: position 29,750 of record JAMAKP010000079.1, read on the forward strand.
TTTGTCGGTGCTTGAAGCCATCGTGGCTGGATTTCGGAACCGGTGCGAATTGCGAGAGGCGTCGGCAGAGAGCGGTGCGAGGCTGATGCGCAGCGGGCCACTGCTCTGGGAAGTTGAGGTAAAGCGAGAGTTTCTGAAGGGCAAACCTTCACCTTGTCATGGTTGATTTTGTGGTAGTCGGCGATTGGTGAGATGTCCGGCCATCCCGGTTCGTATTCAAGGTAATGCGCCGGTTGCGACCGCCCAGGGAGTCGATGTTGCTCCCCCGATGCCTCGGCTCCTCCTCAGCGCATTGTCACAGCGGTGGTGCGACTTCCCCGCGTTGACTGTGGTTCGAGCTGCCCGTTGGGGAAGAAAGCACCGGGTCAGGGTCGGCTTGGAGCTGCGCCCCTGCTTACCCCGCATTTACCCCAAAATGGGTAGAATGGGCGGGTGTTTGCGTGTGGGTGGCCGCCGTGACGGCGCTGTTTCTTTGGGGCCCCTAGAGCACACACCAAGCCACAAGTCACTGGCTCCAGTCTACCTCAGCCTCTAGGGTACCTAGGTAGGTACCTACATACATAAGGTACTTGACAAAATATCGGCCCCTCTGATTTGGCCGTGGCCGGGTAGTGCTTCGGAGTGTTAGGCGGTCACTACCCGACTCTCGTCGACAGTGGAACTCCGTCGCTTCTCGCGACTCCGTAATTAATCGGGACTTTGTCCTGGACGTTTCTCATCAGTCCCAGCCGGAATGGATCCCCTTACTATCACAGCAAACGGCGTCGGACTCGCCAGCGGTATGTGCAGTACATACTTTGCGAGCGGCACCATATATCAAGGATAGAGTTGGCTAGCTCCGGACTTCGAGACACTCGTGCGGCTTGCGCATCATCAAAGAGGACATTCAGGCTGTCTGAGACTCTGAGTTGCCCTGCACCTGGCGTCTCTTTCTGCCCCGGGCGTCGGTGAATATCCCATTGAGCAGACCAGATGACAGGTATTAGCTCCCAGGGACCTTTCCCGTCTGACCGGATCTCGAACTCTAGCGAAATTGCTCTCGCGCTTGGGTCTAAGTTCTAGCCACTATCGCGGCAAACCGGGAGAAGTATGTATGTACAGTGCAGCAGCCTGTGGCTGTGGCGCCAGTGGGCGAACCTCGCTATCGGCTTGGCGTTGTATTGCGCTGCATAACCCCCTGACTGCGCCGCCAGTCCGACAGTGCGCGTTCTTCTCCATCATAGCTTTCGTGGCCCGTCAGTGGCGTTATATCCAGATGACTATCGACTTTGGGCAAGCGCGCGAGGGCGGCCCGGCATGGCATCCAGAGCCCACCCACCGCGGCACCTACGGCCTCCTGTCGTCCTGCCTTGTCACGATGGCGCTGTGTGTCTGGACGGCGGTCCATCTCAACCTCCCAGAACACGGGAAGTTGAGACGGCAGATGTGGAGGAAGGTGTGGTGGTTGCAGCTCGGCCTTTTCGCTCCCGAGTTGGTGACGTGGACTGCTTTCGAGCAGAACCGAGAGGCCAGGGCTGTCTACTGGCAAGTCAAGAAGGCACTGGGAGAGGAGGTCGCACCTCGGTTTTCTCAAAAAATCCGAGCATGGGCTCGCAGCCTCACAACGACAAGGAGTCCCCAGCCCGAGTCTATCGTTCCTCCAGATCCCGAGAGAGTTTCCCGGGCGCCCGCCAAATCCTCACGAAGACACGAGTGGACCTTGACGCACAGTCACTTCGCCATCATGGGAGGCTTCGCGTTCGACTCGCACATTAGCGAATGCGGCTTTCTCCCGGATGAGCGAAAGAGGGTCACGCTCTCGAGCTGCGGAGTTGTCCGCCTCGCAAAAGTCGCGCCGCACCTGCTACCGGACCTCTCCCTCGCGCAAATCAACGACAAGAGCAAGGCGAGTCGGCTGGCCAAGACTCTCGTAGCCCTGCAGGCGTCGTGGTTCACGGCGCAATGCGTCTCCCGCCTGGCGCTGGGCATGACGGTCAGCCTGCTCGAGCTGACTACCCTTGCTCATGCCGTCTGCGCGCTGGCTGCCTATGCCCTGTGGTGGGACAAACCGCTGGACGTCGAGGAGCCGGTCCTGATCGCAGGGCCTGACGCGGATGTCGTTGGAGCCGGGATGTGCATGAGGAGCTCGATGGGCGCCAACTGTGTAGGATCCGGCCACTTCCGCGGAAGTCAGCTGGTTGCGCGGCTCTGGCGCGCGAACGAGGGCTACGTTGCGGAGCGGAATCAAGTTGAGTTTGGCCTGCTGGAGTCACTCGTCCCGGAGGCTCCCAACAGTAACCCAGTTTATGCCGAAGCTGACGCGGCGGCCGAGTCTCCACACTCTCATCAACTGGTGACATCGGCTGAGAAGGCCGAGGCCGGCGACCGGATCTATACCCTATACATGGGCCAGAGCATATTCGGTTTCGGATTCCGCCGTGGCCGTCACTACAACTTTAACACGCCGCCCTACAAGGCGACGCCCACCGGCCGGGCTTTTACCACAGCAACCTCCAGCCTTTCGTCAATGGTGCAGGACCGCGGGTTCATGGCCCTGCAGCGTCCGTTTATCCGGCTCACATCCAACGACATCCGACGGCTCCGGCTCGCCAATACTTGCTACCAGAAATACCCCGGCTTCCTTCACTACCCCGCCGGAAAGGACTACCACAAGTCGTACTTGAAACACCCCAACCAAACGCACGAGATATGGCTGAACGAGTACGTCGTCTCGCGGGTCTGCAACTGGCCGCTGTCCAACGGCAAATACCGCGAATCAGAAGACAGCGGTCCGAATTTGGTGTCCATTCTGCTCAGCTTGTTGATCGCCGGAGTCGCCTACGGGGGCATCCACCTGCTGGCGTGGAACCCGCCAGTTTCCACCAGGGGCGAGGTGCTGATGTGGCGTATCTCCGGCATAGCCGTCGCCGTATTCGGCGCCATGCCAATTTTGTCGTTGTCGGTTGTAGTAGCCGGTGCACTTCTCTCCAGTTCCCTCGAGGACACAGAATGGTTCCAGGAGTTTGCAACCTGGTGCTGTGACCTCCCCGGTTGGCTTCGTGGTGCAGGGTACGGCATGGCACTGGCACTGACCTTTGCGTTTGCGATTGTTATGTATGTCGTTTTGCTTGGCGGGTGTCTTCTTTACGTCGGCTCGCGGATATACCTGCTTGTGGAGTGCATCATCAGCATACCGCATCTTCCCGACTCTGTTTTCGAAGCGGTAGAGTGGTCAAAGTACTTTCCACACTTTACATGAATGGACTGCCGCATTTTGTTACAGAGGAGTCCAAAATCCAAATATTGCACCTACCTCTTATTAACTTCTCAAGACTCCCGGCTCGGTATGTGGACAGTGCCAGTCTCGCACAGCTAGCACCCCGACGAAAGTCATGCCGATGATTTACTCGGACGGTGCGTTGGCGCCCAGGCTGCAGATGTGGATCGGCTAGGTAGCTCGTAGGGTAGCAATGCACTATCTCAGGGCCGAGGCGTCTGCAACGGGGGCTGCATTGGTTACACAGCCACTTCAGCCTCACTTAAATCGAGACGAGCAGATATACCCACCCCTGCGCGGAATAATGCTTGTTGGGGAAGCGAAACAACCATTCGGCGGGCTCTCGCAACTGAGCAATTTCAGGCCAGCTCCGCTCGATCTACAATGCCCCGAACGACCTCGGATTCTCCTCGTCATGGCTATCTGTGTGGCCATGGGATAACAACACGCGTCTTTCCGTCAAATTCCTGATATTTCGCTGGGTAACTATGGCGAGAAAGCTACAACGGTACCTCACCCGGGCGCTGGTGGGCGCTATTTTGCCTCCGGGCATCGCTGCCTTCTATTTGGTCATATATCTACGGTGGCTCCGATCGGCAACATCAACTGGCGGCATCGAGACTGGCCCTTCGGGCGCCAGCCTTATATATTACGCCTGGTTCATCGTTGGCGTTTTTGGTCTCAGCCTGGGCGAGTACGCTCTATCCGGGTCGGAGGCAGGCATGCTAATGACGCGGTCGGGAAGGACTCCGCATGGGGGACATATAATGCTTCATGCCGACAAAACATGGACCGGACTGGGTGGCTGGCCCAGGGCCATCAAGGCTTTCTGGACTTGGCGTTCTGGGCCGTCCTTTGCTTGGGCCGTCTTGGCCGCGAGCATTCTCCTGTCCTATATCGCATTTTCCCTGTCCGGTCTCACGCTGGAGCTGAGGACGGGCTACACGATCGGACTACGGCCAGCGGTTGTATACGGCGCGAACGCGTCGACGTTCAATGTGCCCGACGCGTACGAGGCCCTTTATCACGCCGAGTTGACGTGGAAGACCGGCCGACTGGAAAGACTGCCCGGCCAGTCGGTTATCTACACGGTGAAGGAGCGCGAGGAGCCCCTCCGCGACTTGTCAACCCAAGGCATGCCGCTCATTTTCGTGGGCCCTCAGTCCGACAGTATCATTTCCGGCCGGGCCTGGGGTGTCGCCGCTCAGTATAACTGCTCGGTTGTTCGACAGCTGGAGGATTTTCTGCTCTACAAGTACCGGAACGAGACCATCGAGCGCGAGGGCGCCAGTATCCTCGGTGACCGGTACAAGCCTTGGGAGGGTGCAACCTTTACTTTCCGCAACTGGACCGCTTTCCCCGGCGTCGGTGTTGCGGCAAGGCTGGAAATGGCAACGAGTCTCGACTATTGGTCTACCCACATCAACCCCTGGCAGTACAAGCAGCAGAACGTAGTTGGTTATGACTCGGACTCGCAAGCCACCATTGATTTCGTTCGGGACTACCCCGGCCTGGACAAGCCAGCTATCATCGAAGCCGTCCTGTGGCAGATGATGGAATCCGGCCGAGAGACCTTGGCGCCGGGGATATCGCTCGACTTGGGAACCACAGTTTCCGACTTGTATGACACCAGTGGTGGATCCAACTTCACCAAACCAGGCCAACCCGTCGCGTCGATTGGGGTGAGCTGTATCTGTGCATCAGCAACTGGCCAGGCCAACATCGATGGTCTCCGCCAGACCTTCTCGGACTTTATCCCAGACTCAGGAGGTGGCGTTGGCAACTTCACCGACAGAATCGCCGAATCGCCTTTGATCCTCTCCTTGGCCTCGTATATGATTCCGCTACAAGACAGCCCCGAAGAGCGTTGGGTCCAAAAGTTGTTCGCGTCTGTCCTCGCCGATAACGCAATTACGGTGAAGAAAACCAACGAGGATGGAAACGATTACGAGGCGTTCTCCGTCCTCCCCCGGCTCCTAAACTCAGAGGATCTCCGCCGCAGTATGCTCCAAGTGTTCGGCTCGTACATGAACCAGCTGATGTACCGAGGCAGCCAGGCGACCACGGTGCAGGCCGCCAGAGACGGCTTGGTCTGGGCTCATGAGTCGGCTGTTTCGGCGGAGAAGACTCTCATCCTTGGCCAGGGACTTGTGCCACCCCCGGTTGCCGCCGCTTTGTTGACTCTATGGGCGACCATTTGTCTGGCTCTGGCCATTTGCTACAGCTTCCGTCGACGCTGGGCCGAGGTATTGGATAGCTACAGCGTGATTCGTTTCGGAGTCGATGCGGCATGGGCTCACGAGTGCGATCCTGCGGATTATCCCCGCGACATGCACGACTGCGGCTGGCTGAGGCGACTCCCTGGCATGATTGGCGATTCCTGCCCCGGTCACGACCCCGGATATATAGCATTGGCGGATGCCATTGTTGATAAGGAAAAGCAGTACTTTTGAGAGCCTAGCCGTACGAGTACGGGCTTTTGGACGACATGGATACACTCAGTCTTGACGGTGGTGTAGTACTACCCCATTGTGTTCAACAAAGCCATGAAACAAGTCTATACGTTGACCAACCCCCGGCCGGCAACCATCCGCCCTAACATGCACTCGTCACCAACCTCGAAAACCACTCGCTTGCTTCCGCGCCGAGGTACGCCTTTGCTGCCCCGATAGTCGCCGCGTAGCCGCACGTCACGGCCACCTAGGATATAGAATCGAGAATATTGATGGCGGATAGTGATGGCGCCAGGCAAGCGAGCGCTACGTGAAAAAGAGGTGCGGAACTGCTTGCAGGTTTCGGATGTTGGTGGAGGGAGATGGTCATGGTTACGGGGTGGGGTGCGGATGCCTCGCGGATGGTGTTCGCGGGGCGCATGGAAAGGTTGTAGTTCCGAAGGGTATTGATCACTAGATGTATGGGGCTTGGTGTGGGAACCCGTGGTTCTGTAATACTGCGCGGGGGGCTTTGCATATTGGGAGCTCGCCGCGTCGTGGTGAAGCGGGCGAGTAGCTAGGAGCAGACCTCCTTCTTGCGGGTGTAGGCATGGAGCACGGGGGTTCCATGTTGAGCATTGGGCGCCCTGCGGCAGTGACAGAGAGGAGCCATTGCAACGGACATTCTATGTCCTCTAGGGTCACGCCTCGCTGGTGCCATGTCGGGGTCCCTGAGATGGTATCACGCGGTCCTTGGGTCTTTCCTGGCGCGGAACGCCCCAGTACACACTTATGTTGGCGGAATTAGTATCCCAGTGACGAACACCACCGGGGTTGAAGAGGTCAGTGTTGGAGTCCTAGGCCAAAGCCGGCTACCAAGCGGCGGCACCCAACCGCAGCACGCTGGAAGATAACGTTACTGTTCACCCATTACATTGCCATCCCTAAGTGTTACGGGCATGTCTTGATATTCGAACTTTTTAGAGTCAAGTAAGGATTTTAATCAACACCAAGACGCTACATATAAGTACGTGCACGGTGCGCCGCGGTCATCCCTCCCCAGCAAACAGAGTATGTCCCCAGTCTTGGGGTAGTAATTAAAGCCGTCAGATAAAACACGTGTTCGGTATAGCATGCTACGGGAACCCCCGATCTGCATCGTATCTCATGCCCTCTGCGGGTGCCTCCATTTCCACCCTTGATGTTGCTGGAACTTCATAGGTTCCGTGCGGCGCCGAGTATCCGTACTCCGCAAATGCAGGCGGCATACTTGGCCGGGCTAGCCCTGTTTGTTTTGCTTCCGTCTCCTGCTCCTGGGGGATTGGCTCACTGGTGGCCGGATAGACTCCTGCCTGAGATGGACGTTTCCTCAAGCTCCTACGGTGCAACCACAAAATAAGGGCGAAAGCAAAGGTTAGAACTGCAACGGAGCCGACGGCGATCCCTGCAATCGCTCCGGTAGAGATGGAAGAATCAGAGCTGGCAGCCGCATCATCCTTCGGTACGCTCGAGCTAGTTTGTATTCCCCGTCCCGTTGTTGTCAAGGAGAATCCGTCAGCTGTTCCAGAAGATGTGAGGGAGCCGGCGTCTGTTGGTGTTGCGGTCGGGACTGGGCCAAAGGACGTCACGGATGTGCCTCCGATCTGGGACGCCATGGTCGCCAACTGGCTTTTCGGGACATTTACGCCTTCGACCTCGCAGATGCCTGCCGCACCCCTCGTTGGCAGAACTCCGATGTAACCGTCCGGGCAGCAAAAGTAGTCGTAGTTGGAGACATACTCGATGTGAAACATATTCCAAGTGCTGTTCGCGCAAACAGGGACATTGGTGACGGCGGCCCCGCAATCGTTGTCTGTTGCGTTCAATGTCCTGTTAGCTGACTACACACGTGTCGTACGGTATATACGGTACTGGCACCGAGTAGGTAGGTGCTAGGTTTGGGCTTTGACGGCGAGAGGCAGCGACGAGTAAGCCTACCAGTTGGACAGCAATAGGGATGCATGGTTCCGAAACAGAACTGGCCGCTCGGGCAGCAGTTGAGATTGTAACTCGGTAACGACTGGCAGCCTACTGGAGCCTCGGCTGGGCAAGTGGCCGTCGTGAAACCAAGAGGCCAGCCCCCTCGGTATGCCTGACGGCCGATCACCTGGATGGCTGGTTCTGCCTGCTGCATTGTCTAGGTTGAAGTAGTGGAAGAGAAGGAGCCCCGGCGATGGGTGTTGCGTCGATGACTAGACAAGCACGGGCTGCAACAAACGTTCGTAAGGTTAAAGTTTTCATGATTGTGTTATTCAGTTGGGGCAAGAGGCAGAAACTAGTGTAGTTAAGCTAAGCAATGATGGGACAATGAGAAACTTATCCCGCTGTGCAGATGCGCTACATACCTGGTTGGACGCCACCCTGTAGGGCTGAACACAAGCTAAGATTTGTTTTCCTCCGAAAATACAAGACGAGGCAACACTACTTGTCGATGACAGGCGTGCCAAGCAGCTAATCACCCAACCAACTCTTCATTCTCCGGCATCGCGCATATCGCCGTTTCAGCTTGGTGGCTAGGCTCATCTTTTGTTGCCGTCATTGTGCTCGAATCACGCCACCCTCTGGCTTCTGAGGGCGAGAAAAGTTTGGGGCCAAGTTCTTAGCTCTGTTTGACGTGACAAATCGAGTCAAATCAAGCCGGATGAGTAGTGAATAGCCCTTCAATTGTACTGGTCAGTAGGCTCGCGCAGGGCCTTGTTCTCGAGGGCGGGAAGCCGGTGAAAAATACTCTCCGGTGTTTCTTTGGTTTCTCAAGCGTCACTGGGGAGCACTTCGAGCTTGGTCCTACTCTATGCCGCTGCGCACTATACACTCGATAGTTGCTCGGAGTGCGATGGGTCCGACCCGGAGTCAAGCGTCAAAGGAATATCCTCCTCTCCCGTCTCCCTCCACAAACCTAACCGGATTTTGCACTCTCTGACAAATCTCTCGACCCTCGGAATATCCTTACTCGCTTCGTACGCCGTGATGAATAGATTGACCACCCCGACAGACGCCGCAGCAGCTTGGTCCAGCTCGGCCAATTCGACTCCAACATCGGGCGCAATCAAGGATAGAAAGAAGACGATCAACTCCGGGAAGAGTCCAATGACGACAAAGGGCGAAATAAAAATAAAACCAAACAGCAAGAAGTATATGACCATCAATGACTCGCAAAATACGGTCTCGGGATCAAGCCTCAACTCGCCCGACCATGAGGACAGCATGATTAGGGGCATAACCTCCTTGATCCTCAGCGCCGCGTAAATGGGCAGCCCGGGCGTAGCAATAACAATGATATACGGCAAGAATTGCGATATCATGGCGTCCCCCAGGTAATCCCCGAGTGGCCCCGGTGAGCCCACGGCGGCAACGACGATGACGGCGGCAACGACGCTGACATAGGTGAGGATAAACGAGAGGTTTACCAGCCGTGGCTTTCGTAGCCGGAGTTTGCCGCGCTCCTCTTCGACAAAGATAGCAAAGATGAGCATGAGGAAGCCCGGAAAGAGAAAAAACTCGCAGACGCGAAGCGGGGCGGCGAGGGCGACGCAGACACGTAGCGTGTCCATGTCGGTGGCAACCTCGGGCGTGAGCGTCGTGGCATTCATCCTTCCGCTGCGTACCGCGTGCATGGTGGCGAGCAGGTGCGGGCGCTCCGTGGGCAGGAGTGATGCGGTGCGGATGACGGTGTGGCCGGCCGCGACGAGGGGATACGCGAGCATGGCGACAAAGTCGGTCGTCAGGGGGAGGCAAGGGGGCTGGTAGTCTGTTGTCCACGTCGTCGTCCATTTGAAAATGTAGGAGCAAGCAACCAGCAGCCAGCAGAGAAAGGCACCCGGGCCGTAGAAGGAGGACGCATCACCGTAGGGATCCCAATCGAGCGTGTTATCGTGAGGCGATGTTGCGTTGCGGATAATGTCGCGCAACTCGGAGACTCTCATGGTCGCGGGCACCATCGACCTGGCTCGAGGCGCAGGGTCACTTTGATGGGTAAAATTTCTGATGGACAAACACCCGACAGTCTCCAGGCTTTGCCATCTGGTGGTGGTTTGCGGCTGGACACGCTAGCGATGGAAGAGGAGTAAGGGAGGCTGTGAGGACACTGCCACAACGCTGTTTTGGGCCGGGTGCCTTAGGCATAACTGCATGGCTGCTGAAAAGGAAAGGTATTCCAGGAAAGCGGCCCATCGGACACACCAAGAAAATGCGCAACATGGAACTAAACATTAAACAGCGCGTCGCAAATGGTCGCTTTCCGTGGCAACCACAAGGGGCCCGAGGAAACATGCCCGGGGATTGCCACTCCAAGATTCGCGCCGTCGACCTACAAATTACAATACCTACAGTACTTCTAGGTTATGCAGCCCTAGAATGGACAGCCGAAAAACCTGATAAAATATGTGCGTTTGCGGCGGCGTTGCCTTTTGACACAATTTGAGCGTGTTTCTCTGCGAGCTCCTGTAATTTGTTGCCCCTACGCAGGTGTCTCATAACTTATAAGAGACACGTACAGTAGTAATATATGCGTTGAGCAGCTAGGTGAATTGCTTACAAAGGTCGAATGATGCTAGATTGGGGTGGATCTGAAGGGGTTGAGGCCCACGGACGAGCTTCATGTCACAAATTCTCTTGCATACTCGAGTAGTCCATTATGTGAGTATTCCATGCGATAGGAACAAGGCCCGTCACGCGGTTCAAATAGAGATAAGCTGCGTTGAACCACCATTGGCCGTACGCCCGATTACTGTCTCAGCCAGTGATGCACTTCTTCGGCCTTTGGATTGGGAGGCGTTTTTAGGGGGCCGCCGAGTCCGACGTACAACAGGTGTGTCACCAGGCTAGGTACCCCCCCAATCTTTGCCCGACTTTGAGGCTGAAGGCCTGGCATTTGGCACTGAGTCATCCCCTTTAAAGAGTGGCCGTGTTGTATGTATTATAAGAATGTAGATAAGGCAGGCCCCTGTCGGACCACAGCCTTTGCAGTCGTCCCGAGGACAGGATACCAGACGACCCTCTGCCTCTTCGCCATCTGGCTGTCCTAGCTCTATCCCTAGAGTATGCTTTCTACATGATCACTGTCTTAACAAAGAACTGCTATCTATTTACCTTACCATGGCTTTCAAACTCGACCCCAGCGTCTCCGTCGTCCGCGATGAGCACGGTTCCGTTGTTGCCATTGAGCACATCCAGCAGCCTTACTCGTCTGGGTCCATGTCTGGCCTGCGCTCCTCCAACCCCCGCACTCTAGGAGCTGAATATCTCCGCAACGTTTCCCACGTCTTCGGTATTCCAAATTCTTTCCTCGGTAATCTGAGTGCGCCCGTGGCTACCAAGCCTACCGAGGACGGCATTTCTCTCCGCTTCGTCGAAGAAAAGTCCACACACATCGTGACCACCGTGTCCTATGTACAGACCGTGCTGGGTCTTCCAATCTGGGAATCTGGATTCAGCGTGTCCGTCCTGCCGTCGCCTCTGCGTGCGACGAGTTCCGTCAGCAGCGTCAAGTTTGATGTCAAGGTTCATGCACCCCGCCGGCCATCTGCCGAGCTTGACAAGATCACCCCGGAAAAGCTCCTCGGCCTCTCGCATGGCGGGGACGACGTGAAGCCCCCTATGAAAACGACGTCGACTCGTTTCTTGGTTTACCGATACGACCCGGCGGCCCGGCAAGAAGGCGGAGAGGTCGAAGGAACTCCTCGAAACGGCCCCAGCCTCGTGCCTGGTTCCGCAATCACTCTGCCACTGCCCCCTGTTTCCAAAGAAATACGGCCTGGACTATACTATGTCGTCAGAGAAATCCTCTTCACGTACCCGCTGCATGGCGTTGGAGACATCCACTGGCGTCTGTTTTCCGAAGTGGAGACTGACAGCGTCCTGTACTTGCGTGCCTTTGCCAGCGGCGCGAAAGGCTACGTCTACCTGCACGATCCTATCACCACCATCAACGGACCACTTCCCACCGCCTCAAACGCCGACCTGGATCCGCTGCGGACGCTGGTGCTTCTCCCTGGCATTACACCGCGGAACCCGCAATCCCTGGCCGGAGACCATGTCAACATCAGCGAGCTCGACCCTCCCGTGATCCCTGGACCGACGGATGCGGCAGGCCACTTCTTGTACAGCGTCGATACGGACGGTTTCGCAGCAACCAACGCATACTACCACATAGAGAGCTTGTTTCACAAGATGACTCAACTAGGCTTCGATCTCTCCAGTCTCTTCTCCCACACGGCACAGAATCCCGGTTTCCCCGTGCCCGTGGACCAGAGCGCCGAAAGCGGAGCGATCAATGCCCACAGTTGGGGCAACTCGATGGGCAATGGCTCGGGCGGATTCATATTCGGTCGAGCTGCATCGCCGGGGACGGTTAGCATCGCCGCGGATTTCCGCGTCGTCTGTCACGAGTTCTGCCATGCAATCATGTGGGACAACATTAGCTCCCCAAATTTCGGCTTCGCCCACAGTGCTGGAGACGCCATCGGTGTCATTCTAAGTGACCCTGCGAGCGAGGCTCCCGACCGGGGCCTCACATTTCCCTGGATCACTGCCATTCCCCGGCGGCACGACCGTGACGTGACGCAGGGCTGGGCCTGGGGCGGCACCATGCACGACGGTGGCTACCAGAGCGAGCAGATCCTGTCCACTACGTTGTTCCGTGCCTATCTCGCCATCGGCGGCGGCGCGACCCCGTCTACTCTCTCCACGTGGTTTGAGACCCAGACATGGGCTGCCAACTACATTGTCTATCTCATCGTGGGTGGCATTGCGTCCCTGGCCACAGCGCCCATAACCCCATCGCCGAATGCAGAAGTCTTCGCCACGGCCATGATGGGAGCCGACGCGGGGGTGCTCGGCTTTGACAGACAACCTGGCGGGGCGATCCGCAAGGTGCTCCGATGGGCCTTTGAGCAGCAGGGGGCATACCAGCCAGCCGGTGCTCCCACGCCGGTAGCGTCTCCCGGCGCGCCGCCCGATGTCGACGTGTACATTGACGACGGCCGGAACGGAGAGTATACGTACGTGCACGTGTTCTGGGAGACGCTGGACATCTGGAATCGCACCTCTGCGGACGGCGGCCTGGCGCACCAGACGCCCATCGTCAATGTCCCCAACTACGGCTACGTCCGGGTCAAGAACCGGGGCACCCAGACGGCCACCAACGTAGTCGTAAGCGGCTACCACGTGCGACCTTCCGCGGGCCTTGTATGGCCCGATACGTACCAGCCCATGACGACGGCCTCCATCAACGTGCCGGGCGGCATCCCCAGCGGCGGCAGCGTGGTGGTTGGCCCCTTCGAATGGACGCCGGCGCAGATAGGTCACGAGTGCATGCTCATGAGCGTCAGCTGTCCCGACGACCGGTCCAACATTGACACGGCATCGGGGCTGCCGTGCGCCGTCGGCCCGGTGCCCGACTACCGCTTCGTGCCCTTTGACAACAACATCGCGCAGCGCAACGTCGCGCCGGTGCCGGGCGGCGGCGGCGCCACAGCACTGCACGCCGGCCTGCACGGCAAGCAGTTCTGGGTGCACAATCCCTACGACCGGGTCGCGCGCGTGCACATCGAGGCGCAGCTGCCGGTGTTCCTACGCCGTCGTGGCTGGGCCGTGGCCGTGCGCGCCGACGGCGCCGGGGCCGGCACTGTGTCGTTGGGCCCGCGCGCTGCGCTCCGTTTTATTATCGATGTCCGCGAGGGCCAGGACTTCCCGCCCCCGCCGGTGGGCGAGGGCGCTCACGACAACAATATCCGCCTGCTGGCGCTGATTGACGGCATCGTGGTCGGCGGCATGTCGTACGCTGTTGATCCGACGCTCAAGAAGCCGGCGCCGGAACACAAGTCCCCGGACTCTCCGTGTCACCGCGAGCCCGACGGTGACGGAAAGGATGATGTGGCGGCGGCTGGGGCGCTGCTAAAATGCCTGGGACTGTGTCTGCCGGCTGACTGCATTGCTGACGTCGAAGTCTCGCGCATCACTGTCGAGATTGGTCTGAAGAAACAGAGAAAGGATTGCTAGTTGATTCACTTCTATACTCCTACCGAGAGCGAGGCAGTCACAATGTTGTCGTCTCCAATTCAGCGCTCGGTAGACGAGGTTGTGTCACTTGGTTGCTACCGCGATGGCCGCAGCGTGTTAGATAGGAAGAACTGCAATCCACCTGATGATGCAGTGTTCATGGCTGTCCAACGTCTCCTGCGCCATAGGCCCAAGTCGAGGGATGAAGATCTCCGCACCAAGTACGTTCTTGGATTCGTTTGCGTCACTTTCCTGTCTTGAGTGGTTTGCATAGCTGTGACCCGAAAGTCGAGATATCTGAATGCCTTCAGCCTTAGCAGGTACTATTGACCAACGTTGGATTTATTGTATCGAATGTCCCATGGTCAAGTTGCTAAGGACCAGCTCCATGAGCTTCAAGCAATGTTTCCCCTCATTTGCCATCCCCGTCGGCCGTTCTAGTAGCTGCCGAGGCCTCATTGGTTTGTTTGTGGTTGGGGTAGCACAAGGATTGCTGGTGCATATATACAACTTATACAAGCCGCTGTGTGGCTGCATCCAACGGTGGTTTAGGCTTACCAGGCGCAGCATGGTAGGTCAGGATCTGGTTGAGATCCAAGTCTGTGAGCTCTGGGCGGGACCAAGCAGGCAAGGGGGCTTTCTACTCACATTTATAGCACAATCCCTGGGTCCAGAGGGCGGGCGGCATTGAAACAAATCGCCGCTGCCAGTGGTGCCCAAAACAATGTGGTCTACTACAGCCATCCAACCGCCCGTCAGTACTATTGAAACACATCATAGCTCTCCAACTGTAGGTAGCAGGCGGTTGATATATTTGTCATACCAACCTTTGTTCATGTAGGCCTATTATAATTATACACGGGGGCAACGCTTATACCCTTAGACACGATGTTCTCCTTGATTCAACGGCTCCCATGCTCCAATATAATACTTCTACGATCAGCGCTAGAGCCTGCCTAGTTAAATCTCCGGCCCATGACATCGACCATCGACGGACGTGGAAATCATTGGTGAAGGTTAATTGGCGCCGGAGTACGTTTGCACCCCATTCGGCAAGCATGGGTGCAGCGCAAGACACCTGGATTAACGGCAGGGTTCCTTTTGCCGCCGTCTCCCATGTCGACGTCCCTCGGATTCTCCAATTTTTCCACGGCGTCTCTGGTCCGAGAGGTCATCCCAAGTCTCAGCATTGTCCAGTCTCTTCCCGTTATCATAATGACGCGAGTAAGACTACGTTTTCCCTGCCTTCTTATGAATGTTTGCCGGCGCCATGATATCCATCCGGGCAGAGCAATCATAGGCAGTATTAATCATCAGCGATTAGTGCCGTGTGGCTTCGGGTAGCTCGCCCAGATCTGACATGAGGGGAAGATTGGAGAAGAGGCACGACTGTTGCTGACCCCTGCTGCGACATCCCGTGTCTTACCGCCCTGCGCTACAGTTACACCAGGACCATGCATCCACGGCAATTTAGCTAGACCATCTGGTTATGGTTGCGGTAATGGATGACCAGGCAAGGCACGGTACTTGTGGAGTCTGCGCTGCTTCGCTGGTCGGAGCCATCAGATGGTTTTGAAAATTATTAGGACAAATTTATGGGCATACTATGGTTGTCATGCATCTTGGTCATTCTTGGCTATGCCGGGCGCGATCTAGATACTACATACACAGGGTATGAGGTGCCATCTTTCCTAAACCTGGTGTCACTGCGCTACCCCTGTGCGGAGGTGGTGCCGGGGGTGCTGAAATACCACCACAACGACGCATTTTTCCAAGCTCCCACACTGCCTATCGTCTTGCCTTTTCTCGACATTCCATTCGCCTCTTCAACTCCAAACTTTGGAGACCCAAAAGATGGCCGTCACGCATGACGTTCGTAGGTAAGTCTATAAGTCTCCCGCGCGTAATCATCGACAGCAAGAAAGATTAGTTGATACAATTGCCATACAGCCATGCCCACGAAGAAGGGGTTCCCGGGACCGTCAACCTCCAGGCCCAGGAGGGCGAGGAGACGCACTACGGACAGGCCCTCTTCCCGGTACCCTCGGCCGACCCTAACGACCCACTGCAATGGCCAACATGGAAGAAACACATCATCATGTTTTGCTGCTGTGCCTTTTCGTTCCTGGGCATCTCGGCACTCCTGGGCCCGGCGACATACATTGGCCTGTGGTCTGCCGAGTTCGGCGTCGACCCCAACACGGCCGCGGGGCTCGTCAACTATCCCAATCTGATCTTTGGATTCGGCAACTTTCTCCTGATTCCACTGTACCGCAAAATCGGCCGTCGGCCCGTCATGCTCCTGTCTCTGGTCGCCTACGCAGCCGGTGTCATCGGTGCCGCTGAAGCAACCACCTTTGGGGGCCTCATGGGCGCCCGGATGGTGCATGCTTTTGGATCGGGCGTCTGCGAGGCGTTGCCCGTGCAGTTGGTCAACGACATCTTTTTCCTCCACGAGCGCGGCAAGAAGCTCGGCTGGTACACCATCGCGCTATGTCTCGGCGCGACCGGCCCCATGTTCTCGGGTTTCATGCTCGCGGCGGGCTACTCCTGGCACCTATTCTTCTACGTCGAGTTCGCCTTTGCCGGTGCCCTCCTGCTCCTCGCCGTCTTTTTTGTCGAAGAATCCATGTATACCCGCGAGCCGAGCCTCATCACGCCCGCCTCCTCCGCCAACAGCGGCGCCCACCTCCCGCCAACATCCAACCCCCCAACCCCAAAAGCCGAAGAAACCGTCTCGGAACACGAAGACCAACAACCTCCACCACACCCAATCCCGCCGCGCAAAACCTTTGTCCAACAACTCCGCCCCTGGGGCCCAACCGACCCGTCCACCTCCTGGTCCGCCGCCCTCGCCATGCCTCTCCGCTCCTTCACCTACCTCCTGGTCCCGTCGACCTTCTGGGTCATCACGACCTACGGCATCTTCATCGGCCTCTGCGGCTTCTCCTTCAACTTCGTCTTCCCGCTCAAGATCGTGGCGCCGCCGTACAACTGGCCGCAGACCTCGGCGGGCCTGCACGCGCTGGCGACGTGCGTCGGGTTCGCGTGCGCCGTGCCCTTTCTCCCCACGAGCGACGTCTTGGCCGCGAGGCTGACCAAGCGGAACGGGGGCATCCGAGAGGCCGAGATGCGGCTGGGCGTGCTGTTCCCGGCCGCCATGGCCGCGCCGGCAGGCCAGATCCTGTTTGGGATGGCGGCCGAGCGGGATCTGCATTGGATTTGTTACTTCCTCGCCATCGGGCTGACGCAGTGGGCCGGGTATTTTTACTTCACCGTCACGCTTGCGTACGCGGTAGACTCGCATAATGCGAATCTGTCCGAGCAGCTGATCATCATGAGTCTTGGGAAGCAGGCCATCAGTTTCGGGTTCAGCTTGGAGTTGCTGAACTGGATTCTAAAGTATGGTTATGTGACGATTATCGTCGGCGCGTTCGTGCCCATCCTGGCGGTCAATTGCTTGATGGTGGTGGTGTTTATGATCTGGGGGAAGCGGATGAGGGTGGCCACGAACCGGTCGTGGATCGCGAGGTTTCATGCAAAGACGATCGTGGACGGGGAGGGCCATTAGGGGAGGGGGGTGGGCGTGTGTAGGGAAGGGATTTCCATTGTTTTTCTTATGTTGATATCCGTAGTCGTAAATAATCCGGAAGAGGAGGAACTTATTGTCGGACACCTCTCGCTGGATCAAGAAATATTCAACGTGCACACAATGATGGCAAAATACGGATTAAACGGATAGGGATTATGTACTCGAGAAAAGTGAACCGGCGGTCCCAGTCTAGAAACTCCAAGGGGTTCCGATTTTGCCTGGACCTTCTCTCAGCCGCCCTAATGTCCCTACGCAAGGAGCACGGTGGCCCACCCGATGATGGCCGCCAAAACCACGCTGCCCGTCACGCCCAGAGCAAGCGCACCGTTCTTGACTGGCCCATCCTCTTGGGTCTCGGTGCAGAGCCCAGTGTCCTTGAGCGCCGCCTGGATGACGTAGACCTTCGGCTCGCCATTGCCCATGTACATGGTGACATTACCCGCCGCGTCGGCCGTGTTGACCTTGCAGCCCAAGACCTCAACCACCTTGTCGTTGGCCTGGAAACCGCCAACGCTGACCTCGTAGCTGTCGCCCTTGCTGCTCTTGTTGTTGATGCAGAAGACGATCTGAGTGCCGTCTGGACCCTTCTTCAAGCAGAGGTGGTTGACATCGGCCCAGAGAGTTTCGGAGGGCGTCGCCAGGTACTCCGGCGACAGCTTGATAGCGTTGTTGCGGACCTTGTTCAGGGCCGAGGTGAGCACGTAAAGCGGGGCCTCCTTGTCGTACTTGGAAGTCCAGAGAGGTTCGCGGTTGGACGGGGTGTCGCCGCCGATGAAGTGCTGCTCCTGACCTTGATAGACTATAGGGGGGTTTTTTTTTTCCTGGTCAGCTCTGGCAGTAGCTGGATCAAGATAAGGAATGGAGACCAACCTGTGGGAATACCGTCGTTCAGGAGAATGTACGTCATGGCGTTCTTCGCAAGAGCCAAGTCATCGTTGCGGTTGGCAAACCGAGGCATGTCATGGTTCTCGAGGAAGCTCCCCAGAAGAGACGTGTCGTTGCAACTTGTGGCAGCGCTATTGCGAATCTCGGCAAGTTTTAGCAGAGGCTCCCCGTTGAAGACGTCGTTGAGCTTGTAGTATTCCAGGTAGTTGGGCATGCCGGGGAGCAGCCCGAGCGTCTGGTACCGGCACATGTCCTCAGGCTCGCCGGACAGGACCTCGCCGAAGGCAAATACGCCGGACGCCTCGACGAAAGCCGGAAGGAACTCGTCATTGACATGCTTGGCAGCGTCGATACGGAGGCCGTCGATCGAGTAGTTGGCCACCAATCCCTTGACCCACTTATTCAGTTCGTCCTCGACTGGCTTCGTTTCCGTGGCCAGGTCGGCGAGCGCGACGCCGTAGGGATAGAGCCAACAGTTTTGATAATTGGTCGAATTCTCCCACTCGGTTACGTTACAGTAAGGGTGGAAGTATTTTTTGTCGTTGAAGGGGTTGAACTTTGAGAAGTCGACCTTGGGAGGGACAACATTGTCGAAAGCCTGGACCATGTTATTGACGACGACGTCCACCATCAACAGCATGTCGCGCTTGTGCACTTCGGCAACGAGGTCCTTAAAGTCCTGCTCGGTACCGAAGCGATCGTTGAGGGCGTAGTTGTCGACGGACCAGTAGCCATGATACGCGTCGCCGACGGCAGTGTGGTCTTCAATGTTCTTGACAATGGGGCTGATTTGGAGGGCTGTGAAGCCCATGTCTGCATCATCCATTAGACAACCGACCAAACGACTCAGGGGCTCAGGGGCTGCTTACCCTGAATGTAGTCAAGATTGTTCGTGAGCCCCTTCCAGGTGCCGCCACAGAACAGGTGCAACTCGCATGTCTTATCCGTAGCGCCATCATCGAGTGCGTAACGGTCAATCATGACCTGGTAGATGGAGCGCGACTTCCACTTAGCGGCATCGGCTGTTGAGGCCAGGCCGGCAAAGGCCAGGCCGGCGGCGACGGCCGTGCTGATGATCGAAGTGCGCATGGTGGTCTTAGAGGAATGGGATGTCGCTCAACTCAGCGTCTAGCCCCGACGGTTGTCACAGACAAGGCGGCTCGATACTTTGATACTTGTAAGCCACGGCAGGGGCCGTTCGGAAGCACCGGTTTTTTCGGCTCTCGAGTTTATTCAACGAATGACTCGGGTGGGATGTTCACAGCAATGGCTCCTCCTACTCCGCTACTGCATCAACACAGCAGCACAGAAACAACAACGCACAAACGAGTGTGATGAGGCGCCGGAGGCGATGACGTTGAATGAGAGTAGGCGCCGTTGAGGCAGGATGGGTATGTACGTTAGTGAGTGTAAATGCGCTACACAGGACATGTCCCCCTGAGGGTTGCGGAAGATGCATCACGCAGGGCATGTCTCCTTTCTGTCCTGGTCTCGTATGCACATTATTACCGACCTACCGAGCTGTTCCAGTACGGCGTAACGGGCGGCTACGCATATCCGAGGCCAGCCTCTGGTTGCTCTCATCGGGATACCCCTGGCAAACATCACGGGCGACATCCACGCTTTGGGCAATACTATCCAAGGGATCCAAGGATTTCAAGGATGTCGAGATCCCTAGGAGGGTGTGGAGACGGAACACCACCGGGATTACCGGCCAGTCCGACTCGTATCTGGTGTCTGGTGCGATGCCGGGTCCACCCACCACACACCATCCAAGGCACTAGCTTTGTCGAAGAAAATTAGAAACCGCGCAGTTTCATGCTAAACAAAAAAAAAAAGGAAAGGAAAAAGAAGAAAACAGAACTAGTAAGCCCATGGCACCTTAGTTAATGGTGGCTTTAGCTGCTCATGTTGTTTATAGTCCGCCGTCGTCTACATTGAGGTTGGTGGTTTGGTGGTTGGTAGTCGTCAGATCTCAATCTGCGATTTCCAAACTCTCGGGTGGCCACTTTCAGGGGTGCTTTTACGGGAGACCCACCATCGCGTGCGTCAGGCAGGGGTGCTCGCTGCAACAGGCAGGTGCTAAGTGGGGCTGCGAAGGCAGCAAGAGCCGCAAGTTGCGTCTGGCGAGGTGGGGGCACAAACTTTCTTGACACATTCGACAGGGAAAACGACGGTCCAGCGAAGCACCAACGAACAAGGAACAACGAACAACAAAGACGGCGAAGAGGGAAAAAAACAGCTTTTTCCTCCGGCGATAGCCATGCTCCCCTGAACCATCCCAGCTCGGCCCTGTTTGGGGCGCTGCAATCTCAAACAGGTCCAACTCGGAGAAAATCGTCGAACCGCTTTTCGCCTCCAGTCAGTGGGCACTCCAGCACCTCAGCTAGCACCTCGGCCAGCACCTCGGCCAGCACCTCAGCCGTCACTCACACCCAAGCACGGCGAAACTCGGCCGGGAGGTGCGCGCAATATCCCCCCTCCCCGCCGAAGCCGACCGACCATCTCACGTCGGGCTACCTACCGGGCAAGCAGGTCGTTTCGAGCGATTGCTGAGAGCTCGTCAATGACGAGAGGAGCCTCGTATCGGAAAAAGAGTACTCCACCCTGGGCGGAGAACAACTCTCGTGCCATCCAAGCGGCCGACCGATCATAATGCGATGGGGCAGAATGCGGCGAAAGCAAGATGGCCTGCTCCACCCCAAACGCAGGCTTTGCACGAATCTCATCCGAACATGGGCCGGCCCACAAGTGTTGCTGGATGCAGCCGGATTACTCCGTCGTGCGGCGGGTCCTCCCCCTTGACAAGACCACCTCTCCTGGAGTAGCCAGGGATCTGCTCGCGAGTGCTCCGGACGTAGCAAAGACCTTGGTTCTGCTGGCCGAAACGCCGATACCGAGTCCGTGGGCTGGCTCTGTGGCAAACGACGATGGAGCATCGAGGCGGGAGACAGGGCAGACAGCCCCCGGGCCCGCCAGAAGGGGTAGCTGGGGGTGTTTCGCTGCCGTGGGTCAAACTCAAACTGGAAGACTGGCCGACCGTATCGCAAGAGGATGCACTCCTGGCGTTGGAGACAGCATCCCGGCCTTGAATGGGCTGATAGGCTCCGCTGAAGCAATCCCCGTTCCCGCTACGAGCGGGTCGATAGCCTCCAAACTCGGGGATGGAAACTCGTTTAGCCACACCCAGTACGCAGTAGCCGTGGTATGTATGTAGGTACTGTACTGTACATACGTCTCTCCTGAGTTGCTGCCTCTGGCCAGGCAAGTCCCCATGCTGCCGTGGGGTTGACAGAACAGGGGCTGCCCGTCAACAAGCAAGCTGCTTTTTGAACCCGGGGGGCGTGTCTTTCCCTCCTCCACCTCGTGTCATCGTCGTCTCTCGCTCTTGTGCCTTCAGCCTTGTAGTGGTGTGGTTTGTCGTTTGTTTTGCTCTCCAGTCTCTCGTTTGTCTTGCTGCGTGTCGCTCCCCATGAGAGGTGGGCGACAGTGACGATGACTCGTCCTTCCTTCTTTTCTCGCACGCTTCTTTTCACACTCTTTACAGCCGTAGCACTCGTTTCCGGCCTCAGGTTTGACGCAAGTGAGGTCGACTACAATCTTAATACCAACCGAACAGCAACAAACCCCCTCGACTACAATGGCCGACGGCCGGATGACTTCAAATATGCCCTCTCTCCTACGAACTGGAGGATGCCATTCTACACAATCTTCCTGGACCGCTTCGTAAACGGCGACCCGACGAACGATGACAAGAATCTCACCGTTTACGAAACCGACATGATGAGCACCCAGCTCCGGTTTGGCGGTGATCTGGAGGGCTTGAAGGACTCGCTGGATTACATTGTCGGCATGGGCATCAAGGTACACCGCTCGGCTCATCAGCAAAGAAGATCATCTGTTCTGACGCGACATAGGGCCTTTATATCGCCGGCTCTCCTTTCATGAACCTTCCGTGGGGAGCCGACTCGTACTCGGTACGTCGACAGCCTGATTACTCGGGACATCTGGAGCTGACTGACATGTCCAGCCCGTCGACTTGACGCTTCTCGATAAACACTATGGTACCGTCAAGCTCTGGCAAGAAGTCATTGACGAGATCCATGCGCGCGGCATGTGGGTGGTATTGGACAACACCATGGCGACGTAGGCTAACCCCCCGCCCCGTTCTCTGATCACCGCCGTAGAGACAGGTCTGACCCCGGCATAGTATGAGCGATTTGATCGGATTCGAAGGTTTCCTCAACGAAAGCACGCCGTTTCGTACCGAGGAACATAAGGTACAATGGAAGTCGTCGAGAAGGTATCTCGATTTTGATATCGGCAACGAATACAACGAGACGTGCAACTATCCCCAGTTCTGGCACGAAGATGGTACGAAGCTCCAGCTGCCGGAACTCAAGGGCTGCTACAACAGCGATTTCGATCAGTATGGCGACATCGAGGCGTTCGGTGTTTTCCCCGACTGGCAGCGCCAGCTCGCAAAGTTCGCCTCCGTCCAGGACCGCCTCCGCGAGTGGGACCCCTCGGTGGCGGCCCGCCTCGAGCGCTTCTCCTGCATGACAATCAAGACGCTAGATATCGACGGCTTCCGTATTGACAAGGCGGTTCAGGTTACGGTGGACGCCCAAGCATCCTTTAGTTCCGCCATGCGCAAGTGTGCCTGGGACCTTGGCAAAGAGAACTTTGCTGTCTTTGGCGAGATTACCAGCGGCAACGCCCTTGGATCGGTGTATCTGGGCCGTGGACGGGAGCCTCGTGGAGCAGATCAGCTGTCGATGGCTGAGGCAATGTCCTTGACCCCGCCCAAGACCGACACGACTGGCAAGTTCATCCGCGACGCCGGCAACAGCGCCCTGGATGCGGGCGCCTTCCACTACTCCATCTACCGCTTCATGACGCGCTTTCTCGGTATGAGCGGCAATCTCGAAGCCGGGCACGATCTGCCGCTGGACTGGGTTGACGCATGGGAACACATGGTGCGCACCAACGACTTCTTCAACGCCTACAACAACAAATTCGACCCTCGCCATCTGTATGGTGCAACAAACCAGGATGTGTTCCGCTGGCCCGCCATCGAACAGGGGGTCGAGCGCATGCTTCTTGCCTACTTCATAACCACCATCCACATGCCTGGCGCCCCCTTGATGTACTACGGTGAAGAGCAGGCGCTCTATGCCTTGGATGGCACCGCTTCTAACTACGTTTATGGCCGGCAAGCCTTTGCCCCCTCGCCTGCGTGGAAGGCACATGGATGTTTCGGGCTCACGATTGACCAGTACATCGGCTGGCCCATCGAGAAAGGACGCGAAGGATGTCTTGATGAGACGGTCGCTTGGGATCACCGCGACCCTTCAGCGCCGCTCCGCAACATCTTTCGCCATATGTTTGCGCTCCGCGATGCCCTTCCGGTCCTTGAGCACGGCTGGCTGCTCAAGACTCTTTCCAAGCAGCTCACTCCGGTGAGACTCAATGGAAGCACGACGCCGACCGACTTCGGCATCTGGAGTGTCGTCCGCGGCATGTACGCGGGGGTGCAGGAGGAAAAGGGTGAGCCAGTGTGGCTTGTTTACCACAACCGCGCAAACACGACGACTTACACGTTCGATTGCAACGCCAACGATGAGACGAAGGATTTTGTGTCGCCCTTCGACGAGGGCACTGAGGTCCGGAATCTTTTCAGCGAAGACAAGCCCATCCGACTCGAGCCTTCTGCGCGGAACAACAGTTACACCGAGACGGGCAAGAGTGCCGGCTGTCTTAGTAGCATCACTCTCCAGCCGTTCGAGTTCCGCGCCTATGTGCAATCAAACCGCTGGGTGGAGCCGGCGCCCATGATCACTAAGTTTGAGCCTGGCCATGATTACCCTATGGACTCGACGGACGCCGGTGGCAAGATCCCCATTGCCATCGAGTACAATGTCGCGATGGACTGCGATTCCATCACCAAAGCCCTATCGGCCGTGGTTACCACTAGCGGCGAGACCAACGCGACGAGCCTCAAGTTTGACAAGATCCGATGCAACAAATTCTCGCCCGAAGAGAAGATACCCTACATAGGAGCCATACAGTCCACTTGGCGGTTAGAAACTAACCTGCTGAATGTCCCTGACGGTATCGTGAAGATCACGGTGGCCGATACCGTCTCCACGGATGGGACTTCGACAAATGCTACCGATCATTTCCTCGTCCGCTTTGGCAAGCCTACCAATCCTATCATCTTCCCCACGGCAAATTATTCGCGCTCGCTCCTGTCGGTGGAGGGGAACCAACTATACGTCAACCACAACGCTCCTGGCGCCACCAAGTGGCGATACAGCACCGACTTTGGGTCGAAGTGGAGCGACTGGCTCGTCTACAACAACGCGCAGCCCAAGTCACCCATTAGCAAGTTCAAGTGGGAGGGGACTGACTTGCAGAAATGGGAGGGCGTGCATCTGTCGGTCCAGTACTACAGTAAACCACTCGGCTCCTCTGCCTTCATCCAGCATTCGGACAGCGGCGATGTCCCTTGGCAGCGCGCATTCCCCCATATCAAGATCCATGGGCCATACAACAAGTGGGGCTATGATGCAGGATTGCCCGGGTCCATGGACCTGGTGCAAGACCATACATGGTCTTTGCATTACATGTATGAGTGGCCGGCGATTTTTCAACTCAATATCTGGGGCATCAACCCAGATAACCAGCCGGATGTCGGCTTCATCTACGGAGATATTGACAACGACGGCATCGTTGACCGCCTCCCTCCTAGCAGCTTGGCCCAAAACGTGATCAACATCACTGGACCGCCGCCGATGCCAGCACTCGCCTACAAGCTCGTGTATGACGATGCGAGTTGGAGATTTCAGTACATCCCTTCCGGGCATATTGGTCTGCAGATCCTGCTCTTCATTCTGCTTGCTATTCTGCCGGTCCTATTTGCAGTTTTGGCTGGATGGATTTACATGCGCAGCTTCTATCAGGTCAAGGTCAACAAGTCGGGGTTCACTAGCAAGGGATGGGCGCCGGTGGGACTGGGCGCCTTCTCCAAGCTCGACTTCAAGTCGCGTGGTAAAGGTGGCGTGGAGATGGATGCCATGAGCCCAACACCGCCGCCCAGCGCCGCCATGGTTCCTCTTGGTGCAGCTGGCGGCCGGCGTACGGTCCTGATCGCGACCATGGAGTACAACATTGACGACTTCGGCATCAAGATCAAGATTGGCGGCCTGGGTGTCATGGCCCAGTTGATGGGCACTGCGCTCTCTCACGTCGATCTGATCTGGGTTGTTCCTGTGGTCGGTGATGTCGACTACCCTACCGATCGCATGACACATGCAGAATCGATGTTTGTCAGTGTCATGGGCCAACCCTACGAGATTGAGGTTTATTATTACACTGCCAAAAACATCACCTTTGTTGTCCTCGACGCCCCGATTTTTCGCAAACAGACCAAGGCCGATCCGTACATCGCCCGCATGGACGACATTGAGAGCGCTATCCTGTACGCCGCCTGGAACAGCTGCATCGCCGAGACGATTCGTCGGTTCCCGGTCGACGTTTACCACATCAACGACTACCACGGCGCGGCCGCTCCGCTCTATCTCCTGCCGCAAACGATTCCCTGCTGCCTGTCTCTCCACAACGCCGAGTTCCAGGGGATGTGGCCGATGCGGACGCCAGAAGAGGCGAAGGAGGTGTGCGAGGTGTTCAACCTGCCCCCCGAAGTGGTCAAAGATTACGTGCAGTACGGCTCGGTCTTCAACCTGCTCCACGCTGGCGCGAGCTATCTCCGGCTTCACCAGCGTGGCTTTGGCGCAGTCGGTGTGTCTAGGAAATACGGCGACCGCTCCCTTGCGCGGTACCCCATTTTCTGGAGCTTGAAGAACATCGGCCAGCTTCCAAACCCTGACCCGTCCGATACAGCGGAGTGGAATCCCGACAAGGACGTCTCCAAGCAATCCAAGGGTATCGAAGTGAACGAGACCTTTGAAGAGAAGAGAGCTGGCCTCCGACGCCAAGCACAAGAGTGGGCCGGGCTTGAGGTCGACCCTACGGCAGAGCTATTTGTCTTCGTCGGCCGTTGGAGTTTGCAAAAGGGCGTGGACCTCATCGCCGATATCTTCCCCAGCATCTTGGAGAAGTATCCCAAGACTCAACTGATCTGCGTCGGCCCGGTTATTGATCTTTACGGCCGGTTTGCGGCTCTGAAGCTCCAGAAACTGATGGAGAAGTATCCCAAGCGAGTCTTCAGCAAGCCCGAGTTTACACAGCTCCCGCCGTACATCTTCAGTGGCGCGGAGTTTGCTCTGATTCCCTCGCGTGATGAGCCTTTCGGCCTGGTTGCTGTTGAGTTCGGTCGGAAGGGAGCGCTGGGCGTAGGAGCGCGCGTCGGTGGTTTGGGCCAGATGCCGGGCTTCTGGTACACGGTGGAGTCAATGACTCCATCCCATCTCCTGCAGCAATTCAAGCAGGCCATCGTCTCGGCTCTCGAGTGCAAGTCTTCCAAGCGAGCACTCATGCGTGCATGGAGTGCCAAGCAGCGCTTCCCCGTCGCCCAATGGATCAAGCAACTAGACGAACTCTACAGCGAGTCTATCAGGATCCACCACAAAGAAGCGAGAAAGAAGAAGCTAGACTCACTCCGCCCTCCCAGCCCGAACCCCAGCCGGCCATCCTCCCCGAGCAGCGTTGCCACTCCTGTTGACCAGGGATCCGCTTCAATATTCAGCCCTGGCCCAGAGACAAACCTTGTGCCGCCATCGCCGGCGGCGGGCCCGACACCACGGTCGCTCATGACCCCCGATCTCCCGACCCCGACAACTCCGTGGATGGGAGGCTCGCGAGCAAACTCACCTCGCGATTCCGCCGCAAGTTCCATTGCCGGGAGCATTTATGGTAATTCTACAGCACGGGAGAGTACTATCAGCGTGGACAGTTTTGCGGTTAGGGCCCAGAAGGACGGCATGGCTTCACCTGGCTTGACTCCAGAATTCGGACTCGCCCCGCCTCGTCCAACGCTCGGGCTGAACCATCGCAACAGCAGTCTTCTCAGCCTTCCAGATGTTGTTGGCGACAGACACGATCTGAAGCTGCAGCAGGTCGACCAGTTCTTCAATGATTCGAACGGCGAGTACTTCGCCACGTTTGAGGAGATGCTAGACACCTTGACGGCGCAAAACTCGACCACCGATATGTGCATCGAGTCCTTTATCAAGAAGAGCGAGAAGGAGTGGTTCGCAAGGTACCGAGATGCCAAGCTCGGCAGGCACTCGCGGGTGGGGAGTCCGGCCAACAGCCGGCCGGCATCAAGGACCGACCACCAGAGGCGGAACGAGTCTGTCGCCAGCCGCGGACGTCAGCGGCATCGCAGCATGACTCCGAGTAGTCTGGCGAGGTCGGTTTTCGAGATCTCGCCACCGCCTGACCATCATATCGACGATGAGTTCTTGCTGGGTGATGCATACCAAGCGCCCACGGGGTTGAAGAAGTAAGTGGTTGGTGAAAACGCACGCCGGTTGTTCTCGTCCTAACACAGTCTTTTCCCCAGGTTCTTGTCCATCCGCCTTGGCGACTGGCCAATCTACTCCTTCCTACTCGCTTTCGGTCAGATCATCTCGGTCAGCTCGTACCAGATTGTGCTCCTCACGGGTGAGACCACCCAGACGCCAGAGAAACTCTACATGGTAGCCGCAACCTATATGGCAACCTCTCTGATCTGGTGGGCCATGGAGCGGAACTTCAAGTCTGTCTACGCCCTGTCGGCCCCATGGTTCTTTTATGGTCTTGCTCTCCTATTGATCGGCGTCGCGCCGTTCATCCCCGACTGGCGAGTTGCCAACAAGATCGAGGACGCCGCCACCTGTTTCTACGCCGCTGGCGCCAGCAGTGGTGCGCTGTCTTTTGCCCTGAACTTTGGTGACGAAGGTGCGTCATGACCGCCGGTCTGTTTCTCCAACCTACGGAACAATGCTAACCCGTGCAACAGGCGGCGCCCCCACGAAACAATGGATCACCCGCGCCCTAACCGTCTCGGGTTTTGCCCAAGTCTACAGCATCGGCCTCTGGTACTGGGGCTCCATGGTAGCCAACACAGACCCCACGGCCACAGTCTTTGTCGGCACTTCCAACGTCCCGCAGGCCATCGTCATCGGCGTGCCTCTCGCCATCGTCCTCTGGGCTATCGGCATCATCCTCTACCTCGGCCTACCAGACTTCTACCGCCAGTCCCCCGCCACCATTCCGGGCTTCTACATCTCGCTGTACCGCCGCAAGATCGTGCCCTGGTTCTTCGTCATGATCATCCTGCAAAACTACTGGCTCTCGGCGCCGTACGGGCGGAGCTGGCAGTTCTTGTTCAACACGCAGCATGTGCCAGGGTGGGGCATCTTCTTGCTGGCGCTCGGCTTCTACTGCGGACTGTGGGCGCTGGTGCTGTATGCCTTCTCCTACTTTTCGGACGAGCACACCTGGCTGTTGCCCATCTTTGCCATCGGCCTCTGCGCGCCGCGCTGGGCGCAGGAGTTCTGGGGCACGAGCGGCATCGGCTGGTACCTCCCCTGGGCGGGCGGGCCTGTCGGCTCGGCCATTGTCTCGAGGTGTCTGTGGCTGTGGCTCGGGCTGCTGGATAATATACAAGGCGTGGGGCTCGGCATGTTGTTGTTGGCGACGCTGACGAGGCAGCACGTGTTGACTGTGCTGGTGGGTGCGCAGGTCATTGGTAGTGCGTTTACCATGCTGGCCAGGGCTACGAGTCCCAATGCTCTCTCGCCGCATACCACGTTCCCCGACTTCTCGCAGGGCGTCATGCCGGGGGTGGCGAGTCCTTTTTTCTGGGTTTGTTTGCTATTCCAGTTGATTATTCCTGTCGGGTTCTTCAAGTTCTTCCGGAAGGAGCAGGTCGCGAAGCCGTAACGCCCCGGCTGGGGATGTCAAAGGCGGGCGTGCATGGTGTTCTTTTTTTTGGTTTTACGTTGTGTTTAGACTTTTGGATAGAGCAGAGAATCTCACCAAGTCGTTCGACTGTAATGTTTTAGATGATCATGGACGGAGAATATACACAATAGACTGGACCTTTTTACTCGAAAGAAATTTGCCAATGCCTGACTACTACAGTATTGCGCCTCCTCAGGTAATATCAGCAGTAGTGCGTTAGCGTTTGGCAGGGAGGACCATTCTTTCCTATGCCGAGAAGCACTTTGACGAACTAAGCGTCGCTGACTTTACACGACACCGAGAGCCAAGGACGCGCCAAGCAAGTCTGCCATGGACGCAGTGGTTGGTATGAATTTCCGACGTGATGCTTGGTATAGTTCACAACATATAACCTATACGGTGAGCGGAGGTTACGCTCAACCTTGGACACCGGGTTTTGTTATCCCCGAGCAACAGTGTGTCCTGTAGCAAAGCGATTGGATCACGAGTGCACGCGCACTTACAGTAGTAGTCTTTGATAGTAGCACCGTACCAGAATCCCCGCGTCGAGGCTCTGCGTTCAGGGGTAACCGCAATCCAACTTGGTGTAACCCAACGACCGCAACCATGGGATCAGAGCTGAAGGACCCAAATCAATTACACAGGAGAAAGACTTGGTAGCTGATAAATCATAACGCTAGCATCGGAGCACATTGTCCTCTGCCGTTTTCGTCTCGGGGCATTCTCAAATCAACAGGGGGCAAATGGGCTGCAGCGTCGCCTCGGAGCTGGGTTCTGGACCCGGTACCGCAATAACGGTAGCATTTTACCCGGCCGCATCACACAGCATACCAAGCAACCAAGCCGAGCCCAGGCCTCGCACCGATCCTTCGTATCCCTGCCAAGATGGTTAGTAGATACCAAAATAGAACCAGAGGGCCACCTCTTTACTTGGGTCGCCACCGTGGTCCAGTTTGTAAGTCCCCCCTTTTGACCTCGCGATGGCCCCTTCCCTTCCCCCAGATGTTGGATCATCCTTGAACTGTTTTTTTGTCTCTGGGGTTCTTTTGGGGTGGTTGTGGTAATCACGATGCAGATCAGGAACCTTCTGGTTGGACTCTCGGGTCTTGGTGGTCTGGTTCTGTCAGCCTCAGGGGGCCGGGTCAACCCCAGGGACAGGCAACCAAGGGGCATGCCGGTTTCGCACACCGTTCACGAGAGACATGAGCGCAAACACCTCGAAGGATGGGTTAAGCGTGAGCTTGTGGATGCCGAGTCGACGATCCCGGTGCGGATCGGGCTAAGGCAGTCCAACGAAGATGTGGGACACGATTTGCTCATGGACATGTAGGTCATCCATCTATCTGTCTCTGAATGCCGGAGCACGCACTAATCCAATCATAGATCCGACCCGCGCTCACCCAAATACGGGAGGCATCTCTCACGGCGCGAGGTTATTGATCTGTTTGCGCCGCGCCAGCACTCGGTCGAGAAGGTCAAGCGCTGGCTCGTCTCAGCCGGCGTCGACGAGGGGAGGCTGTCGCAGTCGGCAAACAAGCAGGTGAGCCGGACCGACGTAGATGTCAAAGCGGTAAAGCTGCGGTGGTGAACCGTGACTGCTAACACGGGGCCACAACCGACGACGGAGACAGTGGATCCAGTTTGATGCGCCTGTACATGAAGTCGAGGAGCTACTCCTGACGAGGTACCACATCTTTGAAAATACCGAGACGGGCGTCCAGAACATTGCTTGTTCTCAGTGAGTTTGACCGTATCATCCTGATTTGGCAAACAGGCTCAGCTAACCCCCGGCAAGATACCATGTGCCACACAATGTCTCACACCACATTGATTACATTACCCCGGGCATCAAGCTCATGTCGGGTGGCTACGATGAGAAAATTGTCAAGAGGATGATTGGCCGTCGGCACTTGACCGGTGATCTGCGCGGTAAGGGCAG
This sequence comes from Chaetomiaceae sp. B2702, assembly GCA_023628455.1. Lineage (NCBI taxonomy): Eukaryota > Fungi > Ascomycota > Sordariomycetes > Sordariales > Chaetomiaceae > Chaetomiaceae sp. B2702. The sequence goes on from JAMAKP010000079.1 coordinate 60,805, forward strand.
GAAAGGGGGGAAAGAGAATGGGAAGGCCAAGGGGAAGGGGAAGGGGAAGGGCAAGAAAAAGTGCAAGCCGATCGACCCAGTTCATCCGGGCGAGATTGACTCGCAGTTTCTAGTGACGGGGCCATGTAGTGACGAGATCACGCCGCACTGTATCAGAGGTGAGTCGGCACGCGGTCCGGGTTCCAGGAATGTCCCGCGTTGACCCAAGCACAGCTCAGTACCAAATCCCCAACGGCACCAAAGCCAGACGAGGGAATGAGCTGGGCATCTTCCAGAGCCTGAATCAGCACTACAGTCAGGAGGATCTCAACACTTACTGGAAACACATTGCCCCGTACGTACCACCGGACCATTCTCCTTTTTGCCCTGTGCAACTTGGGTGGCTAACAGCCACAGTTGGGTACCTGCCGGCACGCACCCCAAGCTCCGCTCCATCAACGGCGCATATGGTCCAACCAACGACACATCGACGGCAGGAGACGAAGCGGACCTCGACTTTCAAGTCGCCATCCCGCTAGTGTGGCCGCAGAAGACAGTGCTCTTCCAGACCGACGACGAGTGGTACCAGAAAGACCAGCTCCGCGCCGACAGCAAATACCCCGGTTTCTTCAACAGTACGTCCACAACGCGCACTTGGCGCCCCCCCCCTCGCGTCCCTGTCCCGACGGTACTGACCCTGCGCCCGCAGCCTTCTTTGACGCAATAGACGAATCCTACTGCCACCTCACTGCCTTCAACATGACGGGCAACTGCGCCACCGCGCAATGCCGCGACCCCGAGTACCCCAACCCCAACGCCACCCCGGCCCAGGGCGGCTACCAGGGGGCGCTCATGTGCGGCGAGTACCCGCCGACCAACGTCATCTCCATCAGCTACAGCGGCACCGAGCACTCGTGGCCGGCCAACTACATGCGGCGACAGTGCCTCGAGGTGATGAAGCTGGCGCTGCAGGGGATTACCGTGGTTGAGTCCTCGGGGGATTACGGGGTTGGCGGGCGGTGGCTGGATCCGCAGGCCGGGTGTCTCGGCGAGGGCAGGGACGTGTTCTCGCCCCGTGTCATGGGGAATTGCCCGTACGTGTTGAGCGTGGGCGCCACGACGTTAGTGGAGCCCGAGTATGCGGACCCAGACAGTGAGGTGAAGCTGGTCGAGGTGGCGGCCGAGTCGTTTGCGTCCGGCGGGGGGTTCTCGAATGTGTTCGAGCGGCCCAAGTGGCAGGATAGGCATGTCAGGCAGTATCTGGCCAGGGCGAACGTTTCGGACAGGGGGTATGAGAGCACGGGGCTGGGGTTTGATAGTCTGAGGCCGCCGCCCGGACGGGGCAAGTTGTTTAATAAGGCGGGGAGAGGATATCCGGATGTGGCGGCGCTTGGGGAGAACTTCCGGGTGGTGCTCCGAGGGTATCCAAATCGCATGCATGGGACGTCGGTTGCGACGCCGATTTGGGCGTCCATCCTGACGCTGATCAACGAGGAGCGGCTGGCCGCAGGGAAGAGCACGGTAGGGTTTGTGCAGCAGGTCTTGGTAAGTCCTTTGGGCTGTTAGGCTGCGGTGTTGATACTAATGATGCTCTAGTATGACCACCCGGAGGTGTTTACCGACATCACCATCGGGTCAAATCCTGGCTGCGGCGGGGATGGTTTCCAAGTCAAAGAAGGATGGGATCCGGTCACAGGGCTCGGGTAAGTCTTCTGTAGCTTTCAACCTCGACACATGCTGACTCACAGTTTCCCTAGGACGCCGATATACCCCAAGCTGCTCGAGTTGTTTATGAGTTTGCCTTGAGCAAATGAGCAGTATTTCTTAGTGTTGGGAGAACTGGAGTTGAATTTGGTCTTCATATATGTTTCCAGTTCCTATAGCCAGGCTAAAAAAAACAACCAACAAAAAACAAAGCATCAGCAAAAAGAACATCTTACTCGGATACCGGGAGTCGAACCCGGGGCTGTTGAGGAAGCAGTCACTTCTAGGAAGTGAGAGTCAACGATGTTACCGCTACACCATACCCGATTAATCGTTATGGTTTCCGATTGGTTGGAGGCCGAGGCAAGTGGATGCCCTAACTGCCAATGCGCCCTGTCTCGGGGCGTTATGACAGCTTTTTCACCCCTTCCCCTGAAAGCCAGGACACTTGACCTGGGCTCTGTGAAGTGCAGTCCGACTTCATGTTCCGATACTCCAACCCTCAATTCTTAAAGTAAACCACCCTGCACTCCTGCAGGTCCTTTTGCTGTGGACACGCACAAAAGCTACACGAGTTTCCATCGACTGAACTCCTTCCCGTCGCCAATGTAGGTAGGTACCCAAGCTCCGTTGATCGTCGGAAGTTACTATCATCCCACACAATGCTCCTCCCAGCTTTCCTATCCGTTGCTCCTCGGAGCACCTCGGCCTCCGCCCTCCCCCAGCGCACCCTAGCCAGCATCTCTATAGTCGACACCCCCATCGTCCGCGCCGCCGAAGCCTACGCCAAGCTCCACGCTCCCGGAAGCTACAACCACACCATGCGCGCCTGGCTCTTCAGTTTCCGAGGGGCGAGGGAGGGGGAGGGGGACGGGGACGGGGTTGTTGGAGTTTATTGCGTGGTATTGCAGGTATAAGCCGGAGAGTACTTATCGTGAGTCTCCCCAATTTACCTTTTCTAATTTTCTTTTCTTTCCCCGTGGGGCGAAGAAAAGAGGCCGGTGCTAACTTAAGCCACCTCGATACGCGGATGCAACCATATGGGGAGTTGCTGGTGCCGGGTTATTCGGTAGGGGAACATCAGCTTTTTGACGGGGCTTTGGCTGCGGCTGGAGTGAATGTCAGCGCACCTAGTGTGTGATGGTCAAGCCGGATAAGTACTGCTTGATGTTCCGGGCCATCGCGCCATGACCTCAATGACCCTTGCTTGGTAGTTCTCAATCCATGAGTGGCGAACGATTTTGGGCTGCAGCGACGCTTTCCCCTTCCTTTCTCTTGCCCAACTGATGTTTTCTCCCTTCCCGTCTCCCTTATAGCGAGGATGGAACTCGCGACTCTTTAGTTTGTGATTCCCAAGAGCGCAAAGGACGAGATGGGTGTCGTTGTTAGTAGACTGTAACCAAGGTCTCTACCTGCAAACTCCCAACCTTGTCACGACTCACAATACCTATTGAGGAAAGTCGGTTGTAGAGAGGACAGCAAGAGAGACCCTTCTATCAGCCGTATACTAGTTAACACTTTCTTGTGGGATCATACATCCTGGAAGGTAGAGGCTTTCCACGGTGCTATTCACCGGACAACCGCACACATTCTCGTTCCGAGAGCGTCTCTTCATCATGCCGCAGGTCCGCGCCAGAAACCCTCCCAACCATGTGCCTCTGCGGTGTTCAGTATGGCGTGTTTCCAGAGGCAACGAGAGACGATTCCATCTCCATGAAGTAGTGTTCCCCCGGCAGAATCGATGGGCATATTTCTCCGTTGTTCCAGCCAGGTTCGACGGGAGTCTACGGGTCCTAATTTTTCTTTCAGTTTCCGAATGCAAACGACGTACCCAAAAGGAACAACCCAGTGAGTTTTTCACGTCCTGTGAAGGTTCAGCAGCCTATGCTCGACTCATATGGCTGCTGTTTGCCTTATAGCCTATTGTCCCCGCTGAGGGAGGTCGCTCGGGTGACATTTGATTCCACTGAGGCTGAGACACGCCTGGTTTCCTTTCGTCCCGCTTACTCACTTTCGTGCAATGTAACCCTCTGTTCGCTTGTGAACTTGGCATTCTCCCTCACCGTCTGCCGCTGATATCCAGACCACCGGAGCCGTTGGGCTACAGCGATCGGAAACACGCACTTTGCACAGCGCGTCTTGCGTTCTGTTCTACATGGGCTGGACGCAAACGTGGTTGCATTTACCCGCCCTAGCGCCTGCGGCAATATCCTCGAATTTATTACTTTTGTTACCCCGGATCGGGTAAAAGCAACCCCAGATCCCGACTCGATCAAACTCTCCAGGAGCCCATTGCCGTGCCGACGGAAATGGACGTGATTGGAGCGTGAATTCTTACCAGAAACTTAGTACCGTTCGCCCAACAGGCAAACACATTGGATTACCGTGTCTGGCCATTCCTGTCACCCGCCCAAGACCTCACATGGCCCGCGTATGGCCAAGATCCTCCTTCTTTTAAGCCAATGGCACTGGCAGCGGGCGCCGGAAGCCAGGCAAATCTTATATTTCCTTAGCATGTCAGCCGCTCGGGGCGTCCTTTTCCGCCTTCCGAGCGCCGGCACCGAACTTACCAAGTGGTTAAGCTCGCCAATCTCATTGTGCCGGCATGGACTAGCGGGTTTTACATTTCCTCTGGGCAGATAATTGTCGATCCCCCGCAGGATTGGCATGGTTCGTTGCATTCTGGCACGGGTTGGGTCCTGGCGGTCTGGACATACGCATTCTTTAATACACCCCAGCTTTCCTCCGAAGCCCTACCTGCAACGTCAATCCCGGAAGTCTCCCTAGCCCAATATGGTGGCTGCCACATAGCTGTCATGGTCGACGGCCACCCCAGGGCTCCATAACGTCGAGGTTACTAAGCTGAGCGACCCTTAACCGTTAGCGTCTTCTGCAGCAAGATACAACATCCCAGGAGGCTTATGATGCTGAGGGACGCCCTCTTATGGCTTCTGCTATTTGCCGCAGCGTGCCACGCCGCCGCCTTTGCGGGCTATCCACCACCCGCCGGCAATGTCGTTGGGCCGCTGCGAAAGCCGGGGTATGTTCGTATGCCGGTATCCAGACATCAGTTCAACGGGACACATAAACGGCCTGGTGGGTGGCGTTGGTCAACGCCGCCCGGGCTCTCGGGATTCCCACCGTCGCCGCCGTGCGGACGGCCCCGTCCCCCTCCCCCCCAGAACAATGCATCCAGAGGAACATCTTCGGGTTCGCCAACGCCGCAGTCAATGGCTTTACGGCAGTACCAAAATGACAGGCGATGGGGATGGTCAGGCTTGGAGGAGCTGGGAGGGATCGCATACATCATTGAATGTAGGCCACCGCAAGCACTCACCTCTGTCCCAGGTGTCAACCCGGACTAAATACTGATCGCTCACAGTGGAAATCGGGACACCGCCTCAGAAGATCAAGGTGTTTATTGACACGGGCTCATACGAGCTGTGGGTGAATCCCAAGTGCGACACGTCTGCTTCGGAATCGATCTGCCAAAACCACGGGAATTACTACCCCAGCAAGTCCGATTCATCCATATACGTAGGCGGTAACTTTGCGATCACATACGGAACGGGGGCTGTCAGGGGAAGCTATTGGTCCGACGTCGTGAGCGTAGCAAGTGAGCCATCCCCGAGATGGAGGATGGGATCACGGTTTGGAAAGCTGATCCAAGAGAACAGTGTTTCAAATTCCTCAAGTCCAGTTCGCCGTCGCAGACGACAGCAACTATACCTTCTCCGGCATCCTAGGGCTGGGCTACGCCTACCCCTACTCCATCAACTACCCGAGCGTTTTGAACCTGATGGTCTCGCAAAGAATGATTCTGGCGCCCATCTTCAGCGTGGGTTTGGGAGGCGACCAAGATAATCTCAGTACGCCGTCTCTCCCTGGGTCTATGTCGTCAATCTAACTGTGGTCTAGGCGAGATCATTTTTGGTGGAGTGAACAGGTGGAAGTTTGTTGGCGCGCTGGAGCCAGTGCCCATCTGGCCTCCCATCTCACAGCAAGACCCAAGGTGGATTCAGTAAGTCAAACGACACCAAGCCAAAATCATTACGCTTTTACTTTTACGCGGGCGACACCGCCGTCCTGGTGATCTCTTTGCGACACGCAAGTCTAACGCGGCCCAGATACTGGGTCAACGTAACCTCTGTCGGCATGACCAAACCCAAAGAACGCCCTGTCATCTACACCAACCGTGACACCTTCAGCATGCCCGTCCTCATCGACACGGGCTCGACTCTCTCGTACATCCGCGAGGACCTAGTCGCCCAGATCGGCCAGCAGTTCCAAGCCACCATCGACAACGCGGGCAACTACATTGTCGACTGCGCTTGGCGCGATAGGGACGGCAGCGTCGACTTTGGGTTCAACAGAGGGCGAATGGTGATCAATGTCGCATACAAGGACTTTATCTACCAGCAGTATCCCGGACATTGCATGCTGGGTGTGCAGCCGGCGGATATTGGGTCGACGAACTATGTTTTGGGGGATACCTTTGTCAGGGGAGCATATTGTGAGTTCTCTATTATTCCTTGGGTCACAGTAGAGGTAATTAGAGGTGCACAAACGAGTGGTGCTGACCAGTGGCCAGTGGTTTTTGATCAGCATACGGACACGGTCTGGATGAACCAATATTACAACTGCGGCGACGGGGTGGTCACGGTGGGGGAGTCCAAGGGAGATACAAAGTACATCGTCGGTGCATGTTAGCTTGGGGTTTGCAGGAGGGGACGGAGTTTTGTGGGTTTGAGGGGGGTCCTCGAGTTTGACAAGAGTACATGATGATTATCACGGGGCGTTGGCGGTGATAAAGGACGCGCACGTATACATAGACGTTTCAAGCCATATTAATCACAACTACTCTATGAACAGCAATTTCCCACTTTTCGTTCCCTTCCTCGTCGACTCCACCTTCCATCACGCACCAGAACCCCGTACGTCCTCCCCAACCGGCCCCTCTCTCGTCCAGATATTCATCCCCACCTTTCCCCCGGTCACAACCGGCAAACCAGCATGCAGCGTCCTCTCGTCGCCTCTCGCCGACCCTCCCTCGCCGACCATGTTCACCCAAAACACCGCGTTCCCCTCCACCGGCCGGAACGTCAACCCCCTCTCCCACGGCTCATCACAATCCACAATCCCCTCGTCACACCACCTCTCATCCGCCGGGGCATCCAACCTCGGGAAATTCGTCCCGCCCCCGGTCGTCCCCTCATCGACTCGCACATAGGCGAAAAACGAGCTCACCCTGTTCCCGCCCACGGCCGGCGACGCATATTCCGGCGACGTGAACCAGTCCGTGTGGAAGTGGTAGTGCTCCGTCGGCGCATACCTGACCAGCTGCAGCGGCTCGAGGTGGGCGCGCGGCGTGTCGTAGCCTTGGAAGGCCAGCGCGCGGGACTCGATGCAGGCGACGACCGGGTCGGTCGGCGGAAGGGTAGTGGATTGGGAAGTGCGGAGACGGACGCTGGAGTTGGAGTTGGGCGAGGTGATGCCGCTGCGGGTGAAGGTGGATTTGCTGGAGGGCCTCGAGCGTCAGTACGTATAAAGTATTCAGTAAAGCGAAGGGTGAGGGGGATCGAGACAAACCCGAGGTCTAACAGGTGGGCGCGCTCGGAGGGTGTGATGAAGTTTTGAAGGTAGATTACGAGCGGCGATTTGGAGACGAGGAGGACTTTGTATGGCGGATGCTCACAGACATATTGGTCGTTTTTCAAGGTTGCTTGTTGCTCATAACCGGAGTTTGCTGAAGCCGCAACTGAGTTCAAGACGGCAATGCCACCAAGAGTGACAAGTAGTGATCGTACTGAGGGCATTGTGTTCCGGCAGTTGCAGTGCCAGTGATGGGGAGCCGCTTGTGACAACCCTCCGAGATGGTGGAAGTTGAAAGAGAGCACCTGTCTTAACGGCACATTCCCCTGCAGGCAACCCAGAATCTCAGATGATGATGACGACTGGTTTCGACGATGAAACACAGGCGGTGCGGTGCCCGAAAGCTTACTGGGAGCATCTCAGGGGCGTTCTGTCACAATGCGGAGATCCGTGCCCCTGACTCTGCCGCAGGAGCTTGAGCAACCCCTGTCTGTTCGCTGACCTCACCAACACGTCAAATGCAGCTTCCTCCCTACCCCTCGTTCTATCTGCCTCTTCCAGTGTACAATGGCGAGAATTCGAGCTGGTTCTAGTCCCAATATTTACGTCTTTGTCCTTTTCAGTTAAAAAAACATGAAAGTCAGCCGCTTCGTCCCTCTTGTTCTGATTTCCGAGTCGATAGCATGGAACCATGTTTCCGGACCGGAATTGCACCAGCAAAATGGCAATTGGCGGACATTAATTGCTTGTATGTATTGAAGTGCTGGGGAGATCACAGGCCCTGCTTGCTGACACGTTAATAGATGTTATGGTAAACCCCCAGCCCTACAAGAGCATGAACTTGAACTGACGTACCGACCATGGCTCAGCCAAATGAGTATGTACTCGGGCGTCCCATAACATGACTAGGCGCAATGGAACTCACTGTGAACAGGTGGGAGAGCCAAGCGCTTGAGAACGAATGGATATCGGTCAAAGAGATTGAAGGAGAGCAGGTCGCCAGCATTGACTGTTCGGCCGAGGCGAAGTTCTGTCAAGAATCTGGAATCGCCTCATTTCCTGCAATTCGTCTCCATCACCCAGACGGCAGGCAAATCCGGTACCGCGGCCCTCGGAAGGCGGCGTCGATCAAGGCATTCCTGCGCAGAAGGCGTCGCCCGGAGGTATCGTATGTCAACACGGATAATGCAACTGCTTTCCAGTCCAGCGACGATTTCGTCTTCATCGGCCGCTTTGGAGCCCGCGATGCCAGGTTTTCGCATTCCTTCAAACGGGCGGCTGAAAAGTACAGCGACCGTTACTCTTTTGCCACCGCCGGCCCCTGCGGCGCATCGGCGGTGGAGTGCTATAACAACCTCGACGGTTTGCAGCGATCAACCGCGGAGTTCTCCACTCCTTCGTCGATTGAGTCGTTCATCAAGCTCTGCTCGACACCACTGATACCCGAGTTGACGAGGCGGAACGAGTTGTCTTTCTACGAAGTGAGTCTCGGCTGACGCGGCAACGGACCCCTGACCGGACCTGCTGATAGACTGGCACAGACGCGGAAGAGCATCGTACATTACTTTGTGGGCAGCGAGAAGGAACGGGAAGAGTATGTGGCCAAGATCCGGCCGCTTGCTAGAAAGTATGAGGAGTATCTGCACTTTGTCACCACCGATGGGAACGAGTATGCAGATGCGGCCAAGATGATGGGGTTGAAGCAGGGTTCCCGGGGGCTGTCCGTGCAGAATCCCAACAACGGCGACGTGTTCCCCTACACGAGGAAGGAGAGGATCACCGCGGGGGCGGTGGAAGCGTTTCTCGTGGACATCATCCAGGGGAAAGTCCAGCCGTGGAGACCTGTAGCAGGGCACGACGAGTTGTAGGATGAGAGGTCTCCAAGAGAGCTTGCTTGTCGGGCAGCAATGGAACGAGGTCCCGTCAGTACATGTATAATCAACATTCCAAACCATACGAACCCCAAATCACGCACCCTGGCTTCACAAACGGCCGTCATCCTTCCCTGTCCGCCCTTCCCCTCCCCAATGACAACCACCCCCTCAACCTAATCAACAAACCATCTCGCCAACCTTCCCCTCCTAACTCTTCCCGTCCACTTTATTCCCACCACCCCAGCATACACCCCGCCCTGCCCCCTATCTCTCTCCTATTCCTCCCCTGTACATACAACCCCCAACCAGCCCAGGAACCCTCATCAGAACCCTCACCAGGACCCAGTCCAACCCCTCCAGCAACCCCCCTTACTCCCACCCAAACAACTCCCTAATCCCCACCATCGCCCCATACGCAGAGGGCACCACCACCACCCTAACCAAGCTCCGTAAGCACCACCGAGTCCGATTCGTCTCGTCATCCTCCGCCACAATTGAAAGAAATCGTACACAGCGCCAGGATCCGCCGCATCCCCTGTTCCTTCACAGCCGAGAGGATGCACGCGGCGTAGGAATCCGGGTACGGCAACGGCGGACGGCTGAAGGGTGGCGATGCCAGGTAGGAGAAGACCGTGGCGGGGGAGGGGCCGAGGAGGGAGAGGACTGTTGCGGCGCGGGCGAGGGCTGCTGTGAGGGTTTGGGTGTTTTCTACTGTGCCGGATACGATCTATGCATGTTGGTTGAGTAGATGAGGATGAGGATTGTCAGAGTGGGTGCGGAGGGGGATCGGTTGGACGATGGTGCTGGATGTTGGAAAAAAGGGTGGAGGGAAGCGGGGTGATAACGGGGCGAAGATAGGATACGGGTACGTGGGAGGTGGAAAAGAAGTGGGCAGCTCAGCTCAGCTCCAGCAAAGGGTTAGATTGGAGGTTGTCTGAGATCTTATCCGGGCTGCGAACGTAGGCGACGGTGAGGTGGTTGCGGTGAAGCAGCTCGCGAAGGACGCAGATGCCTAGAGGTCCGGTGGCGCCGAGGACGACGACAGCGTCTCTTGCCATGTTGGCCCTTCTCTCGTGCTCAACCCGTAGTTGAATTGAAAGCTTGATATTACGATAGTATATAACATGCCATGCTGGCATCTTATTTTATACGTGGTCCCAGCTGGTGGAAATTCAGCCTGGGACAACTTCGACAATGTCTCCGAGGCATGGAAGTTGCGGGTACTCAGTCACAATCACGCAGGAATCACGCACACGAACTGAAGTGTGTATTAAACCCCCCAAAAAAAATCATCATTAATAAACATTCCTGAGTATCGCTGGTAACCTCTGTTCATGGTATCATCAAACTCCCCCATCAGCCATCATCGGAGCATCCTGCGCTCCGCCAGCCGTTATATACAATCCACCCATATGCGAGACATTCCTCCGTGACTAAATATAGAGAGCCCCCACATTCGCCCCAATGAACTTGGCCGCATCCGACCGGAAGTTGTCCTCAAGATACGCGTTCCGGTTGTTGAAGAAATTGATGAGCTTGCGCTCCTTGCCTGTCCAACGCGGCCAGTTCTCGGCGATCTTGCTCTTGCTGCTTGTGCCGCCCCCCGCATTGTTGGGATCCTGGTTATAAACAAAGTTGGCGTAGTACCCCTGAATGCTTTTGCTGGCGTAGTTGGGAAGAATGCCGTAAAACACCTGGAGAATGTCGCTGCCGTGGAAAGTGCCCATGATAGGGGTGCCCTCGTTGTAGCTAGCGAGGTACGACCACGCCGGCACGTTCGGGTTGACCGAGGTCGCAATCTCGAGGAACACGCGACGGGTAAGGGTGAAAACGAGGTCGCCCAGCAGGGCCGCGAGGCGCTTGAAACCAGGGTAAATTTCGTTGAGGAGGCCGCTACGGAAGGGAGAGCCGTCCCAGATCCAGGGGGAGTAATGGTCGACAAGACTCTCGAGTTGGCTCACGCTGGCGCCATGGAAGTAGAGACTGTTGAGGTAGGTGACGAGTTTGGCACTGCTGGTAATGTTGGGCTGGAACAGGGCGAACAGTGTGCCTTCGTCTTCCTGGTCGCCGATAATCATGGGTACAGCCGCATATTTGCCCTCCTTGACCAGGACGTCGGGGCTCTTGGTGAGTGCCTTGCCATCCGGCCGGGGTAAATAGGATAGAGCGACCGAGTTGTATGACAAAACAGCGGGGACAGAGTTTGCCGCTGCGAGAAACTTGGCGTAAGGTGCTGCGCGGAGGCACGCCAGCGTGTCCTTGGTTCCAGCACAGCCGGCCTTGGCCACAACCTGGTCGTAGATAACCTGGCCCTTGGGGCAATCAACGGGGTCTGCGGGGATGATGCTGCCGGAGTTCATGATGGCCCCGCGGAATAGGGGTTTACCATTGTACCTGTGGTCCCCGTCGTAGAGCGCCATCTGATTGAAGACGGAAATGGCGCCGGCCGATTCACCCCAAATCGTCACCTTGTCAGGGTCGCCGCCGAAAGCAGCGATGTTGTCGGCAACCCACTCCAGACCCATGCGCTGGTCGAGAAGGCCAAGGTTCGCAGAGCCATCGGCCATGATCTCCTTGCCGGGCATGAAGCCGAAGCCAGCAACGCGGTAGTTGACCGCCACAAAAACATAGGGCTTGCCCATGTCAATAGCATTCGACACAAGCGGGCCGCCGTCGTACATGGAGCTCCAGCCGAGCTGTGAGGGCGGATTAGCGACTGGAGGTCAAGCATCGGCCTCGACTAGAACCCACCTCAAAGCCACCTCCATAAATCCAAAACAGGACAGGGAGCTTGTCGCCCGCCTTGACGCCCTTCGGCCGAATGACATTCAGGTTCAAGCAGTCCTCGCTGATCTTAAGGGCCTTCTGGAAGAAGGGAAGGTTCGTGACGGTACCTATGACCTGGGCTAGGAAGTCGTTTGAATCCGAATCTGCCAGGAACTGGGGGCACGCAGGAGCAATCCCGGAGGCATCAAACACGCCGAGGGACGAGTTGAGCCGGACGGGAGGCCGGAGCCGGAGATTGCCAACCGGGGCTTTAGCAAAGGGGATGCCATTGAAGGCCTCGGTGGCCACCCGGTTTACGCCGACGATGGAGCCCGTGGAGATAGTAACGGTCGGGGCGGCCCTCTTCTCTACCACGTTTGTGGGCGGCTCCGGAGGTGCTGCTGCTGCCTGCCCGAGGAGGGCGGCGGTGACCAAGGCGGCGATGCCCTTCATGGTGTCGATGGTGGACGGCACGGTTGGCAGAGGAGAGAGCAACACCGGGTTGGGGGGAGGGAGCCGGAAAGAGACGAGGAGTCGGGGTTGCCTGACCGAGTCTCTCTGCTCTCGTCGAGAAAGGGGCAGGAGGGAGCCCTTTGATATAACTTTTATGGCTTCTCATCGCCGCTCACATGTCTTCCCAACCTCCCACCAGCGCCCATCCCAGAGGTCAACGACATGCGCTTGGCATCGTTGGTACAACCTCAAGGGCCCCGCCGATCCGGACTCGGCGGGATTCCGACGGGGGCCCGGAGAAGGCGTAGGCCCGCATCTGTCCAGCTGACCACGCGGCAGCATGGAGATATGGACAGGATGGGACAAGTGGCCGAAGGGACTGCAGCGGTCGCTTTCTAAGGTCCCATTGTAAGCGGCTCCGCACGAAGAAACTGGGGATGTGTGGCCTACTCCATTCAGGTCCCGTTTTCCCCGTGGGGAAAAGGGCGCTTGCGATCCCCCTGGATCGTCACCTCTGGCATTCTTGGAACGGGCAGGATTGGTTCGGTGGCAGCCAGTAACAGGCCGAGTCCAATGTCGCATTGGCCGCAAGCGCCGCAGCTCAAAACCTGCGCCCTCTGTGCCACCCCATCTCTGCCGCGTTCAGTCCGCAGACAGAAAGCATGTGAAGAAAAGCTTCTGTGCCTGGCAACTTGTCGCAAGCCTCGGCAGCACTAACACGGTAGGTGTGGGCAGAGCAGTCGCGCATTAGCGTTGGCTGCTGCCCTGATCGGCAGGCGGTCACCATCGACGGAATTCCCCGCATCTCGATGGGTTGGAGGGTGGGAAGTGGCTGTGAGGTGTGTGTGTGTGTGTGTGTGTGTGTGTGTGTGTGCGATACCCAGCCCTGGCTCTCGCGGAGAAAAAACTCTCCAGCGCTAATAAAACGGGCACCAGGGACAAGGTTAATAAGAAGACATCGGTGGTTGAAAAAATGGAAAGTTAGCGGGGCTGCCATCGCGAGCGAGGTGGACCGATTTGAGGATCACCTGTGGAATTCCATAAATTCCACTTTCTCAGAAGAAGCCCGTCGGACGCTTGCAGTTAGTGATCTGGGTTCACCGTGGCTGCGATTGCCGATGTACGACATGAATAACAGCCGCCATATTTGCCTGGGTCAGCGGCTCGCAGGGACGTGGTACCAGTGCAACGTGAAAGCCGAGTGTCGACGGGAGTTGGTGGTAAGCGGAAAGAGGAATTTCGGCGCGTGGGATAGCAACTCCACAAGACGGGTCGAATCTGGGGTGCTCTCGGCGGTGTGGGGGTTCGACAAGGGGGGGGTGCTGCCGTACTGCGGGGGAGGCGGGGTCTGCTTCCCCTTCGGGACTTTTGTCGACGCCTGTTGCTCGATTTTTCGGACACCAAAGGCAAAAAAAAAAAAAAGGAAACCAGCTCATCGTCACATGGAAAAACGCCCCTTAGCGATGATGTATCGCGCACCTGCGAAGCCTACGACCCGTTGACACAGTCAATCCAGAGAGTTTGAATTCGCTCCTGAACCCCAGTTGACCCAGCGGGACGGGTTGCCGTGTGCACCAAAGCCGCAGCGACAGTAATAAATACCATAGAATGGAGAAATCTAGATGGCATGATGGTAGGAACCGGCTGGGATGGGTAGGTCCCGAGTCGCCGTACGGAATGGGCCATGGCTGGGTAGCAACCCCAACCTCAGGTACTGTACCTTGATCGGCTACAAGTCCACACCGCCGATCCTCTCGTTTGGTTTGCGAACACGAGCCAGCAGGGAAACTCGCTGGTCACCGGCGCCGAATTCTTGGCGCTGGAAGAAGAACACGCGGATTCCCCAGATACCTTCCCGGCCTTTCGAGCAGAGTCTTCCGAATCCCCTTCACATCGTGGCCTAGGCCAGAGACTTCGGAATCAACCCGACGGGGTCGTCCCGGCCCTTCTGGATTTTGGCAAGTTTCTTTTTGTCCCTTCAGCCGGCCATTGCTACACACAATACCCTCCGAAGTGGTTCCCGCCAATAGTACCAACCCAAGCCCTCAACGTAAGAATACTACAAACCCCGCCTTCTCTCGGCCTGTAACCTTCTCTGAGTTAGCCAATTATGAAGAAATCACAGGCATGTGAAGATTGAAAGGTTCAGTCTCTCGCTTCTCCTCCCGACGCCCTCCGTGGCCCGACGCAGTTGCTCTGGCTGGAAGAAGCTACCTGAGGCCTCTCCTTAAATCTGGCCATCAGCATGGAAGTTCAGTACCTTATATTTGCAAAGCGATGAAGTAGCGACGGTGCGGGCACCTCTTGGATACAGAATTGAAAACAAGCTTTAAAAATTGAACTCGTCTATCTTCACTTACCTATTTTAGCCCCCTCTTTCCACGCCTCACAGTGCCGTATTCAAAGGACGTTCCCGAACCTTGCGGGTCGAGTAAAGCGGTATCCCGGGTAGGTAGTCCAGGACACCATGAATCATCGCAACGCCGGGGAGCTGGTTTGCTCGGAGCGAGCGGATACAAGCTGAACACACCAGGTTTTACATGTCTGGTAAGATTTGCGGCCTCATGTATAAGATTAAGTGACGGTTGCGGCTTTGATCGGCATATCCAAAGGCTCATACGCCTGAAGCTCAGATCCAAGCCGATCCTCCCTCCTCCTATTACTATATCGCTTCAAACGTAAGGATAGCAGGGTTCGATCCATAGTGAAACTCCCGATCGAACCGAAAGTCGTATTCTGATTCCTGTCTCAAATACATGCCAACTCAGCATGCCCGCCCTGTATCTTTTCAGCACACCGCTAGCCCTCGTCGTGAATGAACAGGAACGACAGCCGTGTTGCAACTCCGACCTCCTTTTAGTGCCCCAATCGCCCACACACTCCAAGCGGTCAAGGACGCGGTAGTGTCTCTCAACTGAGATCTTCTGACATTCCGTCAGGAATTCTCCCAGCATTCAGCTGAACACCGCGGAGGTAGGCAGGTCGCCACACGCGCAGCGAATTTTGCCTGTGGCCTTTACATTCCATAATTACAGGTAGAATTCGAACACTGGGCTCAATCCTGTCCTATTGAACCATCCTTGACGTTTCTCTTAGGCCACGGTGAGGCCAAGCCACGAGGCTCACAATTCCGATCTGCTAGGGGGTTTTTTTTTTTCGGGGGTTTTCAGGTCTGGCCATTGCTTTTTTTCTTTTCCAGACCCGATCACACGCTTTGATGTCATTCCCGCATATGGCGCCTTGGCAGGGGTAACACCGCGGGGTTCGACTGCACAAGAGGAAGCCCCGGTCATGACGACCGGGATGCATGCTCGGGGCCTCAGGGTATGCATGAGAGGTACGAAGTAGGTATGGACTGAACGCGAGCCCCTTTGTCAACGTGCCACTGGGAGTTGGCACGGCCTCGGTGGTTAGGTTTGTTTCAAGTTGAGCAAGACATTGGCGATGTGATCATGGATGAGTACCCATGATGGGGGACAATGGCAACACCAGAGCAATATTATTTTAGGATACCTGTCAAATGAATAACCATCGCGACCTTCATGGGCCATTGCTGGCCTTGTATCGGCAAACTCGACCTGACGCCCCGTGTAATGCACCCACGATGACCACGGCCATGACCGTGACGGTAAATCATCTTTGCCATCCAAACACCTCTAACCAGCCCTGTCCCGCAAAACGGGGTATTTTACCGTACCATGCATCATTTCCATAACCTTTCCGTCATGCCCTCATTCCAAGCCTCATCAGACGCCTCTGCAAATGCAGAAACAAGACCGAGTTCCCATCGGTTTCCGTCATCGACCTGCGTCAACATACCTCCAACGTGTTGACTGTCCGTGTTGTCCTCCGTCGCTTAGTCGCTGGACTCAACACCGGCCGATCATCTGAACTGGGCGGCTCCTCATCAAAGCTGCTGTTCAACATCTGCGACAGAGGTTCCCTGTCCGCGCGCCTCCGCTTGAGGCTCACGGGGCGGTAGGCCGGCCGCGGCTGTGGCTCCAGCAGCGGGTCCCAAAGACCAATGTAATCTGGGTCGTCGTATATCGAGTCGCCGGCAATTTCGTGTCCCAAAGCCTTGGACAGCCGCTCCTTCAACCCGAGAACGGGCCAGAAGTTGACAGGCGTGTATGAGATGTCCAACCCTGCACCGACATCGTGGACGTTTTGAAGTTTTGGTGCTTTGTGTGGAAACATGAAGCGGTCAAGGAAGGCGGCTGTGACAACCGCTGTGTAGACGATAAAGTTGGGACTGCTGTCGTTGTCTTCATCATGAGTGATGACCTGCACCTTCACGTCGCGGAACGAAGGGGGTGCAATGCGGACCGACTTGCGACCGCCCTGGGAGCTCGACTGCGACGAAGTCCGCGATGACGACTCGTGGTAAAAGTGCGCCTGCGCCATTGCCAGGAGGATGGCGACGATGTAGGGGTCGTGGTCGGCACTGGCTGGCACCAGCATCTTGGAGCGTAACCGTTGCAATCTCGACACCGGCTCGTTGGCGTTGTTCTGGGGACCGCGAAGAACGCCATAGAGGTTCTTGCGGATGGCGGCAAGCTGTGACCTATTGATGTAGGCCAGCATTGGCATGCCCGCATCGCGACTACTCTTGGGTGGCTGAGTGAAGGATGTCGCCGGAAGGGTTGGGCACGAGTCGAAGGATGTGTCAACGTTGCTAGGACTCTTCCATACGCACGGGATGCGGACCACCTTCCGGAAGACGCGATGGCCGAAGTAGAGGTTAAGCTCGGCGCCGGTCTTTGGGCGGCTCAATGTCGCGGGAAACAGCGTCGACAGGATGTGCTTCATGGCGCGATTCTTGCAGAAGGCTCGCGCGGGCGTCGCGTCCTCCCGAACAAGGGTATGCAACTCTGACGTCAATGTCTGCGCCATCTTGGACGGCTCAACATACATGCCAGACACAATGTTCGGAACGGGCCTCACAACGGCGGCGCGCTTGTTGAACCGCGCGCCGAGTAGCTGCGAGTGTCTATCGGTCCAGCAGATTGGAACGACGTAAAGAGATGTGCCGGCATGGTCGTGAAGGATGTCATACAGCGAGCCCGGCTCGGGCCGCGTAATGCGGTTCCTGCATGGTCGGCTTCTTGTGGGCGGGGCTCGGTTCAAGCTGTCGCCCTGGGTGGGTTGACCGCGCTCCGGCGGACTCAGCTTGTCGGGCGAGGACGACATGTGTACGATGGCGCGCAGCTGACTGAGAAAGTTGCTGCTGAAAAGGGATCTAACATTCAAGGCGAGGCGCGCATTAGCTGAATGGGCTCTTTCCAACGAGGTCTTGAGTAGGCGATTTGTGCCTACTCAAATGTCCCTGAAAAAATGCGAAGGGCGCGACTTACTCAATGGTGAGCATCGAAGGGGAAGGCTGGTCGGTCGCCTTGCCGGGGTGGGCGGATTTGGCACCCGCTTGTCGCGATCTGCCCCGCAAACACAAAATGTGTGATGGATGCGGATGCGAAAACAACGGAAATTCCGTCAGTCGAAAAATAACTATTGCGGATGCTCCCAAAATAACGTTTTCAGGTGCAGGAGGCCGTCAAGTGTCAAAATGGACACAAATCCGGTCAAAAATAGTTGTTGTGCGGCAGCAGTGTCACTCTGGCGGGTTTGAGGAGGGCTGGGCAGAGATGCGTGGGTTTAAGACCGAACGCGACCGGATGGGGGGCGGCCGGACCCCCGTCACATCTTGCGCCGCCCTTCGCTTGATGTGGCGACGAAATGCGCCCAACACACTCGGGCTCTTGGCATTTTGCGGCAACGCGCTAGTACACGAAATCCCGTGACACTCGCTAGATCCGGCTAGGCACCGACGTGTCCGAAGGTACCTGGTACTTCCCTTGTCTCTGGCCAAAACCGGGAATCCACTCTTTGCTGGCACCGTTTGCAGTCCTTGTCTCGGGCGCACAACCATGCGACGGGAGCACAACGCATTCGCGTTGAGACACAGCCAGAAACCGCAAATTTCGATCATTCTAACGCAGTAGAAGGAGGGCACCGGAAGTGTTTCGCATGATCGCATCTTCGGTGTCATGAGACTCCGACCAGTTTTAGCCGCCCGTAAGCCAACCAATGACATGTAAAGCCGGCAGTACCCACCATTTTCGCTGGAAAGGTGTGGCTGCCTGTGGTGACACATCCAGATCGATGCCTGAGGCGAGAACTCTGCCGCGCCAAGGCCCTTCAGCCACATCCCACGACGTCAGCGTTGATTCGCAGCAGGCAGCTCAGTTGCGCTCGTCCCAAAAAAGCGACCCCGCAAGGCTGCGATTCAGCTCAAGGAGACATCCCACCCCAACCCACAACCCCA
This sequence comes from Chaetomiaceae sp. B2702, assembly GCA_023628455.1. Classification (NCBI taxonomy): domain Eukaryota; kingdom Fungi; phylum Ascomycota; class Sordariomycetes; order Sordariales; family Chaetomiaceae; species Chaetomiaceae sp. B2702. Next base: position 79,495 of record JAMAKP010000079.1, read on the forward strand.
TACCACGGAGCTTCCGCCAGGCGCGTGTTGCCCACGATGCCGGTAAGTCTGGTCCTCATTGCACATGCCCTCAGCCTTGAGCCGCTCCTGCTCCTCCCAGGCTCCGATCGCATTCGATACCGAACTTGCAATTCCACCCCCCCCCAAACAACAACACCACCACAAAGTGACCGACTGACTCTCCATACCAGGCCTACAACTCCGTCTTCAACACCTCCGAACCGGCCCCGCGGCTGGTGGGCAACTTCCCTCTCTTCCCGCTGCGGACCAAGATCCGGGGCCCCGTCTATCCGCTGCCGTTCCCGGACCCCCCGCTCCCCGCCAACGAGTCGCCCGACCCCAACTCGGAGAGCTACGACATCTTGGACGAGGTGCTCGCGCTGTTCCGGGCCAACACCTTCTTCCGCAACTTTGAGATCCAGGGCCCCGCCGACCGGCTGCTGGTGTACGGCATCTGGTTCGTGTCGGACTGCCTGGCCAAGATCAAGCCAACCGCCAACGTGCGCGAGGCGACCAAGGAGGTCATGAACCTGGCGCTGGATCTGCACTTTGCGCTTCCGGGAGACCCCGCGTGGCCGTTGAATCAGGTAGGGCGGATACGCTCATCTTAGGGCCGGGCGGATAGGTGGACCGTGACAATGGACGCTGACTGGGTCTGGTTATGGTGTAGATGTACGAGCCGCCCCGCGATCGGCAAGACGCAGAGGTCCTCCGGCAGTACATGTCGCAGGCTAGGCAGGAGCTAGCAACGAGGTTACTGGCGAGGGTGTACGACGAGGGTGATGCCAAGCCCAGCAAGTGGTGGTTGAGCTTCACGAAGAGGAAGTTTATGGGCAAGGGACTGTGACGGGAGATGACCGGTAATGTCGAAAGAGAGCATGATAAAAGCGACTGCATGCAGCATGGTAGAACACCGGATAGGGGCGGGCGCAGAGAACACCGGCTTGCTACAACAAAAGATGATGGCTATGATATATCCATGGCATTCTCCGTGACGCCAAGATGCTCCCTCCAGATAATCCCGCTTCGCACCGAGCTTTCACCCTGACGCCGGGGTAGCCGCCTCAGACTCAACCTTCCTGCGCTTGAACTTCCCCTTGGCGGCGATCTTCCCCTCGGCCGGTTTGGCTCTCCAGGCAGTAAAGACAAATCCATCCGCCCCGCCCCGCTCCGTCATGAGCGGGTGCGTTCTGCCCGGCAAGACCTGCCACCGGCGGGCGCGACTCGTCTGGATCGACACGCCCTGGAGCAATGTGGGGTTGAGCGGGAACCGATCATTCCCCTGCCAACGCTCCAGCTCGTCGTTGGAGAGGCCCTCAATCTCGGGGACGCTGCCGCTGACCCATGCTGTGCGGCGCGGAACGCTAAAGCAATCTGCCACCGCGGCCAGCGACTCTACGGAGGGTGAGTAGATGGCGACCGGTGCGCCGCCAGCCAGTAAGGGAAGGGTGTGCCGCAGGATGCTGATCGGGTCCATGCTGCTCGCGCAGATGAGGCCCGAGAAGTTGCCTGCCCGTGTGCTGTCGACGATGTGCCGGACTCGGGCGTATCTCCTCCGCTTGCGATGGAAGTTGCCCCTGCGGCTTGGCTTCCATGACGCAAGCGTCTCGGGCGATGCGGTGAGCGGTAATGTCGAGTAGGATGTGTCGAGCTCGGGTTTCAGGAGCTGCAGCCAGCTCAGGTTAAGTAGATGGTTGAGCAAGGGATGGGGTGGGTGGTTGGGCGAGGTAATGTCGAAGCCCCAGTAGTTCAGGAGCGAGAGATTTGGCTGGCTAGCACTGTGGATGACCGTGATGGTGTTGGTCTGTGAGTAAGGAAGCGCAAAGTCGGAGGGGCGGGGTTTCTGCTGCTTCGGCTTCCCATCGCTTTGTCGCTTCGCGGGTTTGGTTGGCGCATCTGTCATTTCAGTGTCGCCGTCCTTCTGCGCCGGTGCCGCGCCGGTCCGGGTCTCCTTGAGATTTTCTGTGACCACAGAGATTTGCTCGGTCGCCTTCCCCTGCCGGTTTTCGGTCATCCCCTCTGCCTTTGCATCCTCCCCGTAAAGCACCCCCATTCTCTCGGCAAGCGCGGCTACCAGCAACCCGCAGGTGTCATCCACCACAAGCCATCTCCCCCTCAGCAACTCTTCGTCGACAGGTACACAGGCCTCGTCCCCTTGGGCGGTGGAGGCTTTGGGGTCCGAGAGCAAGACCTCATCGCCGCCGAAATGGACATTGCCCCAACAGCCCACGAGCCCAATCATTTCCGCCCTCATATCCATAATCTTGTTCGCGTCTCGCTCCTCCAGTTGCCACTGAGCAAAGGTCGCGACGTCGACAGGGAGGACCTGGAACCTCCGGATGTACTTCTTGGTCTTGAGCAGCTTGTACTTGGCCAGGCTGAAGCTCGTCTTTTGGTCCAATGCGGTGTGAGAGAGAAGTAGCTTCGCAATGACATCTTTGCCGGCATTGTTGCCCTCGCGCTTGAGCTCCTCGATCTCGTCCTGCGTCAGGGTCTGGCGCGCACTCTCATCGATGATCTCGTGGTTCGAGCGCGCAATGACATTCCCCTTGTCGTCGACCAGACTAAACTCCTCTCCATCAATTGCGGATATCACAGGGTCGTTTGCGCCAGCCGCTGGGGTAGCACAGTCCGGGGCCGCTTCCTCGGCGAAGACTTCGGCATAGAGCTCGTTCGTGGGCACGACTCGCAGGCGCGAAAAGTTCTCTTCCGGCAATTTGTCTTGTAGCTCAAATGTGAGGTGATATGGACGGCCAATGATCAAGTTCGAAGGGAAGGAGCCGTACTTCCCCAATGATATTGTTCTGTAGCTGCATGTCAATACACCCGCTGCCCAGTAAATGCGACACGCCAACGCCAACAAAGGTTCAGTGGGAAGCGTACTCACGTGTTCGGGGTAATCTGGAGAACTTTGGTGCTCCCCGATGGGAGTTTTAGGGCAACCCAGGCATTGGGACAAATAACGGAATGCATCATCGGTCGCGGTGTGGTTTGCGACGCGGCCAGGTATTCGCTTCGTCTCTCCAAAGTCGCAGACAGAAAAATTCGGCCTGCAACCCAGGAGTCTGCTGTCCCAGGGGTGCTGCGGGGCGCTTTTAGCGGGGTTGGTCGTGAACCTTGATGGATTGGGAGGTCGCTCCAGGAGAGAGGGAAAAAACCTACCTACCTAGTCATGAAGCAACATCTTCCTGGTTGCCTCTGATTGAGATCCCTATTGTTGGGTTTTTTTAAATACAACATCTATCCGACGACAAAGTCCAAACACCCTGCAAAGAAATAGTTACAGGAGGAAAGAATCCATGCATGCACGGGGTTCTTCCCCGCCGGACAGTTTATGCCTCGTGTCTTGCAAGAGAGACCTCGGCCGACAAATAACTGGGCGTAGGTACCTAGATACGTAGTTATAGGCCCCAGCCAGGAGCAAGCCGCACAAGAAGCGTTCCTACAGTGAGGAAGGCTTGTCCTTGTTGTGTTGACGCTATGGTGTCAGCCTTTGAAACTCGTCGACGGCTTGAATGGCCATCGGCTCGCGATGTTCGAGATTCGAGGCGCTGTTAGCCTCCACTTCTCTGCATCACGGAGATGCCCGGAGGCAACTGCACGAGATTCGCTGCATATGTCTGACAAGTGTCTTATGTAGCCCCGTGCATCCGAGTTGCATGTAATTATTCATCTCTAACAGGAGGCTTGAACCCTCCATACGCAGCGCTCTACGAATAGCAAACCTGTCGGGCGGGCAACGCTTCCTCTAACTTGCTCTTCGAGAGCAAGACGAGGCAGCGAAGAGTACGAGGGGAACACACAGCTGCAGCATCGTGCAGCAGAGAGGCAATGCATGATCCAGGCCTTCCGCCGGATGTTTGCTGAATAAGTGTAGCCAACGCACATGAAACACGCCACCAAGAATTGTAAAAGAATACCTACCTACACAGCTAACCCGTACCAATACCCCGTCTAACGCCATCCCGGTGTTCCGCATAGCCGCGGAGCAAAAAAAAGATAAAAAAATAAACAGGAGACAAGGAAAATCTGCAAGAGATGTCTTGCGTGCTGTAATATTCACAAATATATACCTGAAGCTGGCAACCGTGTCCCTCTCCCCGCTCATCACCCCTTTAATCACCGATGCTCATCCAGCTCCAAGTGCCGACGGCACTCCCCAAAATCAGCATGGTCAAGATGGCGGCACCGGCCCGATCACCCGTCGTGATGGGCTCCAGCGGCTCCGTCGAGCCCCTACTACGGCTCCCGGCATTCGGATCACCCTTGCTGATGCCCGTTTCGTTTGTCGCGGGTGCGTCGGCCTCGTCGATGAGCAGACTCGACACCGCAGCCAAGACGCTCATGGCCTCACCAGCACCGCTGGTCTTGTCGACGGCGGTGTCCACGTACACGCCTCCCGACCAGTAGAAGCCGCACCGCCGGCCCGAAGCACCGCCCGTGCACTGCTTCGCGGCCGCCTCGGCCGACGTGCGCAGCACGGGCAGAATCTTCTCGGCCGTATGCGGGGCTATCTTGGTCACGACAGACATCCAGCGGTGGACATAACCCTTGAAGCTCAACATGTCGGCGGTACACGCACCCTGGCGGCCCTCGCACGGCAGCTCAAACGCGACACCATCGGGGAAGAAGTCGCGTATGATTCCGGTAAGCAGATTGTCGATGCGGTCCTTCCAGATCTCGCTGCCGTTGGTGTAGTTGTACATGAAGGCCGAGCCGTGCAGGAGCAGCGCCGCGTTGTAGCTGAACTGTGCCTTGTTGATGTCGGTGCAGTTGTGCTCGACGTGGCCGCCATCGTAGACACGCCAGTCGGCATGGTCAATGTACTGCACATCCCACAGCCACTGGAAGGTTTTCTCGGCCCACTCGGCGTACGTGTGGTTGGATGTGTAGCGCGCCAGGCGCGCGCCCAGATTGAAGAAGCAAGCGTTGGCGATGGTGTTCTTGTAGTTGTACCCTGCGTTGGTGGGGGGAACCTGCCAGCGCAGACCACCGTTGCATGTCTCGTCGTGCCGGTCCGGAGCTGCCTGCGTGTGGAACACGCCCTGGGCCAGCGCGAGCCACTGCGGCTTGTCGTCCGGCGGGTTAGGGAATTTGTTCTCGGCGGCGAGCATGGCCGACATGCCCCAGAATCCTTGATCGTCGTTGCCCAAGGAAGCGGTGTGGTTGGGCGGCATGTAGTCGGCATTTGGCCCGACCTGGTGTAGCATTCCTTCCTCGATGACATGGTTGTAGCTCGTGTCGCCCGTGAAAAACCAGTAATCGACATAGGTGCCCATCATGGCTCCTCCTTCCCACCAGTAGTAGTCTCCTTTGTGTTCTGTCGGCGGGCCGGGCAAAATGCCGGGAATCTCGCCTGTTTGGTTTCCCTTGTAGAAGAGCATCATGTCGTAGGCGAGTGACCGGGCAGATTCACGGATCTCATCTGTAAATACTCGTTAGTCCAGCGCTGCTAGTGCGCCCAGTCTCGTCGGCGAAAATTACCGGGTGTGTCAATTTTGTACTGCGCGTGTGCTGCCGGGAGCAAGCCGGTCGTTGCGAGGAGCGCTGCCAGCCATCGCACTGGGCGCTTTGATGGCCGTGATGGCGCCATCTTGTTTGGATTATCGGCGTCGACGGCCTCGATCAGAGTCGAAATGCCGTGCGAGACGGTCTAGGACGTATCGAAAAGTTGGCGAAAGGGTCCAAAAGCGGGTTGCAGAAGGTCGGTAAAAAGAACAAAAAACAAATTTCGGTCTTGGGTATCAAGATGGCGGGACGAAGCGAAGGGAGCGAGAGTCTGGGTTCAAACGAATGTGGTGATCGCCAGCGCCATTGACGACGACAGAGTGAGGATCAAGGCGTTTGTCAAAAGAGCAGAGGAAACATGGTTTCGGAAAGAGGGTGGAGTGTGGGCATGACGCGAAAGGGGGGCCTCCTTGTCGTTCTTGGGGTCTTGGTCTTTCTCGGCAGCCGCTTGGCGGTCTCGGCACCGGTGGGCGGTGCACTGCTCGGCGGCGGTTTGACGACCCACTGCGACCGAAATGAGGAGAATGACTGGCCAGCGCTGCTTGTGGGCCGTCGTCTTGGCAGCAGAAAGCGGACAATCATCCCATGCTCTGCGCTGAGAGACTTGGATCGTGGGCTGGGATCGGGCTGGGCAGCGTTGGCGTGGAACTTGCATGTCAACAATCGCCGCTAATAATAACGACTCCGGCGGCTCCGTAGCGAAGTGCTGTTCGTCCATTCGTACTCTATTGCATTTTTGGCAGAGGTTTCTAGTTAATGCCAGAGAGTTGATGCGTTGGACTCGTGATCGACATGAGCGCACTCCCGTACCGCGATGTATGCATTAAATTTGGCTGCAAGGGGGAGATGCAGGACTCCCGCCGAAATGCGTGACAGGGGAAGATGGTTTGGCGCCCCTTCCAAAGCGACCCGAGAGCTGGGCTTTGCACACAAAACCTGCTTCAGCGAATCACTGCATGCGATCTGCTGGTGATATTCAGCATCGCAAACGCCATGCTTCTTGGACGACGACGCCATTCTCCGAAAAGGACACTATTCGCGCTGCAGCGAGCACGGCAAAACAAACAACGCACAAGAGCGCAGCTTTGCGACTTTGCATTTGGGTCGTCGGCCTCATTTTCAGTCGGGCGAATTGCCAATGAATCAAGACATGTATGTACATACATATGCATTATACGGCAAGCCCATGAAAACATGTGACCCCAACCAGACAGGCAACCGGGAAGATCGCAGATTGGGATTTGGTGCTGGAGCGTCGTGTTCTATTCTGAACTAACTTTGCAATCCTATCCTCCTCAGTTGTTCGCCGTCTTGTCATTGTAGTAGTGGATCTGGGGGCGGTCATTCGATGTCAGTCACGAATTGACACATCGAGAAGGTCAAGGGGCGCGGTAGGAGACTTGCGCCATGGCGACATCAAGCAAACAGCAAACACTCACCGTCTGGTCCGAGCATCCTGACGGCGTCTGATAGCCGTATGCGCCCGTGTTGATGAAGAGCGCCTGCTTCGCACACACCAGCCACGCTGCCGTGTTTTGCCGCTTGATGCTCGGCACCGACCACGTCAGGGTATCGCCTTGCCAGCTGAACGTGCCAAACGGGTTCTTGGTCGAGTTGAAGGAGGTCGCCAACGTCCGCGGCGGGTTGGCCTTGTCGGCAGGCTCCTCCACCCACATGTACAGGGGCGGATTGGACACCTTGTTGACGAGCTGTCCATCCTCAATGTTGAACTGCCCGGCCGTGGTGTGCGATTCGAGCAGGGCGGTCCCGGGCACATTGGCCGGCTTCGTTTGCAGGTACTTGTGATAGTTGGGCGGCACCACCGCGCGGATCCAGTACGCTCCCGACTGCAGTGTTGTCGGGGACGGGGTTGAGATGGGGCCGTCGGCTGCCACCACGGGCGACGACAGCGCCGTGCCGAAGAGCGCTGCGAGCAAGACCGGCTTCATCGTGGCTATTCGCAAGTTACCGCGCGCTTCGTGGGCAATGAAATCGAGATGCCCTAGGCTGTTTAGTCAACCGGCTTGTCGCGAGCGTATGTCCAGCTTTAAGAGTCCATGACAACGGCCCGCAGTAGGCCTGCCACAATCTCCCGTCTACGCCATACGGGTTCGGAATTCCAGGTCAGAATGCCGGCAGAAGATGGGCTTGGCAATATATTTTGATGCCAAATCTACCATGCCGGCGTGACATGTCCCACACGACGCGGGGTCCCAGATTCCGTTCTGGCGAGAGTTGGCTTCCCCTGCGGACCTTAATCCCGCGCCAGCCCCGCGGATTGGCTCAGGGCTGGGTTTCAGGGATGGGGAGCGGCCTTGCTTAGCCATTGAGCGTCGGGTAAATGGCCAGAGTACGGATAGAGTAGGCACCTGTGGAGCAGGATCTCTTTCCTATGGTTATTATAGTGCATCTGGATTTTATAAAACCGGATGTCAGCCGTGCTATGGTCCACCAATAAGACGACACGGCTACCATATGTGCCTGTACTGCTCGTGAAGGAGCACGAGATTAAAGCCTTGTCACGCAAAATAGCGACCTATAGGCGATCGCCCACTCGTGACTTGGTTTACATCCTCCTTGACCCCATACAAGGGGACCGAGTTCTGCAGCCCGCCATTGGGATGCTGGTGCGATGTGATGGCAAACCAACAGCAAGACAATATCATGTGCACCGGGCCATTGATGCTTTCTATTGGCACTGATCTAAACATGAAGTGTACGGTTGTCATCTAATACACGGGGCCGCCCCTGTTTCCACCCAATCCTGCCTCGAGTAGTAACCTCCACGAAGAGTCCAGTGTCAGGGTCGACGATAACGCAGATGACGAGCCCTGATGCTTGAGGAAGACTGGTGCTCGTACACCACCAGGACCTCGGCATCGTTTATGCGCAATATCGCAGGCCGAGAGCTCGCAGCTTCTCCGATGAGTTCGGGATCACCCAAGTTCGTGAACTGAGTGTTGTACAATGGCGGACTGAACATGGCCTTGGTTTTCACGCCAGCTGGCCCGATACGCGAGGGGCCTGCCCCCTGATCCTCGTCCGTCGCGAAGACAATCACCGCCGCCCCGTGCTCAAGACCCGCGATTTGGGGGGACCCGGCGTGCCTATTTCCCAATTTGGGTTCATACGCAGCCTGCCGATGCTCGAATGACTGCCCATCGTTATAGGACACCATCGCCTCAACGATATACGTTCCATTGGACTTCGTCTCCATGACCATGGTCAACGCCCTGGCGCCCCGAATCGGCATCGCATCATACATCTCTGCCAGCCCAACTATCGCTTCGTGGCCTGCCGGTCCGTCCTTCGTCACGCGTTTCGGCAGCGACCAGGTTGCTCCGCGATCTGTACTGCGTACGGCCATGATTTCCGAGACATTATCCCGCAGTTGGTGTGAGTAGTACAGTTGGACCTCTCGGTCGTCGCGAGCCAGACGGAGGAATGGGTCCATGAAGGTGCACTCGCCGGGCTGCTCGACGGCGTTGGAGAGAAAAGTCCACCATTTACCCCCATTGACGGATTGGTAAACAGCTATGCGGGAGTGTGAAGGACCGTCGTCTGCGGGCAAGTCTTCGTCTCGGAAAGCGGCGAGAATGGTTGGTCCGTCTGGGGCGCTATCGCTCGAGCCGTCTGCGGGCGGCTTCAACTCGAGTAAGACCAGGTTGTTGCAGTCAGCGACCGAGGCAGAGTGCATCACTTTGGCGTGGCGTTCCTAGGTTTTGCCGTCGTCGTTGCTTCGCGAGATGGAGAGGATGCGCTTACCCCCGGACGTGACAGATGTGAAGCTTGCGAGGATTGAGCCGTCTGACAGGCGGCACAGGCGCGGATTTGCGCTGTTTCCAGGGTGAACAATGTACTCTGGGCCGGCGTCAAACCGCCTGGAGCTTTGGCCCGCGTTGATGTTGGGATTGCTGGCCTCGGCCATGACGAGAATGACGATATGCTAGTAGGCAATGGAAGCGATCGACCGGTGATGTATTCGGTATGGCAGATTGGTGGTAGGCACTAGTAGCGGAGAGCCAAAGCACTGCTGAAAACAATGGTGAATGCCGGTAGCTAACGGAGAAACAAGGATTAGATCGGGCCACATTTGCAGACGTTAATAGAGATTCTCCGCGTCGTCTGAGCCCTCTCGCTCCGCATCAGCGAGGAAGGAAGACTCCGCACCAGAGCGAAAGAGCGGCGTGAATTCAAACCTAGGGTAAGTCACTCGGCCGGCACTGCGCTCAAGGAGATGGCCCGAAGGGTGGGATGCTGCTGCCGAGAGGTCAGTCCAATTTCTGCACAACGGCAAGTGGCTCATGCTGAAGGTGCGTTAGCCGCTAAAGGGAAGCAGGTTCGAACGAGGGTTAATACCCCGTGGCTGGTACCTACCTACCTACCTAGGTACCTAGGTAGGTAGGTACCTCTAGCAAGTGCATCATGGTACATAATTGACGCGGGACTCAGACCTGCGCCCTGGGCACTGTATCTTTCAACCCCAGCTGCGTAGGTCGAGGTGTTTGCATCTACGACCTTTCTGCATGGAGCAGCCCAAGTTTGTCCTGTCTGTGCCCCGCCGGGTCTGATCTAAAGGTCGAACTTATTACTGATAACGGCATGCGCATCGCGGGCTTCCTCCTCGAGCGTGCCGGCGGCGGCCGTTTTCGCACAGCCGGGCTCGCGGACCTAGAGAAGTGAAGAGACGGGACGGCGGCGAGTGCATGAGCGAGGAATCGAGTCTAGTCCACCGTTTGCGCGTCACTCGTTTCTGGTTCTGGGGGACGGCGCTATCTTGCTGGGAAGATGGGAAGATTGGCGGAGATTCTGGCTCGCCTGCCGAAACTTGTTGGGGTTGCCTTTCCGAGATCATCGTGTTGCAGGTCAGGGGCAAACTGCTCATAGCCCTTGATAAGGCAGGAAGATGGGACTCTAGACCCTGACATATTTGTTCTTGGTTTTCTTGCTCTTTTCTTGCTAGCCGGCATTCCACACTGTCAGCTTGCTGACTTGCAATTGAGTAGACGCGAAGACCATGTTGAGAGAGCAGGAAGTCGAGGACTCGAGGATTTGGGGCGATGTCAGCCCAGCTGCAGTGAGCATTCTTGAGCCAATCATAACTAGCTGCCATCAACGAATCCACGAGCCTAACTCTATCAACAATCGGGACTTTCTCCCTGAAAGGTATCCATCATAGCAGGATCCGGAGCCAGCTTCTCAGGTGGTCTAGCCCGAATTCGAAAGTCTCTAGGTCCAGATGAGTCAGGCACCGCAGAAGAGTCCCGTTTAGGGCTGACGGACAGCCTCAGCACGGTGGTCCAGCCCCTGTCAGCCACGACATTCAAAAATACGAACCCGCTGTGCGAGTGGCTCGCCTAGCTAGGATCTAACCTTTGTTGTCATTCTTGTGGAGGCGCAAGCGGTCTTTTTTTTGCTAGAATGGGGAACGACAGCGAGGATGATCATTAATCCTGAAAGGGACACGACATTCCTTTTACGAATAACACTCCAACTGATGATTGAAATATCACCTGAGCCGCTGCCGAACAATGAGCAGTTCTCATTTTTTTGTCCACAAAGCAGATATAACCAACGGAAGTCTTCAAATTGCATGTTGAAACCGTCCGCGACTCAATATGGCGCCAGTATACGCAGACCACCCCTTCTCTCTCATACCAACCCCCGTATTTCTCGCCCAACGCAGAAATGAAGAGGTGTGTGATCCAACCGTTTGGCGCCCTGCTCTTGCCGAGACTTACAAACGACCTGTAGCCGGACATGTTCGACAAGCTCGCGTCGGAAATGGCCCATGTGCACAACATGATCATCCGGGGCCTCAACTCCATCTATCTCCAAGCCCCACACATCAAGCCGGCCGACGAGAAGCCTTTCTGCAGGTACATCTCAGGATGGTATGATCTTCTTCACGGCCATCACGGGGCCGAAGAGACCATGTTTTTCCCCACCGTCGAGAATATGACAGGGGTCAAGGGCATCATGGACACCAACGTCGACCAGCACAAGGCGTTCCACGACGGTATCGACGGACTCAAGGCATATGTCGACGCTGTGCTTGCCAGCAAGGAGAAGTACGCGGGCACCAAGGTGGTGGCGTTGATTGATGGCTTTGGCGCAACTCTGATGCAGCATCTCTCGGACGAGATTCCCAGCATCCTCAGTCTGCGGCAGTACGGAGAAAAGATGGCGGGTTTGCCCAAGGCTTTTGACGAGGAGGGGGACAAGGCGATGGTGGGTGTATTCCTGCTTTCTCCAAACTTCGCCATTGTCGCTACAATCGCGCTAATATCCGGAGCAGAAAGAGCTGGGGCCGGTGGGCATGGTTTGGTGCTTCGCCAACCTCGACCTGAACTACGAGAACGGCCTATGGCCGAATTGGCCACCCGCTCCCGCCCCAGCCAAGCTGCTCATGCGGTCTGTGTTCTGGTGGATCTATGCGGATGCCAGGAAGTTTGGTGCTGTTGACAGAACGGGCAACTTGAGGCACCTCTATGCCGTTCCTGTGTCTCCCTGACGGGGTGAAGCTGATGGGGTTAAGGCGGCTGCTCTGCCTCATTTCGGTCTCTCGGCAAGTAAGATCTTGGGATAGAGTGTAGCAAAAGGGGGCGCTGGGACATCGGCTTATAAGATGTTCAGAAGTCAGCCGTAAATTCACGCATGCAGCTTGATCTTGTGATATCTGACCCGACAACTTCCCCTGCCGCAACCCCTTGTCTTTAGGTCCAATTATTGGCTCAGTCCTAACTCAGCTCTGCCAGTGGAAACCTCTGCTTTCAAAACACTCTTCCAGGATGTAGACGCCCGGGGGACTGTGGCGGTTGCTGGAATCGCCTGCCATTTCAAGATTAGCGGCACATGTCGGCAGATAGGTGAGAAGCTTAAGAGGGATCTCGAGCATCACAACGCGGGACGCAATTTATTGCCCCGGCAGCGTGTCTTCAATTCCCCGCACTTTATTCTGCACTCGGAAGGGATCAACTATGCCTGTGTAACTTGGCTCATGCAACGTGAACATAGCCGAAAGAGGAATGTCCTCCTCACATGCTACCAAAAGATGGCAAGGGACGGCGGTTTCGGTGCTTCCAAAGCCCGAACTTGTCCTTTCTTTCACTGAGATGTCTCACCGGCCGAGCCTGGTGTGTGTCTCATCACCCTCAGACCCCTCACTATTTGACGGGTTACTGCCCATTGAAGCTGCCAGGCATTTAAGCCCGAGTACCTATGACCTAGCGCTAAGCTGGACGTCTTGTCTCACGGAGCATCGAACTCAATCGGCTGTGCCCTGGCTTCATAGCACTCGGCATAATGGCTGGCAAGGTGGAAACCGTCGACGACGCCGAAATCGTCCCCGAGACACCACCTGTGCAGGACCCTGAGAAAACCCAGCCCCGGCCCAACGAGCACGAGCGCATCGGCGACCAGATTCCGCACCGGATGCTGGAAGAGCTGGCGCCAAATGGGGAGGGCGAGTACATCCTCGACAAAATCAACAACATGACCGAGGAGGAGGCCGCAGCCATCATCCGAGAGTCCTACAAGTTCCATGCCGATGACTGGAACTTTCCCACACAAATGCGCGAGCGTATGCGCCGGCTGCTCGAAGGACCGAAACAATACGGCGAGTTCTACGACCGCGACCTGAGGATTGACGCCGTCCTGATGCGATACTCGTCTCCATACCCTGGCGTTCGTGCCGTGGCAGAGATACTCGATAACTCCAACATCCCAATCGAGACGATTCGAGCATATTTTCTTGGTATCTCGTGGGCGGTCATTGGAACCTTCATGGCGACCTTCTTCAACAGCAGGTTTCCATCGATCTGTAAGACTGCCGTCGCGGACTTGGGCACACTCTCTGCTGACTGATAGGTATCAAGCGCTTAGTGGGTCTGTGATCCAGATCCTGTTGTATCCCAGCGCCAAGTTCCTCGAGTGGACGCTCCCGGACTGGGGCATCACCGTCTTTGGTGTCCGACACTCGTTGAATCCAGGGCCCTGGTCCTTCAAGGAGCAGATGTTTGCGACAATTACATATAACATCTCAATTTACACGACCAATTCTTACGGGATGGTAAGATTGGAGGCCGGAGACGCGTCTTGGGGACGGGCGCTGACGCTGAGCAGATCCTCGTCCAGAAGATGGATGTCTACTACGGTCTCAAGTTCATCACGTTTGGCTACCAACTGATGTTGACGCTATTTGTTCAGCTGATGGGCATGGGCTTCGCCGGTTACCTCCGTCGGTTTAGCGTCTATCCCATCAAAGCTCTGTGGCCGACTGTTTTACCCATCATCGCTATGAACCGGGCTCTGACGCGCACCGAACCCAGGGAAAACATCTACGGCTGGACCATCTCGCGGTACAAGTTCTTCTACATCTGCACCATCTCCATGGCCGTCTACTACTGGCTCCCCGGCTATCTGTTCACCGCGCTGGCAACATTCAACTGGATGACGTGGATTGCCCCCGAGAATCTCACCCTGGCGATTCTTACGGGATCCTCCCTCGGCCTCGGTCTATTCAATCCCATCACCACCTTCGACTGGAACGTTGCCACCAGCTCCTACGCAGCTCTGGCCCAGCCCTTCTTCAGCACCTGCACCATGTGGTTTGGCTCGCTCCTCGGCGGCTTCGTCATCCTCGCCATCTACTACAAGAACATGAACTACACAGCCTACCTGCCCATCAACTCGAGCTCGGCCTTTGCCAACGACGGCAAGCCGTACCGCGTGCAGAATGTCGTCGCCAACAACCGGCTCAGCGAGGCTGCGTACCAAGAATACTCGCCGCCCTTCTACTCGGCCGGCTACATCCTCACCGTCGGCGCCAACTTTGCCTTCTACCCGGTCTACTTCCTCTACATCATGATCAACCAGTGGACCACCGTCGGCCAGGCCTACGTCAACTTCTGGAAGGGCCTGCGCCATGGCAAGGGGAACTACGAGGGCGCCATGGACGTGCACAGCCGCTTGATGTCGCAGTACCCCGAGGTGCCCGACTGGTGGTTCTTGCTCATTCTTGTTCTGGCAATTATCGTGGCGTGCGTGTTTCTCACCATCTACCCGCTGGACACGCCCGTGTGGTTGGTTTTTCTCATGATCGGCATCAACCTTGTGTTTGCGGTGCCATTATCCTTACTCTCGGCCACGACGGGGACGAACCTCTCGCTGGGCTCGCTCATCCAGGTCTTGACCGGCTATCTCCTCCCGGGCAACCCCAACGCCTTTCTCTTTGCGCAGACGCTCGGGTCGTGGGCGCTGGCTGGGTACGGGGATAATTACGTCCAGGACCAGAAGATGGCGCACTACGTCAAGATTGCGCCGAGGGCCGTGTTCCGGAGCCAGATTGGGACCATCGTCATCACTTGCTTCGTGGCCGTTGCGACGCAGAACTTTATCATGGAGAACGTCAAGGGTTTGTGCACCGCCGACCAGCCCAGCCGGTTCACCTGCGCCAACGATGGCGCGCCGCTGTACGCCAGTTCGCTGATGTGGGGCCTCCTTGGTTCGCAGAGGATGTTTGGCGCCATGTATCCAATGCTCAAGTGGTGTTTCTTGATCGGGACGGTCATCGCCCTGGTGTTCCTCGTCGGCCAGTGGCTGGGACCCAAGTACCTCCCTGGGGTGAGGGAGAGGTTGAGGATGAGACTGAGGCCAGGGGCGTTTGCGATGCTAGACAAGACACTATTTCCGACTGTTGCGTCGCTGCTGTGGCTGAATCCGATTTTGGTGATTCAGGGAGTGCAGCACTGGGCGCCGTCCAACATGTCATACAAGACACCGGGATTCATTCTGTCCTTTATCTTCATGTATCTGCTTCCCAAGTACCGGCTGGCATGGTGGGAAAAGTACAACTATGTGCTTTCGGCGGCCCTGACGGCTGGTGTGGCCATCAGCGCCCTGATTATGTTTTTTGCGGTCGGGTACAACCCCATCAAGCTGGACTGGTGGGGAAACAAGGTCAGCTACGCGGGCATGGATGGGAAGAGTATCGGCATTTTGCCCATTCCCGAGCGAGGGTATTTTGGGCCTGACAAGGGCAACCTCCCTTAGCAGCATTTCGAAGGCAGTGATTTTTGTTCTGAATATCTACGTAGCTTCCTGGTCCGTAACCGCCCCAGAATGTCCAGAGGTGCGGCGATTTCGGAGAAGAGGGACTGGGGCCTGCTGACTGAGTTTAGGTGTCTCGCTTGACATTTCAGCTTGCTAGTTGCACTGAGTGAACCACTGGGCCCCTGAGCCTGTGCATCCGCCAACCCCCCAGAATAGGTGATCGGCGCAGAAAAGTTTGTCTTGCGTTCTGTAATACTTTGTTTTTTTTTGTACCGGATCTTTTACATTCCCAAGGTTATCATATGGGGAAAACCACCAGTAACTCGACACCATTGATAAGAAGAACCTCCGATACCTTCAGCCAGAGTCCAGGCAGCTACCCGGCGAGGTCCGAGAAGTTGATCGTAGTGATGCCGATGGTCTTGCCATCAGCGAGACAAAAGCATCGCAGGACACCTTCATCAGACCTGAAATCCACCCCAATCTGGTAGTCCAGTTTAAATTCTGTACCCAACAATGTCGATCTTTTCCTGAACCTTGACATGTCGACGTTCGTAAAGTCAACTCTGATCGTGCCAATACGCACCGATTCTGTCAGATTCGTTAGTTGACGTCCTTTTCAGAATGGGCGTCAGTCGATATACCAGCATTATCGACGCGCTCGGGTGCAACGTCAAGACTACATGAGTACAGCTCCTCTGAGAAGACATAAGAGTCCCCCGGCGACCAGATTCGATATACGTTGGTCGTTCTGTATGTTGAATCAGTGAGCTCTGCGCCCTGTGTTTGGCTGTCAGTAATTACTGCCCCTTGGGTATTGATGTACATGACGAGAAGGTTAAAACATAGCGAGTGGTCGAGGGGATCTACGTATAACAAACCTTCTCAATCATCCAGTCTATGCGCCCAACACAATATTTCTTCCCCCAGGAAAAATAGCTATGCTTCTCGTCGTCTATTCCCGGACGAAAACTCATCCCGCAGCTGGACCCGTAATGACGACGGCAGATGAGGGTGCGCGGCATGGCTCCCTCGAGGCCCCTAATGGCCGCGCCTCGGACGACGGCGGCTTGGCTAGATTGGGGTGGTTAGTGCCGGGAACAAACTTCTATACCAATTGGGAGTTTGAGAAAGCGAAAAAAGAGAAAGTACAGGTAAAAAAATAAAAAAATAAAAAAAGATTATTACCAGAAGTTGGGACGGATGCATTTGATTCCACCATTGGTGGCGCACCATGTATCCAATCTCCGCTTGAGGTAGTCCGAGTTTCCAAAGCCACCAACAAGAACGATCGACTGTATACGCTTTAGTTGCAAGAGACTACTACATGTCTTGAGTTAGACCCACGTTGATTCGTTTGCCCTTCGTGTTCGAAATGCTGTCGACCTGCTGCGTGACAAGACGGATAACGTCGTCCACCACCGGGTCAAAGAGTCCCACCATGTCATCTCTAGAATAGTCGAATGTCAGCTCAGCACGGCACACTGAAACCACTTGGCTTGTGGGGCGCGCGGTACTCGCCTCGACAGGGTAACAGCCGCCTCATCCTCATCGTAGTGCGCTGGGTCGAAATCGCCCTGCATGTCGATGGGGTAAATGTCGAAAGTCTCATTCTCCGAAGTGCCAAAACTCTGCTTTGACTTCTCAAACGACATCATGAACTCGCTGCCGGGCCCTCTCCGCTTCATCGGGACGTCTTCGAAAGCGGACCCGAACCGCCGAGCCATTAGCTGGAAGAAATTCCGATCGATGTATGTCGAACCGCATTTACCACCTTGGCTTATCAATAAGCTGATTCCATGCGTTAACTAGAACACAGCCGAGACATACCAACGCCGACACAGATCTCATCGAACTCGATCGATGGAAAAGTTGTCCTGATGGTGTAAGTTGTGATATCCTAAGCCGCTGCATCAGCCTCTCTAGCAACAGGCAATTCAGAACCCTTTGGAGGCAGACGAAGCTTACCACCGTCCCGCCTCCGCAGTCGAGAATGAGGATGTTGTCTCCAGTCTAGTGTAGAAACCTACGGTCAGATGCCACGGCCACAGATTGCTCATTGATTATTAGACGGATAAACTCTCACCTTGACGGCATTCACGGACCCCGGGCGGAGATCCTTTCTCAGGGCTGCTATTGCTGCCGCTTCCGGCTCGGCAACCATCCGGATTGCGTCGAAAGAACGGGAGCCGAAACCAGCCGCCTTCGCCGCCGCCCAAGTTGCCGTCCGCGCCTTGTCGGTCCAGATGGCCGGCACCGTGAGGTAACACTCCATTGGCGTTATGTCGAACACCTCAGGCGTCATGCGCATCGTCAGATTGCCTACGACAAAACGGTACACCTCGGTCAGGAAATCCTGGCACACCATCTGCGCGTCCTTGCCTTGGGGGATATGAAAGAGCGCCGAGCCCGTGGCGTCGCGCAGCGATGGGTCGTCAAACTCGGCAGTCTCGGCCGATGTGTCCAACAGCAGTTTCGTCCACGAGCACGAGGCCATGCCCCGACGCACTTCGTATCCCCAGTAGTTGCGCCTGGCGCCTCGGTTCTCGGCTCCATAGGCAATGACTGTAGGGGTCTTCCAGTTACCCTCGACGGGGCGCCCGTCACCGGGCCAGGTCCGGAAAACATCGATATCATCGATGCTTGTCTTGTCGGATGTCACGTAGCTAACACCTGCGCGAAGGTATTAGATGGAAACTCCCCTAGTGCATCAACGGTGGCCTACCCGTAAACGTGGTCCCATAGTCGATACCGAGAATGATCTTCAACCTGCCGGCCCCATCGCCCTCCTTGGCCCAGCCGTTACGAGGCGAATCGGCCACCATCTGGAGAATAACAGGTGGCAAGGGAGACGATGGGTGTGAAAACACAAGAGCTGGGAATGTGTGAACACAGGTTTGGATGATGTTTTCTTGAGCCGGCCAAGGCAGTCTATCCCTATTATGAAATCAAACCGCTCTTGGAAACTGGCAAACAGCAGAGCATTGTTGATAAGGGTTGCGGGGTTGGCAGGCCTCATCTTTATGCACGCTGTCGTGCATGTTGGTTGGTCAAGTCAATGCGAGACGACTCCCAAGTCGCAACCAGACCCGGCTCGCATGTGGGTGGGCGTTGGGCCGCTTTCAAGAACTGCAGGCATGCGTCGCAAAACATCTTCAATTGGCCTTTGAGCCGCCGGTCTGTTTGAGGCCAACAGTCAATCACAAAGCAGGGGGGTTGATTCGTCGAGGAAACATACCATCAGGCTGCGTGCGTGGTGTGGTCCTTAACCACCCCCCCCCCCCCTCCCCCCCCTCCTTGTCAGCTGCTTCCCCGCCCGAGGGTTGTCCAGGTCTCCAACAGCCTGTCTTCTCTATCCTCGTCGTTGCAAAAATTTACTATTTTACTTTTACACTACCTACCAGTCCTTTGGATTCTTTATCCCGCCGACAGGATAGCTTGAAGTGGAACAGTTGAAAATGGAGGGCGTGCCTCGGGCAGAAGACGTTAATAAGCCAAGCGAGGGTCAGGACGGGGAGACCTGTCCGAAAAGGACTAGAAGGGTTGCTCTATGGCTGCCTGGCTTAAGAGGATTCCTGGGCTGGAGTGAGTCGGATGAAGAACCCCCTCAGGGTGAGGCTCTGGTACAGGAGTTGCTCAAGAGGACTCGGGCCGCAGAAGAACGGGCGCAGGAGCTACAGGACCAGGTCCATGAAGCCCAGAGGAAAATTCGCGCTGAACAAGACACGAACTGGCAGCTCCGTCAAACAATCAGGTCAATCGAATCGGAGCGCGACAATATGAGCCTGGGCATGAAGAAGCAGGAGGCACAGATCCGGCAAGTCCAAGCGCTGGCGTTTGAGGGAATCGGAAGCAACTCATGGGCGGCGGGCGACGACAGCACGGTCCGGGCCGACCTGGAGAATATGCATAGCCGTCTGAAAAGTTGGGCAAAGAAGTACGCCATTGGGAAGATGAGCGACGTCAAAGAACTGGCCCCCTCCGAGCGCGACTCCCTTATCCAGCTCTTGTCCTGCATCGTTCGATTCCGGCCCCGGGCGCAAAATGCCATGGAGTATCTCGAGGCGGCACAGATGGATAAGAAATCGCCTGCCATGTGCCTCCAGGGGCTGCTCTCGCACCATGTGTACGCCACAATCATTGGGCAGCCATTCTTTGTTCTTGGCGACGCTCGCGAGGCTCTTCAGAGCGTATACACAAGACTTTGGCAAGGTGAGAGTTTACATTGGCGGCTGCTACTCGGTAATTATGTAGATATCGTTACTAACATTTACGAAGCCAACGAGGATGAGTCGCATATCTGGCGTTCTAAAACCCTTCGGCTACTCGCCACTCCGCTGCCCAACATGCCTGACGTGCACAGCTACAATGAATTTCAGAAGGCCATCTGCCGCGGCGTCGCCAGCGAGTTCTACGCCAGTGCGGCCAGATACCTAATTAAGCCATCTACCGGCAAGGACGGAGAGGCGGACACACAGTGCTTCACTGAGCTCGAGTCGATCATGCAGGATGCGGGCGAGCTGTCGCATAGGCTATGGTCTCGGCGAACGTACTTGCGTGTATTGTCATTGCACGAGCTGAAGGACACACGCTTTACCTCGCCCTCCGACCTGATGAAGGCACACCCGCTCCACCGTCTGTACGAAGACGACAACCGTTGCGACGGCTGGCTCGCCAGCGTCGTAGCGCACCCTGCTGTCCTCGGGTATGGCAGCAGCGACGGCAAGGACTACCGTACTAGCCGCGTGTGGATGAAGGCAGAGGTCTGGCTGGCTGAGGGCATCTGAATAGTGTCATCAAGGGGGGTCCGCCTCCCAAGCCGGAAGTGCTCGAACATGCACATGGGGCGGATCACACAGTCTAAGCCACTCAGATGGCGAGCGGTGTGGGATTTCTGGTAGCTGTGTATGTAATGATTGCCTCGGGCTTACACGGTACATACATACCTGTAAGCGCCCGCCTCACAACCCCTCTCTGCCCTTTTTTCTTCTTCTTTCTTTACTTTCTCGGCTTAGACGTCGAGCATTTTCAAGCACAACTTGAAGTTTTTTTGCCACGACACCAATTGTTTGATTGTTATCTAACTCGTATAATGCCCAAATATGGCTGGCCATTTCCAGCGTCTGCTTTCTCCATTTCGGAGGCGAAAGCTGGGGCAAAATGGGATCATGCCGGGACCAGTTCAGGCTGCTGCTCCAGCCGTATGCGGCAACTGCCGCAACCTCAACCCAAACGACGCGGAATTCATTGGCGAGCTCTGCCTCTGGTCATCGCCGCTAGCTAGCGGCTCACCTGCTGCGTGCCGCTTTTGCCAGTTCGTTTACGACGCTGCAGCATCACTGACTCCCCCTCTCGCTTCAGCATCCCAGATACACGCATCTATGCAAGCATCCCCAAAGGACAACAGAATAGATTTGAGTTTTGGTGGTCGGCTCGGCATACAAATCTATTCTTGTCGCGGTATGCCCATCACTCACGCTCTGGAAGCATACCTTCGTAGCAGGAACTTACTTCTTTGCGAACAACCGCTGATACGACACTGAAGACAGCAATCCACAATCTTATAGCGCGACTCCACATCCTATGAACTCTAGCTCGGATGGTTCTGTTGCCGAGTCATTTAAGTTTGTCAAGAAGCGCCTTCAACACTGCAAGCTGAATCACTTAGAGTGCTCCCAGCGCAACCCGGCTTTCCGACCATCACGACTTGTGTACTGCGCAGGCAACACGGAGCAACTGCGACTCCCGGAGCACGATGAAACGGCCAAGGGCTCATGCCTTACCGACTATGCTGCCTTGAGCTACTGTTGGGGCGCTGCGGCCTTTTTCAAAACGACAAGGTCCAACCTTGAGGAGCTGAAACAGGGCTTCAATCTCTCGGTTCTCCCCAGGACACTCCAGGACGCCGTCAAGGTTGCGCAGCAACTCGGAATTCACCACATTTGGATCGATGCTCTTTGTATCATCCAGGATGACGCAGCTGACTGGGAAAAGGAGTCGGGGATGATGGCCGAAGTATACAGCAGCGCACACGTCACGCTTGCAGCCTCCTCTGCCGCCTCTGTCTCGGAAGGTTTTCTTCACTTGAGAAGAGGCCCTACGCCGGTCACTCGCACAGGGTTAGATGGATTTAATGCTATGATTGTGTTGGCCGCTCAGGACAAGATACGAACTGGTCTGCACGCCTCGAGCCTGCGGGACAGGTCCAAATTGCATCCGTCCCCAGGTCCTCGAGAAGACGGCTTCGATCCGATTCAGAAACGCGGGTGGTGTTTCCAGGAGGAAATCCTCTCTCTTCGATTACTCCAGATACGAGATTGAGTGGTCATGCCGCACTGAAATGGCCTGCCAATGTGGGCCGCTTGATCATGACGGGAACACCGGAGCGCTTCCTCAAACTCATATCTTACGAGACGACCCATTCAGATTCTGGGCAGAAATGCTTCCGTTATACACCCAAAGAAGCCTCTCGTTCTCAAAGGACAGACTTCCGGCTATCTCCGGGTTGGCTCGAGAAATCCAGCGCATCGCCTCGGCTGACTACGTCGCAGGGATCTGGCTGCAGGACCTGAAAAGAAGCCTCAGCTGGAAAGTTCAAGCTGATGTCCAACCTTGTCCGTCTACCTACAGGGCGCCCTTCTTTTCGTGGGCCTCAATATGTAGCCCGATATTCATGTACGCTGAAGCCGACTCCCATCCCGATGCTGTATCCGTCACGGGCTGGCATGTGGAACCTAGACGTCAGGATCTGCTCGGAGAGGTCAAGTTTGCAAGTTTGACACTGACAGGATATGCCCATCAAGCTATCATTGAGCACCAACCGGAAATCTCTGATGAATTCGAGTTCCGCGTACGTTTTGCGAACGGAAAGTCAGTCTTGGAGGAAGACACACATCTTGCCAAATTCCGTACGCAAAGCTCGACAGGTCTCGAGAGCTGGTCAGCACGCCGATCGAGGGAGCAGCTTAGATACGGTCCCGGAGAATGCGGGGCTGGTGTCACGGGGCTGGCGCTGTGTACCAGTGTTGACGCTACGGCAGCTGAGTTTCTGATCCTAGGACCGTGTCCAGACGACCCAGCAAAGTTGGAGAGGATTGGGAGCGCGAGGTTTACTGATGCTGTCGACACATTTGAGGAATTTCTCCTCGAGGCCACGCAAGAGCGCCATCGACAAACCATCACTTTGGTATAGCACTGGCAGGAAAAAACCAAAACACATTCATACCCACTTGAAGGTTCGCAATGACCCAGTTCAAGACCAGCCTATATTGTGTGAGTAGGCACGATGCGCAGCACAAACACAAAAAGGGGCGTGACTGCTGGGGGATGAGAAGGAGAGGATCCGCTGCGCAACCTAAAATCCCTCAGCGCACCGCTTTCTTGTTCTCCCAGCTTCTTCGGTAAGCCTGAGCAAACCTACACATCCCCGTCCAATTTCCAGGCACTGTGTAAGACGCCGCCGTGAGCAACATGGCACGACATGTGGACGTTGGCTGCCTCCCTGCGCTAATAAGGGCTCCGGTCCTTGACGCACCTCACACGCTACTGCACGGATTCCGCAAGCGGCATCCCCTGCAAGCACTTGCTGCATGAAACAGGGCCAGAACCGCGGGTGGGTGGGGGGGTCGGGGATCGGGGGCCGTTCTCTTCGTCTCTTCGTGGGCGGGTGCCGCCAATTTAGGCTTCCTTGGCACCCCCTTAGCGCGTAGTTAGCAGCGATAGTAGATGGAACGTGGAGCTAAGAGCTACGCGTAGCAGATTTCCATGTACTGATCCGTCCGCCTTAACGGTGCCCACCTTGGCCACATTGGGCGGAGACAACCCATTCCATGCATCTGTGGATGTGGTTGAAGGATCCAAATACACCTCACTTAGACGAGGGAAAATAAATCACTCAGTCCCAGACTCCCAAGCGGCGACCAGAGCGCCAAACACCGTCTAGAACCAGCCTGCACCAACCTGGCCTTTGCCGAATGCAGACAGACTTGAGGTAAACGTCACGTAATGTCATCATCTTGCTCGGCAATGCTTGTCATTTGTTTGCAGACAGGGCGAATGCGAGCCCGGTGGCAGTGCCGTGTGCTGGTTCCTGCTCGGCGTCTGACACTGCCGTGGCTGCACGGGATACCTGATCCAGCGTGGTCCACCTTACTTCTTTTTCTGGGTGCGTGAGCAAACACTGTGAGCATGAGCATAGATCGATGGGTATAGTAAAACGTGGCTGCATCCAACCGCACGCGGGGGTGCGTCTCTGGTATCCCGAGGCTTGCCATGATCAGCAGCTGGAAAGCCCCGAGAACACCACCATCAGAAAGCACTAGACGAAACCAGGCCAGATCAAGGCATCGGACCCGGCACTGCAGGAAAATTATTGCCCGGGTTGCCAAAGAAGGATGCCTGGTAGTATAAGGATGCGCCCTCAAGACGGCGTTCCAGGAGAGACGAGCAACCACTCGCCTGCCTCCTGCGTTCGCATTCGTACGCAACCCTTCTCCATTGCAGTAGTCTTGTGTCGTCAGACTGGGCTGGGCACCGTCAAACTCGCCGGACTCTGCCTTGAAATCCCGCATCTTGTATCTGGCAGCGAGTACAATGGAAAACGAAACCGAGGCCTGTCCACCCCCTGACCCAGAGGCCGCCATCCCTCGCCCGGCTGGCATCAAGTTCGACGACGACGCCCACGGTCCCCGAGAGACTCGTGTTAGTCGCTCGACGCGACGCAGCCAATCTCGCTCCTGCTCCCGTCGTCGATCGCTCAGCACCGGCTCGGCCGGGGCTGTGTCTCCGTACAGTGGCGTCCCCATCGAATACCGCACCCTATCCATCCAAGTCGCCGAGTCCCAAGCATTTGGCGACGACGCTGCGGACCCCAAGGGCAGAGCCGGTGCAAACAAGGACGACCATGACTATTTTGCCAATCTTAGCTACCACCAGCTCGCCGTCGACCAGATCTGCCAGCAGCTCAATGTCTCTTCCGACCATGGCCTTTCCGACGAGACGGCCGCTCGACGCCTGGACCGCGATGGCCAAAACACACTCCCAAGACCCAAAACCAACTATGCAAAGAAGCTCTTCTGGTACGTCTTTGGCGGGTTCTGCTCCGTCCTTTGGGTCGGCGTCGTCATCTTCTTCCTATGCTGGCGCCCCCTCAGCAACCCGCCGTCGCCGACTATGCTTGCGCTCGCAATCCTCGTCATCATCGTCATTCTCCTCCAGGCCAGTTTCTCAGCCTTTCAGGACTGGTCCACGGTCCGGACCATGAGTTCCATCATGGACCTCCTGCCCTCCGAAACCATGGTGCTCCGCGACGGCAAGAAGCAGCGCATCCCCGCCACCGAGCTTGTCAGCGGCGACATTGTCTTCCTCGAGACCGGAAACAAAGTGCCCGCCGACATGAGACTGCTCAGTCACTCGGGTGACATCCGCTTCGACCGCTCAGTCCTCACTGGCGAATCCGACGAGATCGAAGGTGTCGTTGACTGCACCGACTCCAACTTCCTCGAAAGCCGCAATATTGCGCTCATGGGCTGCATCGTCTGCAACGGAAGCGGCGTGGGCGTTGTCGTTCTCACCGGTTCCCGCTCCGTCATGGGCCGCATTGCCGCCACCACGGCTGGTGTCAAGGAGAAGCCCACCCTGATCCAGCGCGAAATCACCCGCTTCGTCCGCATCATCGTTTGCCTCACTGTCGTCCTCGCTCTCCTGATCCTCTTTGCCTGGGTTGGTTGGCTCCGCGTTCAACACTTGGGGTACATGGATGTGGTGGCTATGCTCAACAATGTCATGGGCTGCGTTGTGGCTTTCATCCCCGAGGGCATGCCTGTCGGCGTGGCGCTCACCCTGATGATGGTTGCTCGCCGCATGAAGGCTGTCAACATCCTCCCCAAGGGCCTCGGCACCGTTGAGACACTTGGTTGCGTCAACGTCATCTGCTCCGACAAGACGGGCACTCTCACCAAGAACGAGATGCGCGTGAGCTCGGTCGCCCTGGTCGACCACGAGTTTGAGTCCCCCGAGGAGGTCTACAAGGACCTGCGTTCCGATACCCCGGCCCGGAGCTCTGCTGCCCTCCACCGTGCTGCAGACCTCTGCAACGATGCGTCGTTTGATCCCACCTCCTTCCATCTGGCCCCTCGCGATCGGGAAGTCCAGGGAAACGCCACGGACTCCGCTGTTCTCCGCTTCGTTGCCGGGGGTATGAAGGGCGACGGGAGACAGGTGCAAAATGCCAGAGCCTTCGAGATTCCCTTCCACTCCAGGAACAAGTGGATGTTGACCATGTACCGCCATCCCACTCCCGCTGATTCTGCCGGGGGCAACGAGTATCAAGTCTACGTCAAGGGCGCCCCTGACGTGCTCCTCCCAGCTTGCACAAAGTACTGGTCCCGCAAGACCGACTCCGTCCAGCCCCTCAACTCGGTCGCCCGCGCCGCCTTCAAGGCGTTCCAGGACAGACGCTCCCGGCATGCCGAGCGCGTCATTGTCCTCTGCGAGAAGACCATGAGGCCCACCAGCAAGCACGGTACCAACGCGTTCAGCGACGAGGTTGCCATCGACGCCATCTCGGGTCTCACCATCGTCGGCATCATGGGCATCATCGATCCTCCGCGTATCGAAACGGCGGCCACTGTGTCTGAATGTCGCCGCGCCGGCGCCCGCTTCTTCATGGTCACGGGCGACTACGGCTTGACTGCTGCCGCCATCGCAACCCAGGTCGGAATCTTCACGAGCCCGCGCGACCCCGACACCTTGGACGAGGTCTGCGCTGCTGCCCGCGCTGCTGCTACCAACGACCTTTCCGCACCCGCGCCCAACGCCAACGGCTCCTCGCCCAGCCGCGGCAGCCTCCTCCTCGAAGGCCACCAGATGGCGCGCCTCACCAGCGACGACTGGGACGTCGTATGCCAGTACCAAGAGATCGTCTTTGCGCGCACAACCCCCGAGCAGAAGCTCCGCATCGTCAACGAGTTCCGGGAGCGCGACAGCGTTGTGGCCGTCACGGGCGACGGCGTCAACGACGCGCCGGCCATGCGCGCGGCCGACGTGGGCATCGCCATGGTGGCGGGGTCCGACGTGGCCATCGAGGCCTCGGACCTCGTCCTGCTCGACCGCTTCGACGAGATCGTCCAGGCGATCCGCCTCGGCCGGCTCGTGTTCCAGAACCTGCAAAAGGTCATCGCCTACCTCCTCCCCGCGGGCTCGTGGTCCGAGATCTGGCCCGTCCTGCTCAACGTCTTCTTGGGCGTCCCGCTGCCGCTGTCGGCCTTCCTCATGATCATCATCTGCGTCTTTACCGACCTGTTCCTCTCGCTCTCGCTGATCATGGAAAAGGAGGAGTTCGACCTGCTCTCGCTCCCGCCGCGCGATCACCGCCGCGACCATCTCATCAACTTCCGCATCTACGCCCAGGCGTACCTGTTTATGGGCTTCATGGAGACCGTCACCGCCCACGCCATGTTTTTCCTCTACATGTGGAAGTACGCCGGCATCCCCGCGTCGGCGCTGTTCTTGGCCTTTGAGCGTTACTCGGACGGCTTCTACGGATATACCGCCGACGAGCTGAAGCACTTCAACACCACGGGCCAGTGCGTCTACTTCGTGACGTTGGTGATTTTGCAGTGGGGAAATATCCTGTCGGTGCGCAACCGGCGGCTGAGCATCGTCCAGGCTGATCCGATCCGTAAGCAGCGGAGAAACCCCTGGCTGCTCTTGTCCATGGCTACCAGCCTGGTCATTGCCGTCTTTGTGACGGAGGTGCCGGGCATCCAGACGCTGTTTGCGACGGCTCCGGTGCCAATTGAGTTTTGGCTCATCCCGCTGCCGCTGGCGCTTGGGATCTTGTGCATGGATGAGCTGAGGAAGCTGGCGGTGAGACTGTTTCCGAATGGCCCGATTGCGCGTATTGCTTGGTAACACCAGGCGGCTGCGTTTCAGCGGTGGATGGAGCATGAAGCACGGTTCATTCTAACTAGACCTTGCTCTCACGGTCAAACGGGATCGGGCATGGCTGGTTGAGTTTGGGGTACAGAAGCGGATTGAGAGAAACCAGACATTCCCCCTTACTATAGTGGTAGTGATATACCAAGTTGATGTCATTCCTGCAGTGCTTTCTCACACCTGGCAATGCAGTTGTACTTGTTCACTTTCAGCCAAGAGCAGGTCTACCACACAACGATACACAGCCCGGGGCCACCAAGTTAGGGCGTGAGCAAGTCAGCAACCGGAGCGCATCGAGTGTGTATAGACTGACTTCAACGTCGACGGGGAGCGCGGAGCTCTGCCCGGGCTATTTTGCAGGAGGAACAACATGTTCGGGATACATTCAAAATAAGACAAAAACGCGGTCCAAGAGAGCGAGAGAATCGAAGAAAAAACAGATCCAACCGCCCAGACTTTCCAAACTGTGAGGGTACCGACTATCATGGCCACTCATCACACAGATCCCCACCACATCCTTCTAGTCCCCCCCCCCCCTTTTTCTTTTTGAACGACCCAGCCACCTGCAGATCTCTTATCCCCCCAGCCGCTCCCTTACTTTTTCTTCAAGCCTCTCCGCTAGCAGTCACCTTCAAGATCGGCGCACCCAGCCCAAACCGCCTCTTGACTGCCTTCCACACCTCAACGATTGCCGTGTACACCACCACACACGCCGCAACCACACCCCACTCCCACGTGATCGCATCATGCTTAAACACAATGCGGTTGACCACGGGGATGTAGATGACGGGGAACGCAATGACGAACCCGGCCGTGACGGCACCAAACAGGAACTTGTTCTGCCAGACCGTCCTGAAAATCGACAACGGACCCGAGTACTTCTCCGGGTGCATGTTGAAGAGCGAGCGGGTGAAGTGCTTGGCCTCCCAGGCGGTGATCAGCAGCAAAAAGGTCAGCGTGGCGAACGTCGTGGCGCGCGCCCGGAACGCGACGCCGCACACGTCAGAATAGTCCTCGTTGCACCCCAGGCCCAGGCCGTCCGGACCGTCGACGCCATAGGCCACGCTGGTGAAGGCAGCGAGGCAGAGCCCGCCCATGGCGGCGCCGTAGACGAACTTGTCGATGATGAGCTCGCGCGTGAAGACGCCGACCGAGAGGTCGTGGGGCGGGCGCTGCATGATGTCGGGCTGGGCGTCTTCGATGCCGAGGCCGAGGGCCAGGAAGGAGGACGTGACGAGGTTGGCCCAGAGGATCTCTAGCGGGGAGAGCGGGAAGACGGAGACGCCGTGGGGGTCTTTGAAGGCCAGGCCGATCAGGAGGAGGAAGACCTGGGCAATATTGGAGACGAGGAGGTGGAGGAGGAACTGCAGGCATTGTGTCAGGATACGCGGCGCGCTTTGGCAGGTTCCATAGGGGGTGGGTAAGAGTGAAATACTGTACACACCTTCTGGATATTGTCAAACAGGCGTCTGCCCTCCTCGATAGCCGTGACGATCGAAGCAAAGTTGTCGTCGGTCAAAACCATGTCGGCCGCCTCCTTGGCGACATCGCTGCCGTTGAGGCCCATAGCGATGCCGACGTCCGACTTCTTCAGGGCAGGCGAGTCGTTCACGCCGTCTCCGGTCATGACGCAAAACGCCTTCCTCCGGTGCATGGCTTCCACCATGCGGACCTTGGTCGTCGGGCTGCAGCGGGCCAGCACGAGGGGCAGGTGGTCCATCGCGTCGATCTGGGCATCGCTGAGAGCGTCAAAGGCGCTGGCGACCATGATGTCGCCGCCGCCGTCGGGGTTGGCACGATTCAGAATGCCAATCTCGTAGGCGATGGCCGTGGCCGTCTTGACGTGGTCGCCAGTGAGCATGTGCACGGTAATTCCAGCATGCTGGCACCGCTGGACGGCCGCGGCAGACTCGAGTCTCGGCGGGTCGTATAGGCCGGCCAAGCCGAGGAAGCCAAGATTTCTCTCGACGGCGGAGCGCTGGTCGGAGTTCTCGTCCGTCTGCGCCACCTTCTCTGCGTTGGTGGCCGAGGGGTCGACAAAGTCTCGAGGATCGACGGGCTTGCGGGCGATGCAGAGGACACGGAGCCCCTCGGCAGCCAGCGACTCGGCCTTGGCCACGATGACCGTCTTGAGCTCGTCGGAGACATCCATCAGGGGAAGCATGGCCTCGATGGCGCCCTTGGTGTAGGCAAAGGCACCGGCTTCGTCGGCGCAGACGACCGTCATGCGCTTGCAGGAAGAGTCAAACGGGAACTCGGCCAGGAGCCGGTGGCGGCCGGACCGCAACAGCTCGGGCTTCCCCATGCCGAACCGCATAGCAAGGACGTGAAGGGCGATTTCGGTGGGCTCGCCGATGGCGGTATAGGACGTGCCCTCCTTGGTGACAATCGAATTGTTACAGAGGGCGGTCGTCTCGAGGAACTCCTTCAGCTCCGCAGCCGCATTCTTCTCGGCCGGTGCGGACTTGGGGGTGTACACCTCGTCGCCCACACGCACGTTTCCGCTGGTGGGGTCAAAGGGATGGGTGGTGTCCTGGATGGAAACCTCGGTGCCGTCGACCAGCCAGACCCGCTTGGCAACCATTTTGCCCTGGGTGAGTGTGCCGGTCTTGTCGGAGCAAATGTTGGTCACTCCGCCCACCGCCTCAAGCGCGGCGAGCTTTCGGATGACAACGTTGCCCTTGGCCATGGAGCGGGTGCCGAGGGCGGTGGCGATGGTGAGCACGGCAATGAGCGATTCCGGGATGACGGCAACGGCCACGCAAATGCCGTAGATCAGGACCTCGCTCGTCACATTCCAGCGGCTGACGGAAAAGACGATGATGGCCAGCGTGATGGCCAGGGCGAACAGCAGCAGGGCGAACTTGCTCAGGGCGACTTGCATGGGCGTGCCGTCGAGGCCGAGCAGGATACGGAGGCCATTCCTGGCCCTGACCCAGGCCTTTCCGAGGGGCGTCGCCCGCTCGTCGGCCGGGTTTTCTCTGCTCCTCCTGAGAAGCTCGGCAATCTTGCCGACCTCGGTAGCCATGCCGGTGGCGACCACAACGCCAGTGGCACGGCCCCGCGAGACGGTGCTGGCCGAGTAGACCATATTGATGCGGTCGCCCAGGGGCACATCGCGGTCCTTGAGGATGACCTCGGCATGCTTGCTCACGGGGACAGACTCGCCGGTGAGCAGTGCCTCGTCGGTGGACAGGTTGATGCTGTGGACGAGCCTGAGGTCGGCCGGGACGATGTCGCCGACGCCCAGCTTCACCAGGTCGCCGGGCACCAAGTCCTCGGCCTTGATAGTGTCGAGGTGGCCAGCGCGGATGACCTTGCACGTGGGTGCAGAAAGCGCGTAGAGCGCCTGGATGGTCTGCTCGGCGCGGTAGTCTTGGAAGAACCTGCAGGGGGATAAGAATGGCGGCGAGGAGGAGAGGGGGCCTTCTCGGGGATCAACTCACCCTACCACGATGTTGAGCAGAATAACGGCGGCAATAACACCGCCTTCGATGTGGTCATTGATGGCAAAGGATAGGACCATCGTGATGACGAGGACCTGGTCCCCGTGAGTGACGGTTCAAGCGTCACGGGCATGCCCCGGGGATCGGCGGGAGCAAGAACTTACAAGAGTCAGGCTGTTTGAGACCTGTCTCAAGAGAATCGTCCACATGGATAGCCCTCTAGCTCCCTCAACCTTGTTAGGGCCATGGTGCTGCAGGCGACGGGCAGCCTCGGAAGTGTTGATTCCATTTCTAACGGGGTGTGAGCGCGTCTCCGGATCAACAACAGTCAAGGATGAGGCAAGGGGCATGCGTACTCGAGGTCGGTGTCGAGCAGCGCGCAGACATCTGGCACGGTAAGCGTGTGGGCAGACTCTGGGGTGAAGACGCGGACGCGGACGGTGTCTACGGTGCTGACGATGGAGCCGCGGCCGACGGTGGCATCGGTGGCATCCTCGTCAGTGCCAGTGGTGGTCCCCGCGAGGGTGGGGGAGGGCGTGCAAGCTACGGAACTCTTGAAGCCACATATAGGAGGCTCCGTCTGCCCCTCGACGTCCAGGTCGTTCTCTGTCCCCATTCAATAAGGTAGCGTCGCCGATGCAGTCCCAGCGAGTTCACGCGTTGGAGAGAAAAAGTAGAGAGAGAAGAAAAGGGAAAAGAGGGAACAAGGGAACAAGGGAACAAGGGAAAAAATTCCAGAAGCCCGGGAAGACGAGCATGGGGCTTAAGATCCCCTGCCCGCCACTATCTGGGCGTTTTGGTTCCGATCCCCGAACGCCGCCCGCCACACATCCCCAACAAGCCCGAGTTGGACGTCGGCTGGCACCTTATTGGCACTGCACGGAGCCGGAGACCAGTCCCAGTCTCCCAGACCTGCCCCAGAACGGGGTACGTCGGCCAAGGTCGGACAGGCACCGCAGGAACGAGTGACGGGCGCCCGCCAAGCAGCAGCACCACTGCACCAGGACGACAAACCCAATCACACACCGCCCGCGGCCCCCGCCGCGCATGCCACCCCAGCGAAGCGGAGAGCTCCCAGTGGCTGAGCCCTCGCCTCTGTCTTTCTGGGTTCGCTTGGCAGCTGCTTGCCATGCTGTGTAGCCTACGATACCCCCAGCACCACGCACCACGCACCACGCACCACGCAGACCACAGCCGGTCACCTGGTCACCTGCCCTCCTGCTTGTCTCATAAACCCCGTTATCCAGGGCTGACAGCAGTGCCAGGGCCTTCCCCCCCGTGTCCCCTCCCCCTTCTGTGATCCGCTAGCCCCGTCGCGGGAGACCGCCGATCCGCTCCATTGGATCGCCGTCCGCTGCGGGGCCATGTCCGCAGTTTGCTGTCCGCGCTGTCAGGCCGGCGAGGGGGGGGGGAGGGAGACGACAGAGAGGCCACGTCAAACGGCCAGAGCCCCTTCATCCCGGTCTCTGTTTCTTTATTATTTTTCTTGTTTGACGCTCCCGTCATCCTGCACATTCCCCCACGTGCGCAACCGAGAGACTGCCGGCATCCGAATGTGGCCATGCGTGGATGCCGGCGGTGGACAGCAAGAAGATGCAAGAAGCAACATGGTACGCCGGGCATACCGGAACCATGGGGTGTGGCATCCTGCAATAACCAGTGTCCAGTGCTAATTTAGGTAGTCAGTCAACCGTTCTCCACGACATGCTGCCAAGCCCTTAGCCCCGCAGATCAGGATGCCCCAAAAGTCGCTGCAAAGTCGCTGCAAAGTCGCTGCAAAGTGTGTGTGCGTGGGCTCATTCATGCTCGCGGCTGCACGTCGTGGTAACGATGCCATCCTTGGCAGATGTTGTCATTTGGCGAAACCCAACGTTGAAGCTCAACAAACTTGAACTTGAACTTATCCGGATATCCTGCACAATCCTGGATGGCAATTGCAAACCAGGAATGGAAACCCTTGGCACCTCGGCGCCCAGCAATTGACACGGATAGATGATGCTCTTTGCCGTCGTCAGCAGCTGCCAACGAGCAAACGTCGGAACTCCTCATCCCGCCTGCGGAGGCTCGGAACCTGATGGCAAGGAAACGAAGATGTATCTGCGTACCGCATTGAATATCCCCGGAGTTGTACAAACTCTGTGACCGAGTGCGGGGGGGGGGGGGGGGGGGGGGTTGGGGGGGGTGGTGGCGTTGGGATCAGGGGAAGGCGAAGACGGTAGGGACCGGGGCATTGCCCAGGGGGTGGCGTCTGCTTGNGGGGGGGGTTGCTCTCCGTGTGAGATACCCTCCTGACAGCGACCACCGGCGGTGGGACTCGCTGCCAGACAGAATAGATTCCAAAACACCCACCAGTCAGGTACATCCAAGCTCCTCTTACTTTCCGTTTGAGCCGATCACGAATGATCCAATAGCCGGGTTACATCCCCTCCGCTATGCCGCAGCAGTACACACGCACATGGAGGGCAGCAGACTCCCGTCCACAACTGGCAATCCACGGCCGATTCCCAACTTACATCCATCCGTATTCACTGGCAACTCCCGGGAGTTAAGCATGACACAATAACCTCCTTGCCAAGAGTGGGGTGGTGATCCCGGTATGATGTTTGCTCCAGCGGTGTGAAACAAAGAAGGGCATTGCTGTAGCGCCATTAAACCAAGTAATCTGGAGCCAATAGACCCTTCTGCATTCTATGTCTCTCGATGGATTTCTTTGGCCTCTCCTCGTGCGTCTTGACAGCATTCTCTTTCTCAGGGAGGAGTGCCGCGACCGTTTGATGGAATGCCACCTTTTGTCTCATGCAGCATTGATGCCTCCAACCTCCGTCCCAGTTGGCCGCCGGGTATTCAGGGATTCTATTGTTTGCGTTGGGCAATAAGCAAGGTGTTCGTCTCAGCGGCTCTGCGCTACGGACCGCAAAACGTTTGGTTGAACCTTGCATTCTCTGTTGCACAGAGCATCAATGCCGTCAATCATTGGTCAACCTGTCATCGTGTGCCCTATCTCTGGTTCAACAGCAACGGGTACTCATCCCCTTCCAGATATGCCAGGAATGAAGAATCAGGTTTCTCTTGACTACCATGGCGTCTCCTCTACGCTCCAGCCGATTCACAAAGTTGTTCTTGAGTAGCCCCGGGTTTGACCTCCGAATCAAAACATGAAGTCCCAGGCCTAGCCCCTGAAAACGTAAATTCTAGGTACAACGGGAGAGTGAACCTCAAACGACTGGACCTGTTGATCAAATATACCCATTTACGTATTCCTCGAGATCACCTTTGAATGGGGTGCCATTTACAGGTGGCTGGACATGATACGTCGGGCATGTGAGGTTGCTTTTTTATACTGCTGTTCCGCCTCGTTCATCTCTCTACTACTCAGTGGTCCTTCAACTTACCTAGGTACCTAGGTATCGAAAAGGACGACGGTGGCGGGCCGGTTTGCCATCGTAGCTGGCGCAGAATTGCGAAGTGTTGTAGACCGCCGTGTATAACGGCTCTGGCTAAACGAGGTGTAAAGATTCAAGGGTGTATGAGAACGGGATGATCGCAATGGTGATGGGTCTTGGGCTTGATGTAGGGATGAATCTAGGAAATATAGGCTGTCGTGTAGGAAGGTGCACGATGACTGGGGGGTAAGCTAGCGTATGGAAGACCTTGTGCATGACTCTAGGCATCTACTGCAGGGCAGACCTGCCCAGAGAAATTAAGTGCTTCACCACCAATAATCGAAGTGTGTGGAGACGGGCCCATTCTCGAATGAATATTCTGACCAGCATATGAATCGTTGGGGGGCGACTATGCCGAGGAGGTGCAGGAGGACGAGGACTAGGAAACGCCACGGCCATGAGACATAGTAAAAACACGGGGTTATTCGTCCCCGTAGTTATTTCGTTAGCTAGCCGAGGGGGGATATGACGGCGTCCGTCCGAGACAACAGGGTTTGGGCTAAATGTGTTTTCAACATTGGTATCCCTATCTCTACGGAGTCTAGTTCCTCCTAGCCGACATTCTCGGCGCTGAAGCCCGGGTATATGCCATAGAATGCACTCCTGCCCATTCCATGTGCCCACACACGTTGAGCCGCTCCATCCGTCGCTCATACCAGCCAGTTCGGTATACAACAAAAGAAAAGCCGCTTGCTGATCCGGCCAAAATCATATTCGCGATGAGAGGCTCTCTGCGTGTCTTGGCGTCCCTTCGTATGACATCGCAATGTTGCGGCCATCATATACGTTGCAGGGCCAGCTGATTGTGTAGACCATGATATCGTGAAGGGTGGCAGCCGTGCTGGATTGCCGATCCCACAATCCTGAGATAGGCCCCGCGAGTTTCGTACCCAATCTGTGCTGGGCTTGTTTGTTGAAGATATAGTGGTGAATGAGGCATATCAGGCGCTCAAGCGAAGAGCGTGGCGCCGCCCGTCTCGATAGCCTCAATCTCGGCAGCGGTCAGGGGTTGGCGGTGGAAGCGGGATGGGAGGTCGTTGCGGTCGAAAAAGACGCCCTTAGGGGGGGCGACCGGGCCCAGGTGCGAGCCCGAAGCGCCGCCGATGCCGGAATCCGCCTTGATGGTCTTGCGAAGAGGCCCGAATTGCTGAGCGTGGTCGCGGTAGGCGCTAAATGAAGAGTGGGAGGAGGTGTTGGTGAAGGATGCTGGGAGCGAGTGGGTTGGCGAGGCGGGATGGGGTTGGGGAGTGTGGTCGACGGATGCTGCCAAGCGCTCCAGTCAGTCTCTGCCTCACGGTCTCTGGTTGGGTGACGCCGGCCATCATCTGCGAAGTGGACATACCAGGAAGCGTGCGCTTGCCGAGAAATCTGATAGAAGGAGTACGTTCGGCGTGCGCGGCAGCCTGGCGGAGGACCCGGGTGGTGAACATGGTCGCAAGTTTGGCGGGTTGCAAAATGATGGATTGTCGGGCGGATGTTCGGCAAAGACTCGAGGCGCGGTTGGTGCTCAGTGGTTTTTTCCTTTCTCCTCGCGACGATTGCTGTCCCAGCGTGGTCTTGGTGCGCGGTGAGCAGGGCTGATGGCGATTGGCAAGAGCGACGATACAGGACAGGTCGAGGGAGGAGAATTGGCCACTGGCGAGCAGGATGCTGAGATCAAGAGGAGAAGTCGGGATGGTGGGCGGGCGCTGGGGGGTTTTCACAAGCTCCGAATCTGCAAACACAGGGCAAACCACCACGAGCCACCCCTGACCGTTCAGCCAATCAGAAGACGGTACGGCGCTTGGCCTGGGGCTTCTTGTCCCGACGGCCGGAGTCCGCTCAAGGCAAAAAACCACGCCATTGCTCGACACCACCCCACTCTGGCGCGCACTCCTGCCATTTCTGGCCGGCCCCCACCCCGACAACCGTCCCGTTTCTTTCCGCGATGGACGAGGTCGAGCTGCGAGCACACACAGCAGCCGATCGGTCGGGCCCATTGTAGCCTCCATCAATCTACTGTTTTGAGTTGGACAACGAACGCGGTTTGCTTGCGCAAACGTTTAAGGATGCAGATTCAATGCGACTCCTCCCCAGGCATTGCATTGTGCGGCGTGCATCGTGCCATGCGTGTGGGATCAGATGGGGGCGCGATCCCACGATGGCGGCCCACCCTTATCTCTGCTATCCCCCGCCATGCTGGTGCCCTGTCATTGCAATGACTGCATCCTGCTTCCCCGCCCAACCACATCGTCGCAAAGCCAAAGCTGCATGGCGCGGTTCTGATGCGGGAACGAGTTCGAGTCGGGCGTCAATCGGGTTTCGAAACCACGCCGTCACTCCACAATGGCCACTAGCTTCCGCTGCCGGACCGGCCCTGCAAACGACACACTCATATCCAGCGGCTGGCAAGGGTCAAACCTCGGCCCGGCAGCATCCTCAAAGTCGGGACGGGTTGAATCCGGTCAACTTCCCACTTGAGAGGGCTTTCAGGTTGGGATTCAGGGACGTGGGAGCGGCCGAGCCGGACTTCCGTCGCGCAAGACGCCACGGTCTCAGCTTGAAGAAAGCCGCTGACTAACCGCCGTTGATCAACGGGCA
Organism: Chaetomiaceae sp. B2702; assembly: GCA_023628455.1. Lineage (NCBI taxonomy): Eukaryota > Fungi > Ascomycota > Sordariomycetes > Sordariales > Chaetomiaceae > Chaetomiaceae sp. B2702. The sequence goes on from JAMAKP010000079.1 coordinate 116,462, forward strand.
GCGCCCCCCAGAGTATACATACCGTACCAATTTGATGGCCCGTCTCGACCATACGCACAAGAGCAAGGCCCGAGTGGACAGGTACCTGAGACGTTTCGTTTCCCTTGGCCGAGAGGCTCACTCACCTCGCAGCAGCAACATGTGATTTAGAGGGCATGCATTACCGTACAGCCGTTGCACCCGAGGATGGTAAACATGGCCAACAACCCCAGCCTCGGCCTTATGGCTGTCGTTTCTGCCTCAGAGTTTCAATCCCATGAGCTTGGCGGCTCCGATGTCTGTCATAATCAGTCCCCCAGATTTGCATTCCTTCTTCAAGCGAGAACTTGTGTGGTGTGGGTTGCAATCCCTGGGAGTTGGTAACGTTAGGGTACCGCAACCGCACCTGGGAAACTGGGTGCCAGCGTCTGATTCCACACACTCTTTCTTTTTGTCTTCCCTTCACGTTTCTTCTTCCAATCAACATGTTCACTTCTTTCTAAACTTCCTGTCCATGTTTGCAGACAAATGCTGGGAAACCCGCTTGCTGCGGTGTCGCCCGGAGACCTGGCAGGTGGCCAACGGCTATGGACCGCAACGACGGCCCGTTGCAGCTGCGAGCCATATTTAAATTTAATACCCGGCTTGCGCATGCCGCCATCCCTGCGCGCATCACTGCCATTTTCTGAGATCGAAGGCTTACCTACAACGACCACAACCCGAGCGAGATGCGCGCATAATGCACACGGACCTCCTAGATACAGTTCTGGTCAGTCGCAACGAAGCGGCCGGGCAGGAGAACAACACTGCCGGAACGGGAGTGCCGGGAGCAGCGAGCATGAAGGAACACGGATCCGGCGCCGCGCCGACCGGAGACGAGACGAAGTGCCCCGTCGACCACAAGACCCGGGAGCTATGGCTACAGCAAGCACAGCAAGAACGCACCGCTGCGCAGGCGGCGGAAACCGCATCAGCGCAACGCGGCACTCCTGCAACTGGCCCATTACCAGAACCGCCGCAGCAGTCCACATCGTCCTGGTCGTCCTGGCTCCGACTCCCTTCCTTCTCTCGACAAGCACAATCTGAAGAACCCGGCCCGTCCGCAACCCAGGCACGTCCGCGCCCGCAGTCGCAACTGGACGAATCGCGCATCATCTCCAGCATCCCGCGTTCCTCCGACCCGGGCCCCGCCGCCTGCCCCGCCAACGACGAGCAAGAAACAGGCGCCTCAAAATCCGGCCACTGGGTGTACCCCTCCGAGAAACAGTTCTTCGAAGCCATGAAGCGCAAGGGCCACGAAGCCGCAGCAGCAGACATGAAGACGGTGGTCCCTATCCACAATGCCGTCAACGAGCGGGCGTGGGCCGAGATCCTGAAATGGGAGGCGCCCTATGTCGAGCCGGTGGTCAAGGGCGGGTGCGGTGGGCCAAGACTGCACAGCTTCGCGGGCTTGGGCAGCGCGACCATGAGCCCCAAAGCCAGGATCAACACGTTGCTGGGGTATACGGCGCCCTTTGACCGGCACGACTGGGTCGTAGATCGGTGCGGGACACAGGTGGAATATATCATTGATTTTTACGCCGGGCGTAACGACGGGCCTGGGAAGGGGAAGCTCAACTTCTATCTGGATGTGCGGCCCAAACTGAATACGTGGGAGGGCGTCAAGATGCGGGCGCTGAGGGCTGTTGGATTCTCATAGCGGCTGAGGGCCACGGGTATGGAGGGACCTCAGGTCATGTACGAAATAACTGTCTTTGCGTGTATCATACCACTCAACCGAACTGTTGGGAATCTGAAGAGGGAGCATTGTAGGGCGTGGGGCATCATAGAGGATTGGAGCAACGAGACTGGCATACGGCGAGCAACGAACTCCGCTTCGAGCTTATACGTGACTGCGAAACCGCAGATTCCTCCTTGTCTGCGTGGTATCTCTGAGTAAAACTAAACTACAAGTGCCCCAGGTCGTGTTTTGTTGTAGCATCCGCCTACCCAATGGAATAACGCCCCTACCCGAATATCAAAACACCAGAAAAAACACAGCTCCGCTCTATCCGTGTTGTGTTTGCGCGTTCCCTTAGTCGTGTTTCGCCTCCTGATGCCCGTTCGCGAGGCGTATTGGGTCCTTCTCTGACAGATGAAGGCCTGGGCATAACGTTAGCATCGGACACAAGAGAGACTTCAGGACCAAGAAGAGCTTTGCCAACCTTTTCTCCCGTCGCCCACCCGTACCCTCACAGGCAACCTCGTCTCAATCGCATTCGCCTCGAGATCCCACCCCGCCGCCGTCATGGTCGCAAATATCGTGTCTTTCTGCTCGTCCGACACGTACCCCAACGGCATCTCGTTTTCGTAATGACTCTGCAGCCCGTCCTTGAGGGCCGAGTCGAAGTGGTAGGCATGGTTGACGGCGTCGAACCAGGCCAGAAGCGGGCTCTTTGTCCCCTCCTTGACGGCAATCCTCATGTAGAAATACCCCCCGCGATGCCACACGCCCATGAAATACGTGCTCGTCTCAAAGTCATAGCGGTGATAGCCCCTCGGATTCCACCCCATGAGATCCCCATACGTCCCGAAATCGCAGAAGCCCGTATAGTCGCCGCTCTTGCTCGTCAGGTTCCCCCGCCCATTCCGCAGGATGCTCTCGCGCTGCGCCACCTGCTCCGGCGTCAGCACGGTCCCGTGGTCGAGCCACTCCCGGAACACCAGCGTCGCCCGCTGGCGGTTCAGCGAGCGCATCTTGACGGCGCGCACGGCGCGGTAGTTCATGGTCAGGTGCACGCCCACCAGGAGCACCATCAGCATCCACACGACCTGCTTGTCCTCGACCATGCGCACGACCAGCGACCCGACCAGCATCCCGAGCAGGCTGACCACCGTCTCCTGCGACGCCTCCTTGGCATTCAGCTCGGCCAGGTTCCCCGTCAGCGCAAAGTGCGCCGACAGGCTCGCCTTGCTGGCGTTCGCCGCGACGCCGCACAGTGAGCGGAACACCCCCGCCGAGACGATGACGCCCAGCTTGGGCAGGTAGGGCAGCGCCGGGGTGAGCAGGTCGAGGAACTGGGCGCTGTCGTTGAGGATGTCGGCCAGGAAGCGGTAGAACTTGCACTCGGGCTCGATGGCCTGGCCCATGCGGTGGGCGAAGAGGATGGTGGCGATGCGCGAGATGGTGTCGCCCGTGATCTTGAGGATCAGCGCGCCCGTCGGGGACGACGACGAGTCGCCCACGCCGAGGCCCTCGAGCACGGCGCGGTTGGCGAGCAGCGACGTGATGGACGAGGCGAAGGCCTGGAGCGAGTCGTACGTCTGGTAGGCGAGGTAATCGTCGGTCACGGTGTGCGGGTATCCAGCGGGCAGGAAGGCGTAGAGGATTGCTTTGGCGAGGGGGACCTCGGTTTTCTCCTGCGGGAGCGTGGTCGGTGGTCAGCTTGGCTCCATTGTCGAATTGTCGACCCGAGTGAGGTATTCATGGACAGCGGGACATCACGCGTGGGCTGAGAAGCACGGTGGACATGGACACTCACAGACTTGAGCTCCTCCTTCTCGCCGCCGTCGGTGTAGGTGCAGAGCACCTCGCCCGCCGGGTCGATGTCGTAGAAGCTCCGGCTCATGGCGGCGCTGGTCGCATGCTCGTCGGTTTCCCAAGACTCAATCACACACAGCAGCAAGGGAGTGGACGAGACGATGGCCGGGGCGCGTGGCGAAGCGATGTTGTTTCCGGGTTAACTTACGAATACTTGATTACTGCTGTTCTTGATTCTGAGGTGCGCCTGGGAAACAGGGGGCCGACTTGGCGCGTCCAGTCGCGTGCAGGCAACCTGCAAGCCCTGTAATTCCGCCCTGTCACCCCTCCCTGCTGAGGCTGGTTCAGCGCCGGCTCTGACGTAACAGCCGGGGCTTTTATCAGCCCCTGATGATTGATGATCGAGAGACGATCCGGCGGCTGCGGACCACCATCCCTACGCAAGAATCTCGGGATCAAAGAACTGCCGCCCTCGAATCTAATTCAGACGTTCCATGTCATTTAGTCCAACGAGGCACGTGCAATGCCAAAGAGCCCTGGTGGCAAGCGTCTAATCACGATATATTCAAGACTTGTCTCGTTTGCGGGCCATGTCAACGCCTGGCATTCCAGCATCTCTACTGCACATCACTGTCTTGGACGCCCAACATCATCATCTCCTCACCGGACTCCCATCCTCGGCAACTAGATACTCGTCGGTCTTAATAGGGCCCTCTCCCACCCCAGTCAGGATCACCCGGCTGATGCCGCCCTTCAACAGACCGGCAACGCCCTCGTCCAGCGACATGCTTGGCTTCAGGCCCTTGACAACGGCATTCTTCCACCCGTCGACGTCGCCTCCGAGCACGTGGTAAAGCGTCCCCACGACGGCCTCGGTGTCCTTCTCGAGGTAGTAGATGACGGCATTCGGGCCAGCGTCAAACGTGTATGCGGCCACGGTCCTCCCCACGGCGGCATTGATCTGCTCCACGGCGCGGATGGCGGCGCGCGAGACATCGTTCATGTAGAAAATGGGCGGGTAGGTATCGGCGCAGGTGGCGTGGAACGAGTTGGAGTCGCGCATGGTGATCTCGGCAAACGAGGCAAAGTCGCGCTCCTGGATGGCCTTCTCCATGGCGGCCATGTTCTGGGGCACCACCTTGGCGATGCGCTCCTGGAACAGGCCCGACGTCGCGACAGTCTGCTGCATGCCCGAGGTCGAACTGACGCCCTTCTTGGCGGCCGACGCGACGAGGACCAGGGCGCGCATCTCGGGCCAGTGCGATGCCTCGGCAACCTGGTCCGCCATGGAGTCGCTCCCGTCGGCCTTGTCGCCCATGCGCCACGCTACATAGCCGCCGAAGAGACTGCGGCAGGCCGAGCCGGAGCCCTGCCGCGCGATTAGGCTCAGCTCGGAGGGGGAGGCGGGCAGCTCGTAGAGGTTGGCGATGGCCCTCACCAACGCGGCAAACCCCGCCGCCGACGAAGCCAGGCCTGCCGCGGTGGGGAAGTTGTTCTCGGAGACGATGCGGAGCGGCATGGTCGATAGTTTCGGGAGCGAAGCATCGGCCGACTCGAGGGCGGCACGGCGAGCACGCAGCTCCCGGAAGCAGGCCTGTGTCCGGGCGCCCGAGACATCGGAAGCCTCACCGTTGAGCAGCAGCGAGTCGCCCGCGGAGGCGGGGTACGAGGCCGAGCACGAGGCCGTGGTCAGCGTGCGGAGATCGGACTGGGCGAGCGTCACCGAGAGCGAGCTGTTGGTCGGAAGGTTGAGCTTGGGGTCGCGTTTTCCCCAGTACCTGCGGTCGGGCAGCGGTCAGCGGTCAGCGGGCATGTTCAGGGCGATGGTGGGGTTTTGCAGCAGTGGGGGCAGGCTCAGCTGAGTTCGTACTTGACAACGGCGATGTTGACCGGCGCCGTGGTGCTGGCGCGATACACTTTTTCGGCCATGTTTGAGACGTCTGGAGAAAATCACACAGGGCTGTTCTTGACTGCGAGATGTTCGAGGATTACGATAGCGGTCAGTCCACAAGTCCAGCTGTTTGCTCCCTGCCTGAGAATTGTCCCCATTTTGGCGGGGTAGCCTTGGGTCTAGGTCCATCCACAAGATTGCTGCCAAGGGTCAGCTCTGCAAAGAGCTAGCGCGGGGCAGATCTGCAGGGGGCCCGTCTCTGCCGCTTACGTTGACCCCGAGCAGCCCAACGCCCGAGCAGCCCATCGAAGGTGACGGGAAGTTGCCCGCTTAGTCAATTCCCCAACGTCCCTACACGATCAGAGGAACCAACGGAGAATGGATGCCAACAGGCTATTGTGAAAGATAGCCATGTAGCACTCTCAGCTTGAGCACGCCATGACAAAGACAGCAGCATGAGTTCGCGGGAGAGGCCGGGTGCCGGTGGGCTGGGACGTCGACCCGTTGAGACTCTAACAAAGCCGTCGAGTCCGAGGCGCGTCGCAATTGCAGTCGCTGGCCCGCCGCCAAAACGCGGCACGCGACAAAGACTCCAAGACTTGCCCCAATCGCCTCTTACACGCCATAGAGGAAACCAAAGAGCCTGTCACTTGCATCGCGTTGCTGACAAATGTCCGCTTGTCCTCTTGCTGAGCTAAAGATATGGTTAATTAGGTGAGAGATCCGTGCCGCGTCCGCCCGCCCCTTATCTTTTACTCTGCTACCTATGCAGAGCACTGGTTAGGGAAACGTGATAGAACATAACCGCATGCCTTAGTGGTACCTTGTTGTTATTTATGCTTGACGTAGTCATATTTATAACAGTGATGTAAAACTAGTCGAGTGCTCTGGCTTGGTCGGGATAATTACGGCACGCGCCATTTATGTTCAGCCCTACAGCAGGTTCCATTTACGTAGGTATGTACATACATACAGTGCTGTACATACCTTGCGTCTGAGACATCTCCTGCGCCGACTTCTGGTTGGGGCAACCGAGCGCCGCGGCCGCGGTGGTCGTCATGGTTCAGGTTGGTCGCAGAGGCAGCCGAGATCATGGGAAGATGGACCAGAAACGAGGAAGCCGCAAGTGCCAAGCCCGAATGTATGTCAACGTGAAAAGCGCGGGATTTTCAATCGAGAACGGAGCAACAGTTGCAAGCAAGTCCGCGGTAGCAGCAGCACTTATCCAGTGGCTCCGGCCTGGTGGTATCTACTAGGTACCTGTAGTTGGGCTTCGAGGCCTTCGGGGGAGGGAAGATAAATATGAAATGCAAACCGAGGCTACCGGCTCTAGCCTGGGACCTGCGATTGGAGCAATTCGGGACAATAATAAGCGGGAGGTTGTTGCTCCGACGACAAGGGCTGTCGGGCTATGTTCATGTGCCTGCCGAAATATCGAAAAATAGCCCACACATCACAGAGCAACATGAGCCATACCGTTGAATCAACCGCTAGCTTGGTAGCCATACGGAACCTCGACATATGCGACGCCAATCAAGATTCTCCAGACCCATATGAGTACCAGTCGCTACCGTCTTTGACGTCCATCAGGCTGCTGAAGGTCGCTAGGAAAGAGAAGAATGGGGTGATGCATGTCTCGCTAAAAACTGTGGAGTTGAACGACGACCCGTTCTTTTACGCCCTGTCTTACACCTGGGGCAACCCCCATGCGAATGGAGTCGATTTTACCACATATTTCGATGCTGTCAACGAGGAGTACAGCGCCTCGAACAAAGCCTCGATATTGTGTGACGGAAAGAGACTAAGAATTCAAAAGAATCTCCTCGATATCCTTGGCGAGTTCCTGGAGATTTTTGCAGAAAAAAGCCGAGGAAACGACCAGACCCCTGAGGTGGCGGCAGGTTCGCCGCGGGCGTCTTCCACGACAAACAGCGAACTCGGCAATGGCATCTGGGTCGACGCTGTCTGCATCAACCAGGAGGACGCGGAGGAGCGAGCATCGCAAGTCAGACTGATGGACAAAGTCTACGCGAAGGCCGCCCGCACACTGATTTGGCTGGGCCGCGCAGACAAATACACGCCAGCCGCAGCAGAGACGATCAAGCGGGTTGCGGCGTACCCCAGAGAGGTGTTCGTACAAAGTGAAGCAAACCCTTTCCGACGGCAAGATCCCGAAGTCTATGCGAAGAGCAACCTCGCGTACACGGGCTGGATGGACTGGTGCAGCTTAGCAGCACTGCTCAAACGGCAGTGGTTCTCCCGTTTGTGGATCGTCCAAGAGACCATCCTCTCACGAGACCTCATAGTCTTTTGTGGCGAACATGAGATCTCATGGACAGAACTTGTCGCTGCAGCACGAAACATCGAAGCTCGCTGTTACGCGCTGGGCTGGAACCCGGGGACCATGTTCCTCCAAAGTCACGAGGTGGCAGTTCCCCTCGAGCATAACCTCCTGCGGCTGGCAGAATGGAGAGACCATTTCCACGACAAACCATCAACGCCCCCCGAAACTGGGCGTTCCACGATTGAGAATCTCGTCTACGACACGTGGGTATTCAACTCGACCGATCCCCGCGACAAGGTCTATGGTATCCTCGGGCTGGTTGATCCCGAGCTGCGCGCCGCATGGGACATCAACTACAAAAGCTCTCCCGAAGAAGTCTTCGCCATCACCACCAGAACCATCATCGAGCAGAGCCGGTCCCTCACAATCCTCTCGTGCGTGCAGGACGCGTCCAAGCGCACCATCGCCACGTATTCTTCCTGGGTGCCCGACTACAGCCTGCCCTACTTCAACATGATGTGCAACAACGGCTCATTCGCGGCGGCGGGGGCGCAGTATCCAACCCCCCAACTCTTGCCCTCCTCGTCGGGGTCAGAGCCATGGTCCCGCTTGCGTCTACGAGCCCACATCTTCGACAGCGTTGTCGAAACAGCCAACGACAGGACCGAGTACGTCAACAGCGCTATGCTACTCGAGCCGTCATGGTTCGAACTAACCCTGCTCTTGAAAACGCCCTACCCTGCCACAGGTCAGAAACGCACTGAAGTCCTCTGGCGTACTCTCTGTGCCGACCAAGATGCCAGTTCGACCGTCAGCCCGGCACCTGCAAGGTTTGGGGCGCTGTTCAAGGAGCTCGTCTGCGCCATGGTGGTTGTGCGCGCCGAGATTGAGAAGGAGGTCTCGCAGGAACCAAACCCGCCACGAGACTGTGCCGCGTCTTTTGCTCTGGCTATGCAGCGGGCGAAGGAGATTTGGGCCGATGTTGGTTGGGACCAGCTCGCTCCGGAACAGATCCGGGACAAGACGGGCTCGACGCCGAGGTTTCTGTGTAGGCCCGAGTTTGGGTGGCTGGCGCACACGCTGATCAAGCTGCAAGCGGTGGCCTTGACTGAGGAGGGCGGGACCATGGCGGATACGCCGACCTGGGAGGAGCTGGAGCAGTTTCATGACAATCCAAGTTATGTCATGAGAGTGAAGGACGGGGAGAACAGGTCGCTTGTGCAGCCCAAAGATGCCGCGTTTACAAACTCGTTCCGCCGGAGGTATGGGAAACGGAAGCTGTTTTACACGGAAAAGGGGTATCTTGGCCTGGGACCGGCTTCGGCTGCCGTGGGGGACATTGTGTGCATCATTCCGGGGGCAGCCGCACCTTTTCTGTGTCGGGAAGATCCAGATGGGGGTGTTGGGTTGGAGGGTCAGGCAGTTGAGGAAGACAGCGGAGCGAAGCGGCTACGGCTTATTGGAGAGAGCTATGTCCACGGTATCATGCACGGGGAGGCAACCCAATTGAAAGGCTTTCGTTTGGGAGAGATTGAGATTGTTTAGGGCTCAGGAGGGGCCAGAAAGAGGTTCTACAGTACAACCGGATCGGTGGGCTTGAGCGTTGCGTCGCCAATCTGCGATCATGGAACCTACTAACCCCCCATACGGTGCGTGAAGAACGCCGCTGACTATTTCGTGGTGCATCGAAAGTGAAAAGACGATTGGGCTGACTCTGTGATTCTGGGGCTGCTGCCTTGGTGTGTTGGCTGATGATCGGGATGGCCGCCATGTTGGCCGCAGGCAGCCTTGTGCCAGGACGCTGGGAAATCCAAAGCTAATCAATGAATGGACGATACACCATCAAACAGTCTTATTCCCTGACATCTTCAGGCAAGCGGGCAAGGCAGAGGGACTGCTAAGATGTCCCCTTTCCATACACACACGCTGAACCGCGGTTAGAGCAGGTTCACGCCTCCCCGTCTAGCCACTATGACATCGACGGCATTCTTGGCTTGACGTGCACAAGATGTTGTTCACTCTGCTCCGGGGCTCTGAAGGGGGCCGTCCATATTCCCATCGTTGGTGACGGGTTTGAACCTAGCTCGCTCAATCAACTTGTCGTTGAGGCTCGCCTCAGGTCCTTCCGCAGCGCAACCTCGAGCCATGGCAACACCTTGATATTCCATTGAGCTGCCACCGCTGTATGGTTAAATAGTCTTTTTATTATGCGATTAGCCGCCGGCTGGGTAGCTAGGCTTGTGTGCTTTGCGCCATCCATTCGGGCTTGGGTCCCTACTGTGAAGGCAGACGACGAGGGTGGGAAGATATCAAAGTACGACGCTGGATTCAGGAGAGGTAGTTGCAGTTTGCTGGCGGAAGACAGAAAAACAGCGGTGGTGATGTCGGTTCTAGAAGGACGGCCTTCGGGTCCAACGCACCAGACGTGGGCCGGGGCACACACGCGCAGGCTGGACGGCATTGATTTCATTGGCCTAGCCGCCCACAGCTGCCGGCCACTTGAGTGGTAATACTATCTATCGTATGTATGTACAGTTCACGAGTGGAACTTGACGTCACCATCAAACTCACCCAAAATCGACGCCAACGAAGCCGCAGCTCCAAGAACGCTGGAACGTGGGATTTTGCAGCGGGACCTGAGTTTGGCATGTACATACATACAAAGTAAAATCAACACGCACACACAAGCACACAAAATGCCGGGAATTTCAGAAGCCGTCAAGCAAGACCACGCACTCATCAAGAGCGCCTTTCGCCGCCTCCGGGATGCCGATCCGGAAACCCGCAAGCCAGATGAGTTCGTCTGGGCGCTGGACCGTTATTTGATTGTGGAAGACCTCGTTGTGTCGCCGGCTCTCGAGAGTCACATTGCTCATGGCGGCGAGAGACGCCGGCGGTTGTCCGATGACTTCGACAGTGTAAGTCTGGTTGGGCACCACCTTGCCTTGCAGTTCATATGTCTGACAGGATTGCAGATAAATGAAAAGCTGAGGCACATGCAGCGGTTTGGCCCTGCCGAGCCCAGCTTCGACTCATCACTCAGCGCCATCTGGGTTGACCTCGAGCCTCATATCAGGGAAGAGGCCACGGGCGATCTGGACCGTCTGGAGGAAAGCCTGTCCAAACCAGACTCGGAGGCACTGGCAAAAAAGTACGACGACATCAAGAAGCTCTTGCAGCAGCCGTATGGGAAGGATGGTGTCCCAGATGCTCGGACGTTGTCTGCCATCCTGGAGATGCCACGGCAGGAGTTGTTGGTCAAAATTGGGGTGTCGGGGGAGTAACTATTCCGGCAATTGCATGACCTGGCTCGGCCTGCAAAATACGTATTGAGTCCTTATTTTTTTTTATCTTTTTTCTTTCTTTTTCCATTCCTCCCCAATGTCTTGGTTCAGTTGAGGTTTTGTTGTTTATCCAATTGCAACTTTACGGCCACGCCGGTCTCACATGCCTCTCTTCTCTCTGGTCACTTGTGCTGTTGCCGTAATGTTCGCTGCAAATATTGTCAACAAAACAAAGAACGCTAGGTGCTTCAAACCAGACCTAACTAGCTGGTCGCTAGCTTTTCGGATGTAAAAAAGCCAAACCGTTCAATGACAGGTCTTGAAGCATCTGGGCTGCTGGATGTTACGTCACCTCAGCCCCTGGATCCCACCACCAGAACAGGTTCTTGGGCCGACCCCGCCAAGGAAGACGGCGATCGAAAGATGCGCGTTTTAGACACCCGGTATTTATTTGCGTTTGTTTTTTGGTTGGTTTTTTCAGTCCGATCATGTCCATTGTATTGCCATGTGGTCCCTCGTTCAATATCGCCGGCTGCAAAGACAAGCCGCTGCTGAGTTCAACAACAAAACCCAAAAAGACGGTTCGAGAAACCAGGGGCAGACAACTTCCCGTCCAGACGCTGAGAAACAGGACCCTTCCCCAGGCCTGCAAAAATCCGAGACAGATGGCAGGATCTACATCAAATCCGCAGGCGACGATGACCCGCTTAATCCTCAGAACTGGCCGCTACTCGACCGATCCAAGAACATCGCCATTCTAGCCTACTTAATCTTTGTCCAGGCCTGGGCTGGCGCGGCCGAGTCCATGGCCAACAGTGTGGCGAGCAGCGAGCAGGGTCACAGCAAGATCGCTGAGAGCCTGACAATCACCATGTACCTCGTCGGCATAGGGACCGGTTCCCTATTTGCCGGACCAATATCAGAGTCGGTCGGGCGAAATCCGACTTTCCTCGTCTCCACCTTCTGCTTCCTATTTTTCGTCCTTGGTGCCGCTCTGGCTCCCAATTTTGGCGGCCGGATGGTGTGTCGCTACCTCATGGGCCTATTTGCCAGTCCCACCTTGACCATCAATGGCTCAAGCGTGAAGGACCAGTTTCGGCCGGTCAAGAGAGCCTTCGTCTTTCCAGTTATTGCATGGGCGAATGTAGCTGGTAAGTGAGCTGTCTCTCGGTAGGTCATTTTTCTTCTTTCTCGTCTAAACATCTCTCGCCCACAGCTCCCATGATCGCACCTATCGCGAGCGGATGGATCGTCGAGAATCCCAACCTTGGATGGCGCTGGGCAGAATGGATCACCCTGATCATCTCGGGGCCTGCGTTTCTCCTGGCCTTCTTCTTCCTCCCTGAGACCTACCTCCCCATCTTGCTTCGGTGGAAAGCGGCCGGTTTTCGGCACGCAGCCGGAGAGGAGCGTTATGCCTCGGAGCATGATGAATCAAAAACGTTCCAGCAGCGGATGAAGAAAGCCGTAACCATGCCCGCCAAGTTCTTCTTCACCGAGCCCGTCATTGCTATCCTCGGCGTCTACCTCATCCTGCTCTACGTCCTCCTTTTTACGTTTCTGTCGGGTTTCGACTACCTGTTCAAGGAAACATACGAGCTATCAGCTGGCATGACCGGCTCTTGTTTTGGCGCCATCGCCTGGGGCGCAACCATGTTCGCCCTTCTGGCGCCCGGAATGTACAGCTGGGCCCGCTCCAAGACAGAACATGTCAGGGGCGCCCCCGTGGCGCCCGAGTTCCGGCTCTGGCCGGCCATCGTGGCAGGGCCACTGTTGCCCATCTCGCTGTTTTGGCTGGGATGGGGCAACTATAGCAGCATCTCCATCTGGTGCAGTCTCGGAGCATGCTTCCTCTTTGGCGCCGTCATGATTGCCATCTATGTCAGCAGCTACGAGTACATCATCGACAGCTACGGAGACCACTCGGCCATCGCGCTGTCGAGCATCACATTTCTACGGTATATGATCGCCGGCGGGATGGTCATGGCGTCGAGGCCCATGTATAGCGGCATCGGGGTGCATTGGACCATGACGCTGCTCGGTTGTATCGCTGTTCTCCTGGCGCCAGCGCCATTGATCTTTTATAAGCTAGGTCCAAAGCTAAGGAAGAAGAGTCCGTATGCTGAGGGCCCGGACGACAAGGAATGAGGGAATCAGGGAATGGTGCGGAGTCGAGGAGGGGTCTAATTAGCGGATTTGTCGTGATACCCCTTGCTTTGAATGATGGCGCATATCTGTGCCTTTTAGTGCATGTACCTAGTCAAAGTCAACTGAACATTTATCATGGATTCCAACTTCTGGCGTCCATTCCCCCAAGCGCGGCGGGCACTCCGATACCTAGAAGGGCGCGATCTGCCCCGCTGCTTCCTGAAGAACTGCCATCATTCGCCGCGAATGGCGTGACGTAGAATAGCGCGAATCACACCCTGCCATCTCCAAGCCGCACGGTCACTCCGCAGTGGACGCGCCACTGTCCCGTCGTCTCGAGACAGACATTGCGAGTAGACAGACTACCCAGAAGGCGAAATTTGCTCCCAGACGCCCAAGCATCACCGAAACTTCCATTTCCTCGCCATGAATCCAAGCCAGGATGAGAACACTCCGCTTCGCCCATCCATCCACACGGACTATGACCTATCCACGCCCATCGACCCTAACGGCGTCGGTTTACGACAGAAGTTGCCATCTTACGGAGATGTTCACTTCTCGCTCTTCATGCGCAAGCTCTTCATCAAAGCCATGGGATACAGTGAAGACGCACTCTCGCGGCCCATCGTGGGCATCGTGAACACGCACTCGAGCTTTAACCCCTGCCACGCCAACATCCCACAGCTTATCGACGCGGTAAAAAGGGGCGTGCAGCTGAGCGGCGGGCTGGCCATTGACTTTCCGACCATCAGTCTGCACGAGTCTTTTGCCGCGCCAACAAGCATGTTTCTGCGCAACTTGATGAGCATGGACACGGAAGAGATGATCCGGGCGCAGCCCGTAGACTCGGTTGTTTTGATCGGTGGTGGGTGTGACGGCGCCCGTATAAAAGATTACACTAACATGTCCAGGCTGTGACAAGACAACTCCGGCTCAGTTGATGGGCGGCATCTCGGCGAACAAGCCCATCGTCCACCTCGTCACCGGGCCCATGATGCCGGGGAGCTTTCAGGGGGCGAGAGTTGGGGCCTGCACGGACTGCCGAAGCAATTGGGCCAAGTTCCGGGCTGGTGCCCTTGATATTGAAGATATTTCTGCGCTCAATGAGGAATTGGCACCGACTGTGCGTTGTACATACACTCGCGCCGCCCCTTGAGAAGTTCGGCTAAACTGAGATCGTGCTCCGACACAACAGGCTGGCACCTGCGGTGTCATGGGCACGGCAAGCACTATGGCATGCCTCCTCGCCGCCCTCGGCATGATGCCCATCCAGGGGGCCACCGCGTCGGCGGTATCCTCGGCGCGCCTACGCATCGCCGAGTCCACAGGTGCCCACGCCGTGCAACTCGCCAAAACCGGCCTCCAACCGCAGACCATCCTCACGCGAGAATCGTTCCTCAACGCGATCACCGTCCTTCAAGCCATCGGCGGCTCCACCAACGCCATCGTCCACCTCATGGCGATCATCAACCGACACCCAACCCTCGCGGGCACCATCACCCCGGCCACCGTCGACACCATCGGCCGCCAGACCCCCCTCCTCGTAGACCTCAAACCCAGCGGCGAGAACTACATGACCGACTTCCATAACGCAGGCGGCATGCCGGCCCTCCTGCACACCCTCAAGCCCCTCCTGCACCTCGACGCACTCACCGTAACAGGACGCACCCTAGGCGAGGAACTCGCCGGCACCCCGGCCCGCCCTTTGCCAGTCTCGCCGCTCGACAAGCCCCCCAACTGCATCCGGCCCCTCGGCAACCCCGTCTACCCTGCCTCCGCCCTGGTCATCTTCCAGCGAGGAAATCTCGCCCCGGGAGGCGCAGCCGTTCTGAAAGCCAGCGCGTCCAAGGACAGACGACTGCTGAAACATCGCGGCAGCGCAGTGGTATTCCACGGCTCGGCAGACCTGGCCGCACGAATTGACGACCCTGCGCTGGACGTCGACCGGGACAGCGTCTTGATCCTGCGGGGGATCGGGCCGGTGGGCAATCCGGGGATGCCCGAGGCGGGATTGATCCCCATCCCGCGGAAGCTGGCGGCGCGGGGGGTGGTGGATATGTTGCGGATTTCGGACGGGAGGATGAGTGGCACGGCTGGGGGAACGATTGTGTTGCACGTATCTCCCGAGGGGGCGGACCCTGCGTCAGTGTTGGGGGTGGTGAGGGACGGAGATGTCGTGGTCTGTGATGTGGAGGAGAGGCGACTGAGCGTGGAGTTGGATGACGCGGAGATACGCGAGAGGATGGGGCAGCGTAGACGGGAGATGGAACGAGCAGGGAAGGATCCATGGGTGGTGCGTGAGAGTATTAGGGGGTATCGCGGGCTGTACATGCGCGAGGTGAATCAAGCCGAATTCGGGGCCGACTTTGGATTCTTGATTGCGGCAGGCCCCGGGAGGACGCCGGACGGGGACAGAGGCACTCAGGGGTAGAATTCTTCAGTATTACGAAGAAACTGCAGTGCGCTATAAGGGCTCTGAGAAAACTACCGTCCACTCAGTCACGGCTTAGAGCTGCCTGTCACCAGCCTCGCCACACTGGCGACTGATCCCATACCAGATCGCCAGCGAATTGAAACCATTCTCAGTACGGCGTCTTGTTGTATGGATAGTGAGAGGGCAGGCAAGGGTAAGGTATTTCGTGAAAGTTGACCAACACCTGCAAAGGTCCGGTCTGTATTGTAAAATGCTATGCGTTTAGGGTGAACCCCAGTATTTTCCCCATTGGGTTCCATTTCGCGCGCTCTCGGCAAAACTTCAACTCCATATAACCGTGCAACTGTCACCAATGGCGGTTGTGCCCTCATTCGTTGCCAATGTTCGTTCCGATCGCACTCTGCTGTTCTTCAACCTCCGGCATCACATCTCGGCTACCTAACCCGGCAAGCATCCACTGCGTCGCGATGTAAATCCTGTGCGAACTACCGCACATAAGATCCGAGACGATGAGAGGGCGGAAAGCAGTCTTCAAAGAGATTTCCTAGGTACTAAACGGCCTATCCACCCGAGGAGTACGTGGACAACATCCGCTTCTTTCTCTTACGGGTGCCCTTCTTGTTCTAACATATTGCCCATCCATCAATATGCGTGGCCTCCTCTCCCTCTCCCTCGTCGGACTTCTGCTCGTGTTGAGCACGGTCTTTGCCGCCCCCTCAGCAGGCTGCGGCAAGACGCCCACTCTCAAGGCGAACAACACCATCACAAGCGGAGGCAAGGAGCGCTACTTCATCGTCAAGCTACCCGACAACTACGACAACAAAAAGCCCTACCGGCTCGTGTTCACCTTTCACGCCCTCGGCGGCAGCGGCGCCCAGCTCGCCCAAGGCGGAATCAGCGCCGCCTACTGGGGCATCCCCCCGGTCGCTAATAACAGCGCTATCTTCATCTCTCCCAATGGCCAGACCGCCGGCAGCGTCGGCAACATGATGGGCTGGGGCAACCGCAACGGCGAGGACGTCAAGTTCGTCGACGACATTTTAGCCGCCCTCTCGGCCGACCTGTGCTTCAACACCGACCAAGTCTTCTCCACAGGCTTCTCCTACGGCGGCGCCATCAGCTACGCGCTTGCATGCGCGCGGCCTAATGTCTTCCGCGCCGTCGCCGTCATGAGCTCCAACCCCATCAGCGGTTGCGACGGCGGGACGCAGCCCATCGCGTACTACCACCAGCACGGGACGAAGGACCAGGCGCTTCCCTTCAGCGGGGCCCTGCCCATGCGAGACAAGTATGTCAAGCTTAACGGGTGCAAGGCGGTGTCGCCGGATCCGGCCCCGCCGGCCGGTGGACATGTCAAGGTTGTGTACGAGGGCTGTGACCCAAGGTATCCTGTCACTTGGATTGCCTTTGACGGCGACCACACGCCAGGACCCCGGGATAGAGATGCGGCTGCCACCTTTGCGCCGTCTGAGGTTTGGGCGTTTTTGTCTCAGTTTAGCTAAGAGTGCTTGGCAGAGCATGGAGCAACGTATAGATCTGGCGCCGCCAATCGAGATGTTGCTCGGCGCTCCGGAAACAATGTACGTTATCTGATACAAGTTACCTGAGACTGGAGGCCGAGAAGGATCTGGGTGATGCCGTGGTGAGACAGGTACTGGGGGATGCGCGGGATGCGCCCGGGGCGTCGTGGCCCCGTGATTTGGTAAGGGCAAGGAAGGAGATTGCCGGTTGGGAGGCGGTAAACAAGGCGCTCTACGTATCTCTGGGTTCGATCGTGAATGTTTAGCACCCTAGAGAGAAACTTTCATCCGACAATGCATAGGGCACACGCTTGATTTCGTCAGTGGACGTATTTCTTGGGAGTGGTTCCTGCACTTGCGCGTCATCTATAATTATTCTTTCGAAAGGCAACTTGAGGCCGGGGGACTGAAAACGAGCCCCTGAGGCTGTGCAATGGCCATGTGCGAGATCACCCTAGCTCAGGAAAAGAATCAAGAAAGCTCAGGAGCAAATCAACCATAGCTCACTACGGCTCAGGGCTACAAATGGGAGTGGTAATTGTGGGCAGCCAGGTTGGTCTCATACAACCAGGCTGTTATCTATACACCTCAATGCGGCCGGCAAAAAACGGCCGAGCAACTTGGTCTCGGGGTCTGGGATCTGGGGAAGTCTAGGGTCGACGCGATGGCATGAGATGCCGTGCCGCATTGATATTTCCGGCTCAGCCCATGATCTAAACGGCAAGCGCATGCATACAACAAGCCTTTCCCGTTGATGGTTAGGACACCAATAGATTTTTGAGGAATCGGGGCTCAAGTTCCATTCTAAACTAGGAGGCAGTTGCGACGACCTGGCGACTCTGGACCCAGAGCCCACGCCGCCAACCGGACGGTTCGGTTCGGTGCAGGGACCGTTGTAATCGGAGCTTTGCAGACTAAGAATGGCATCTCGCCTGCTCCCCTCGACTCCCATCCTCTGGATCGCGGTAAACGGGACTCCTACCCTGGGCCCGAACTGGGTGACATTCTCATCTACGTAGATTGAACGTCTCGCTCGGAACTAGGGCATTTCAGGAGAGCGGGGTCACGGTGGGCAGACTCATGAAGTCCCGGGTGAGTTGGCACTTTGCCGGGTTTTCATTTCTTCTTTCCCTGTGCGAGAGCGGAAGCCGAGCGCTTGTGACAGATGATTAGGTACACTATTCGAAGGGCAAGAAACCCTCGGCACAACCCGGAATGTCGTGAGCTGGAACTGATGCCGGATAGTTATCAGAATTTTCTTTCTACCGCCACCGAATTGGAGAGCTGTGCTCGATCTCGATGTAACCTCGGGGTGTCAAGCCCTTGCGTCGCATCTGGCACAAAATGTTGGGCCCCCGCCCCAAGGGGCCCCGAGACGATCGAGATCAGAATAATCTCGAAGCGAACACCCAAGAAAAACCTGCTCAGGTACGCGAGCGATCTCTTTGGCCGCAGGCTTATTACGCAGACGCGGCCAAAGAAAAATGTCTTCAGCCCAGAGAAGCCGCGAAGGGCCCGTCCCGAGAATGCCGTTGGGGGCTCAGCGAATCCCGTCCCGCGGCGGCCCTCCTTGACGGCGGGCTAATGCAAGGGACAGGAAGTGATCTTGGAGCCCAGCGGGAACAATGGCACCTCCTTCACGTCCGCCCACCACATGGCAGCAGGTCAATCGATCCTTGGCAGGCGAGTGCCAATTTGGGATGACTGGTGTTGCTTCCTTCTGCAGCGTAGACATGCCTCAATGGCGCGGGGTCAGCCACCGGCCTACCAGTGACGGCAGCAGTATCATCCAAAGGAGATTGTCTCCTGCGAGCCCGTCAAATAACTATGGCATGGCACGCAGAAGGACATGGCTATCGCTCAGGGCGGAATCATGGCCAATTTAGAGCCGCAAGAGCGCCACGGCATCATCATGAGTCGGGCATGAGCTGTCGGCAGCGACGGCTTGTAGCCGAGGACGGGCGTCTTTGTCCCTCCGGGCAGGCTGCTGGACCAATGATCTAGGTGTTGGCCGCAACCCGTACGCCTTCATGCTGCTGCTGGTAACGTTATCTATTTTTGCGAACGCGAAGTCTGCGAAGGGGGCTAGGATGTTCACGTGGGCGCCGGAGCGCCCAAACCGTCGTGGCGACGGCGCCAGGGTAACACGACGTGCGACAGCTCACGGCCACGGAGGGATGGGCTTTTGCCATGCTGTCACCAGCCAAGCATCCTCGTCTGTCAGGAACATCCGTGGCGGCCATCTCGCGAATGCGTGTCGACTTCGAAATCGGCCAACTACAGGGCAGTGGTGTGCCCACTTGCCAATCTCCCTGAGGTCGGGGATGTGATGCTCCTGCAGCGATTTGTAAGCTTCGAAAAGGTGCTGCGCAGCACAGCATCACGCCTGCTTCTCCTCCTCCAGGGCCCTGTATCTGGCAAGTGAAGCCGAGGCCAACTGCACATCGCTCGGGTTGTGCAACGCTGACCATGGTCCCTCCCGGGCGGCATTTTGTGCATCGAGTCCGACACGACGAACTGTAAAGACTCAAGCCTATGGCCCAACCGAACGCGCCGTCTTCCCCTCAGTGAGATCTCAGAGCGAGCACGAGCCGACTCGGAGTGCCTGTAATGACTCTGAAAGCGAGGATGGACCCGATCACGCTAGCACCGTGGGAGCTTTGCATTGCAGAGAGCATCCGTAAGCCGGACAGAGATACGGGGCAACAAGCGACAGAGGACCTGGATCTCGATCTGACCGTCTCGCCACACCTCATCTCTTGAGATCGCGAGGGAGGTGAGGGGCGGCGGAGGTCGGGAAGGCGATGCGGAGCACGATTGTGCAAGGTACGCGAGACTCTCGGCGAATCAGGGACTATGAACCGACTGGATTTGCAAGAGAGCATGTCGGGGTGGAAGGGCGGAAAGGTGGTGTTGGGCCTGTTGGCCCTGAAGAAAGGGGAGGTTGTGGCTCGGTGGCCTGGGCTACTTACTGCGTAGGAACCTTCTTGGCCGCACAGCTGGAACGTGCATTGTTGGCAACTGGCTCCCACTTGGCGGGCGCAGACGGGAAAAGCGATGGGAACTGCTTCCCAATCCGGCTGGCCCAGGGCTTGGTTTTTTTCCGAGCCTTTTTTCTCACAGCAGCCCAACAGGCGGGCGGGGCGCCCCACCAACGCCAACCTCCAAGATTTTGGTGCGTCATTGCTAACTTACCGGACTCCTTGTCGAGGAGACTACCGGTACTACACTATGTAAAATCCGCCGATGATTTTAATGTGCGCAATCGTCAGGGGATTGGTCCCACAGTAAGCCGAGCGGCCTGCAAAAGAAACGAGAAGAAGCTCTGCGGCGGTGCGGGGAGAGCTTGGAATCTGAGAATGGAAACGGAGACCCATGGCGCGTTCCAGGTTGGCAGCAGCCAGCGCCCGGGGATCCGAAGCTCCAATCCCCGGCCACCACCGTCGACGTCCCGCCCAATTGCTCGAATTCGGCGTCATGGAACCATGCTTTTTCTGGGGGATGCTACTCCCAGTCGACAGAGGGCCGCTCATGATTGGTCAATGCAAAAAACGGTGTGGCAGAGACGCTGCAGCGGCAGAGGCTTTTGCGAATGGGCCGTTGAGCTTCCACCCGCGCTTGGGCGGAGCTAACATTGAGCTTGCGCGCTAGGCATGAGGCCATATCCTGGCATACGCTGACCTGACCAGTTCGTCAGAAGTTTGGCCTGACCGCTTGCCCGGCTCGAACCAGAGCCGGCAATGCTTGGGACGACGACCGTTCGACCAATGTGCCGGAATCTGACCCCACCGCCCATGTTCGGGCGGGGAAAAAAAAAAAAAAGAACCACACCACCGCGGCCATGGGCCAACCCGCTGCTAACACACAGCACCTAGCACTTCCTGCACCGACCGACGATATATTGGCGACGGCGAGCCATTCAGGCCTCTGATCACGCAGCGCGCTGCACCCCAACCCATCCTACATAATCCTACATAGCATCTGCTCTCATCATTCTCCAGTCAGAAGCTGGGGTTCCCCGCAAGCCGCGCTCGTCATCGCCGCCATTGCCAACGGTTGCTTCACGTGGTGCGGCTGGGCAAAACTCGGAGCCGGCCAGCTGTTGGTCCTCAACGCAGCTGCCCCATTGGCCCGCCCCCGCGCCACACAGTTGCCCAACCGGTTCGCAGGCGCAGTGTTTCCTGAACTGGCCGGCACGGGCGATTCGCGAGCGAGCGGAGCGCCTGGCTCCTGTCTCCTGTGAGTCCTGTCAGGCCAGCGATTGCCCCGAAGAAATTGATTGGGCGCGCGAGGCTCCGGCTCCGGCGTCCCAGACTGCCCCCCAGCCCAGGCCTCTGACCCAGAGGCCAACCAACGAGCCCGCCATCCTCTGCCAACCCCACGCCCACCGCGTTGCAACGTACAGTGCCCGATTACACGTGGTGCCAGTGGCAGTAGCACTGATCCTCTGGTACTCCGGCCTTCGAGTGCCCACGTACTGGAATCCCATGCACCCATTGTGTCGTGCCCTCTGACGGGCGACCTCGCGCCGACGAAGACGCCCCGAGAGGACGCCGCATCACGAATCGACGAGGCGGGAGCTTCCTGGCCGCCCGCTGCCTGACCTCGCAGCCTGGACATCCGGATCCGCCCCATTCGTCAGGAACGACCCTGTGAGACACAAAAGTGTCGAAGGAGCTTTGCAACTCGTGCGACTCACTCGTGCAGAGCGGCGAGAGCGCAGCGCGCGCCGGAGCGGGGGGCTCATATAATCAGTCACGGAGCTCCAGGTGCAAGAGAAATTCGTCGTGTTCTTGCGTTCGGCAGCTTTTTTCCGCGGCTCTTTTCGGCGACGGGGAATTTACGAGAACTGGGCCAGCTTGCCAACTCCGTCATCCTGCGGAGTTGCTCGCTCGGCGCTCAACCAAGGTTTGTCAACTGCCGCCCCACCAGCACTGAGCTTGCCGCCACCATCTGGACCGGGCTGGGCTTCCTAGCGGCCCCGCAAAATCTTCAACACAGTCACCACGCACTCTGCGCTCTGCGGCGCCGGGAACCCAATTCTCCCACCCCTGTCGAAGGTGCCACACCTCCTCGAGCGATCGCGTTGAAGGTGGCTCCTCCCGTTGCTGGGTCTGATCTCTGATCCCCAAAAACAAAATTGTCCGCCCCTCCACCATCCTCGGCCCCCCCCCCCCGCCCCCAGTTTCTCTCGCAGCGCGCATCGTCGAGATACACGTGCAGCAACCCAGCGGCTCCTTTTGCAAGCTCTGCCGTCACCGTCCCGAATGCTTGCAACTCTCAGATGTCGTCGGGACTAAAGCCATTGCTGCTTCCGCGGCTCGTGGAAGAGAGAAGGAAGCAGGAACAGCACGACCACGACGGCGAACCGTCTTCCTTGTACTACGCCTACGACTCGTCGTCCGACCTTGCTTCGCCGTCCCCCATCACCTCGACATTCTCGCGCACCAACCACTCTAGGTTATCCGGCTCGTCCTCGTCACTCGAACTTGGCTCGCCGGCCTCCACCGACGGCCCAGCGTCACCCACCCAATCCTTGCACGCGAGCAGACCCAGCAAGTCGCAACTCCCAGACGTTGAGGAGGAACCGCTCGAGAGGGAGGAGGAGGAACCCGCCACCCCGCCCAAGCACAAGGATGGGGCGTTCGAATTCCCCGATTACTGCCTATGTAGGTGGTCTCACCTTCACAACGATCCGCACCCTTGCTGACTCCAGGACCAGGTGATATCCCGTGTTCTCACAATGGCGACTCCTCACAAAGCACCGTCATGTACCCCTACATGGCGTCCGATTTGGACTACGATTTGGGCTTTTTGAGCGATGGCGATTTCAACGGGAGTCCCAGGCACAAGAAGAGGCGCCACGGATCCGACGCCGGATTCTCGACCTGGAGCACGAGGCTGGGGTCGAGACTCCCGAGCTTGCCTCGCTGGCGGTCCGCTTCTGCATCCAGGCGTCACGACCTCGCATTCTCTCCTGCCTCCGACCCTTCTTTGGCGGAACCGCGCCCGAGCTTTTCTCTCGCTGCTTCGAGCAGGTCCTCGTCAATCTCTGGGCGGGT
The DNA here is from genome assembly GCA_023628455.1 of Chaetomiaceae sp. B2702. Classification (NCBI taxonomy): domain Eukaryota; kingdom Fungi; phylum Ascomycota; class Sordariomycetes; order Sordariales; family Chaetomiaceae; species Chaetomiaceae sp. B2702. The sequence goes on from JAMAKP010000079.1 coordinate 139,584, forward strand.
GCACTCGTCGGAGCGCGCGCCAGACTCGGTACCGGCCACGCCCGCCCTCTCGTTTTACGAGAGCTCCGAAAGCGTCGTCCTACCGTCCCCCCTCGACAGCATGCCGGCAACGTTGGGCAAACGGGTAGAACGCGACCGTGCCACCGCAACGACCCCGCTTTTGCCGCCCCTACTGATCGAGGTTGCCGCGAGCTACACCCAACCGCAGTCTCTCCAGGCGTCGCCGCTGCAGTCTCCGTCCATGATCCCGCCGTCAATCCCTGAACTGTCGGCAACCAAGTCATACCCGACGCCGCCGCTCAGCAGCAAACCATCTCTCTCCTCCCTCCGCCGGGGAACGATCTCGGCCACCCTCAACGAGGCGCAATCTCCAGTGCCCTGTTTCTTCGACTACCAGGATGCCTGGTCCGATTGCCTCGGCCACGCAAACTTTACCATTGAGCCCAAGCCTTATGGGCCTGAGACGGCCGATCTTGCCACGCTCCAATCGTTCCGCGCCGATTGGAACCTCGCCAGGACGAACTACGCGAAGCACCTGGTGCGGACCGGGGAGCACTACGGATCCACCTCCAAGACGTATGCCCTGACCGAAGCCAAGTGGGCCGAGATCGAGCAGGAGTGGCAGCGGAACGAGGACGACCTCGTCGACCGGCTCGGCCAGCAGTGGAAGGACGATCCCTCGGTAGTCTCGCAACTGCGGCGTACTGCCGAAGAGAAACTGCCGCCGTCCATCCCACGGATGCTCAGCGACGACGGCAAGTTCCCCGAGCTTGGCGACGTTGACATCATCGGCCCCATGGTGCGCGACGCGGCCATGAACCGCGACGGCCAGGATGACAGGCGGAATAGCGCATCGGTCTGGTTCAAGACCCTCGCTGGGAAGGTTGGGCTGCGCAAGTAATGACTCCCCCATGCTCGCTCTCTTACGACCACAAAAAACGATCCTTACACAGCTGTCTCGAGGCGAATGGATGCTCGCAATGATCTGATGATGAAGATGAGATCATCGATGGTTCTTCCAGCCTGTTTTTCTGTTGTTTTGTTTTCTTGTTCTTGCATCTCAATCAAGATACCCCATCGGTTGCCGTCATTCCTTTTTGCTGGACGAGCGATTGTGATTATCCCTCTGTTCCTTGGCGTAATATTTGCGGCCATGGCGAGGCAGCGTTTTGCTGTACATATTTTGTCTACATTCTAGTGTCTAAACCTTACTTCCGGTCCTTCTGTACTGTACAAACAAACAAAAGGGCATGTATCAAGCAAGTGGTCTGGCTCGACCAAGGCGTTTGTGTGGTTCGGAAAAACAAAACCAGGAATAAAAGGAACCGAGGTTCGGATCTCATTGATCAGTACAGAATACTCTCTAGGGTCAACGGACATTCTTCCAGTGGCTCCTCGGTCTGCGGAGTGCTTTCCCGAGTTTCAAGTTGCTTCTTTGAGAGTGTTGGCTGGCGAAAGGCGGACAGCTGATCACAACCCTGCTGTGCCATTCAAGCATACTATGTAATGTCAATCTTCCGTCGTCTGGCGTTTGCATGGAGATGCAGGCAGACACATGGGTGGAGGGCATGCAGCTAGGAATATGCCGTACGATTCCATCTCGGGTTGCAACACTACGTTTGCCTTTGTCACCGCAACCCCCTTCCTTGATAGATGGATGGGCCGCAGAGCGCGGGGTTCGACGTCTTCAAGGGGAAGATATCATAATGTCTATAATATAAAGCTATCTGGTGGATACATGGCCGATGAATATGAGGTCTTCTCCATAACGCGTGTGACCCCGTTGCAATGCGCAAAACCTGAGACATGCTCCCCACGCGCTTGACTGGCTGTCGCATCCCTCACGATGAGACATGACTGTCTCCCCCGCCTCTTCCCCCGCAGGAGACGCACTTTACACACCGCTGGTGGTTGCTGGCAGCTAAAACACGTGGCGTCCAACAGGACCGTCTCCCGCCTCCGCGCAGCCACGGCTAGCGGCAGACTTGTTTCGCGTTTCCTACTTTTCATTTTGTGAGTTTGACGTGTGGGAGGGAGGTGACACTTTGATGGGTTATGATATGTTGTCGATGCCTGGCCGTTGGGTGGTCCTGGAAGAATGAGTAAATCCCAGGTAGCAGTACCAATGCCACGGCGGCAGCCAAGCATGAACGCATGACGCTCGAGAGCTTTCCTAGTAGTCTACGACCTCGGTGGCTCAATGGGGTGCTGGCACCTTACCATGGGCTACTACAGATTTCCCGGTGTTTCTCCCTCGTACGTCGAAACAGCAGTCAATTTCTCAGCTCTGGCAGTTCCCTATCTCCGAGCGTTTTGCAGTCCCGGTCAACTTGAACAGCTATCGCATTAACCCGGCTTGTTTTTGGTCGCACAGATACAAACGTCCCGCAGAACCTGTCAAACCACGGAACCACAAAGATGCCGAGATGGTGTTGCTCACAAGGATTGGTACCCGCGAGCGCCGAGGGCACAAACACGACTTGTGCTTCCCCGGGGACGGTCACCCTGTAGGCCAAGTACGATGCAACACAACCACGGAGAGATCTTGTTTCACATCCACAGCATCGGGAATCACACACATGGTCATTTCAGTCTCCAACAAGCATGTTACCTGCCAGTGACTCAGTTTGAGCATGCAGCGCATTTCGACGGATTCATGGTCTTGAGGTAAGATGAGATGCCTCGGTTTTGTTGACTCGGATTACAGGAGCCATGTCTCGCAACATTTGAGCCGGCATCGTCTTCTTCCTCGCTCCATGTGCTACACCCCAGACACGGTGGATGACGCGGCTCAGCCCGCTGTATCAGAGAACGACGTCTGCCGTCCGGTCCAGTAGGGAGTCCGGCGTGCCCGGCAAGGCCTGCCAAACTGGGGAAAGGTGGGCCATGTACGTTCCCGTCGTTTCGGGACTGTGGCGTCTGCACGACAGTCAGTTCTGCGCAAGTCGAGATCGACCGGCCCTTTTAACTGGCCTGATATTTGCTTACCGAATGGGGAAAGGATGGACCAGACAGCGTGGGGGAAGCTGCCTGGGAGCGGACACTGTGTTTCTTTGTCCTCCGACGGGTATCTGCTTCCGACGACGGGTGTGCCGTGAGATTGGATTTGTGGCTGGTTGTGGACCTATTTGGAAATCGTGTAAATGTGGTGTGGTCTCCCTCGCTCTATGTTCTGTGTAGTACGAGGTTGAGCATCGCGTGCAATAGACTATAGTTTTGGCAGGAAGTGGTGGCCGGATGAATATTGCGGGATTCGAGGTCGTGACATTCGGGATCAAGGAGCATGGCCACTCATCTGTGGGCTCCTGGATGTGGATACTTGGCATTGTATACTTCATTCCTTTCCCTCTGTGGGTTGAACATTTTGCATCATAGCCAAAGTAACACCGGCGGCCGATGTGGTTGACCAACTCTCTCAACGCGGACTCGGTCGATGCGGCGCTGTGAAAGACAACATAAACTGCCAGAGCACGAATGTGTTTCCAGAAGCACAGCCTGAGCAAACTGGGTTTGATCTCATGGGCCGAGAGATACAACTGCTTCCGGCATGCGGACGAGCATGTCCGCACTGCTTCCGGAATGTGGGACTCATCACCACTTATGCTCTGATACCATACCGTTTTGAGATGTGAGGACAATGACCGGACAGGAGGCACCATCACGGCCGATGATATCATCCAAAAACCGTCGTATCAAGTCGGCCCGCAAACACAACAAAGCGATGAGCAAAGGGGTTTTAAGCAGCTCCCTCTAAGCTCCAGGCCGCCCCATCGGTGAGCGTCTTCTAACGCACCAAGCTCAGCACGCCAACGAGACATCTCTCCTCCGGTCACTAATCAACCCACTCTTCGTCGACACGGCCAAGACTTGATTCGCAATATCGGCCGCTACCATGGGCAAGGCGTCGAAAGTAGTGCTGGTGCTCCTCCGCATCTGGCAGCTCATTTGTTCCGTCATCGTGCTGGGTATCCTCGCTCATTTTCTGCATGAACTGTCCGAGGCCGGCGTTGCAAGGGACGGGCGAATCGTCTACGGCATTATCGTAGCGTCCATCAGCACTCTCTTTGCCATCGTCTTTATCGCCCCGTTCATGTACGCCTTCCTGGCGTTCCCGGCCGACTTTGCCCTCTTCGTCATGTGGTTGGTCTTATTCTGCCTTCTCATCACGGTAAGATGTTTCCGACATGGACCGGCGTTACTTGGTGGGCTAGCTGACTCTCTCTACAGCGCACCGGCACACAGGGATGCAGTTCACCATGGTTCTGGAACTACTGGGGATACTACTGGGGCGGATGGTGGAGAAACCCGGTTCTCATCAACGGCCCCGCGGATATTGCCTACTCCGGATGCGCCCACTGGCGGACCTCTTTGGCGTTCTCCTTTATGGCCATGATTGCGTTTCTTGTCACCACAGCTCTTGTAAGTCCATTGCCAGCCCGATATACTCGGAGCGCGGCAAATCGAGCATGGCCGGCTAATGTTGACGGCGACGACCAGGGAGCCTACGTCGTGTCCCAGTACTGGACCAAGAAGAGGAGAGACCGCCAGACAGGGACCGCTGGGTAAGATTGCTTCCACCTAGCCAGCTTTGCAACTCTTGCTTATACACATCGCTTTCAGCACAACCGTCAACCCCCAGACGTCACAGGTTGCGGGTCCTACCCAAACTGGAGGCGTGGTCGGCAACGCTCCTGGAACAGCTCCAGCCGCAACCACAGCCGGACAGCGCGATACCTACGTGTGAGCCTATGCGTTATGGTGCGTGTCCGTGAGCCTTGAAAGGTGGACGCGGCGGTAGTTGTAATGGGTAATGCACAAGGTGGGATGAGTGCTCGCGGATGGTTTGCTCGCTTGTAGTCGAGATTATCTAGGCGTTGATAATGAGCTCTTTGTTACCTTATAACATCTCCAAGACGTAGGATATCAAGTCCCGCGGGTAGCAAGCCGACTCTTCCTCCCAGTGCCTACCAGCGAGTGAGACCGTGTAGAGTTTTCCCCAAGAAGGCGTGCAACGCATGGCATGGTCGAGATGATTGGCCTAGACATGGCCGGACCTCGCGCCATGTTCACTTCCCGTCGTGCACTCCGTGGTCCCTTTATGCAAGCCAGCCTCCCGACCGAGGATCTGAGAAGAGATAGGGAGAGTTCAATGTCTTATGACACAACTCTCTCCGTTGTTTGACAATATCACCGTTGGTCTCGCCTGACGACATCGGGGAATCATCCTCGGGCCTTCGCGATAGGTCGCATCCTTATTAGTTTCATGGACGCCATATTGCTCGCGTGGCGCCCTTCCGGCTGGCTGCAAGTATTGGCCTCGTATTGCTTCTGTTCCTTGTCGGCCTCAAAATACATCCAGTCTATATGCTCCGCAACTGGCGTGTCGCCCTCAGCGTTGATGTTCTGCATGCATCCTCTTTGGGCTCGGCATTGCGCCTGCCTACGGATCGATGATTGCACAAGAAATCCAGCAACGAGCCCGACACAGCCCCCATTTTGTTCGCCGTCGCCGTTAAGTATTTCCCCGTCTTGTGCTGCATCTTGACATCCTAAAGTCCCTAAATACCACAGTCGGGTTCATCATGTTGACCACGGGGATCGCCAACGACGTTGTAAGCTAGCTTCTGCTAGCTCCGTGTGTCACACTGGTCAACGCCAGCGCGAGCATGTCATCGATGACTCTACGTCCTCCTCATTTCCGTGGGCTTCGCCCTGCTTACTCGCCTAGCTTGTGCCAAGTTCTACTCTGCTGATAGCCGCGGTCGAAAGCTCATCTGCGTGCGCTATACCGGTGGTGGTGAAGATGGCTTATTCACCACGCGGCCGGGGTTTCAGCCTGCGCAGAACGAGAGGGTGGTGCTGGAAGGTGCCGTCGAGGTCGGGGCTGACTCGAACCTTGAGCTTCCAGCGCCGAACTCGGTGATGTCCGAGGTTTCAGCATCAGAGTTGGCTTCGATAAACCCGCGTAATCCATCCGGACACTACTCGCGCCGGGTCAATGCTCGTTCTTCTCTCGGACGTGCGGCCGCGGCCACGACGGAGTCTACATCTACTTCCGGTGCCGAGTCTTTGAATGCGTACAATAAGGTGCTGGGCTCCGTGAGGCCCACGACTTGCTGCCATGCTGAAGGCGGGAACTGGAGACAAGGACAAAGTGAGCCTGCTGGTGGTTCAGGCTAAACCGGCTCAAGCTGTACTCGCACAGGGAGCGAAGCCAGCCTTGTGTCATCAGGGGACTACACATTCAGTGTAACCATGGCATGCAGGAGACAGGTGATTCTTCCGGGACGGAAATTGAGAGCCGTAGCCAAGGGAACATATAGTTACCACCAGCAATAAACTGGGTTTTCAAATGGAGCAATGCTTTCGATGGCGCTCTCTCTGTGGTGATTTCGCTAGAATGTATTACAGCACCGCCGCATATATGGTCAAACGGTCAAACGGTCAAATAGCCCTTGTATTGATGAAAGTCGGATTGGCCCTTTGCGTCGCCCTCTGGCTGGTCTTCCTCTCTTTATCCACTTATCCTGCACTCGTTGAACTTGGGGTTTAGACAACCGGCCAGCCACTCGAAAAGCTGATCCGGTTCCAGCCAAATTTCTTCTGGCCGTCCGCATAGCCAATTCGGGTATCAACATAATGGTAGTACAGAACCTAAAGAGATGTTAGACGAGGCACGAGGTATAGTAATGGCGATATATAGACGGCAACTGACCGGTCCATAAGTAGGGTCCTGGTAGACACCCTGACCACCGGGGCCGTACACCCAGTTGTGTGACGCAAGGACCAGGGTGCCGCCGCCAGAGCGGCACGACCGGCCGTCCCTGTCGACGAACGGGCCAACGGGCGAGGTGGAACGGCACGCCATGATCCTGTACTCCTTTCCGGCTGCCGGCCTGGTCTTGTCATAGCCACAGCATGTGCCCTTGGAGAAGAAGAGGTAGTAATAGCCGCCGTTCTTGAAAACGGTTGGGCCTTCCATGGCCGTGTCGCTGGGGTCGAAGGCTACCTGATAGGCATCGCCATTCTTCTGGGTTGGCGTCACCCGCACCCGGTGGAGGCCATTCCAGAAGCTGCCGAAAGTGAGGAAATAGTTGCTGGTGCCCTCCTCCTGGATCAGGTTACCGTCGATGGCGTTGTACGGCAGACCGCTACCCGCGCTGGATGCCACGCCCGTCGAGCCGAGGTCGGTCCAGGTGCCCGCGTCGAGGCTGGAGGAGCGCGCGACGCCGATGGCCGAGTTCTGCACGCCAAAGGAGCTTACAGAGTAGTACAGGTAGTATTGGTTGCCGACCTGGGCGACGTCTGGGGCCTACCGCAGCTGTGAGTCCTTGCCGCTTGATATGTTCATCGAGGTTTCGAAGCAACGATCACGCCTTACCCAAAGGTCCTGATTTCCCGCTAAGGGGATGGATGATCCGCCGGGCAACACTGCTCCCCGGTAGGTCCAGGGGCCAGTGAGGGCAGGTGCCGTATGGATGGCAATCCTACCGCCGGTCGAGAAGCGGAAGTAGGTGCCATCTGCACGCCGGATGATAGAAGGATCATGGGAGTTGACACACACACCGCTGCATGCCTCCGGGAGCGCATACGCCGAGATCAGGGTTGGCAGCAGGGCCAAAGCCCCAACGAAAGCCGAGAGGTTCAGCATGATGGGAGCATGCAACTTGTAGATTCGAGCGACGGCCGCGAGAGCGTGCACATCGAGAAGTTGTCTACGGGGCGCAACTAGCCTGCTTATATACACGTCACCACGGTAAGCTAGCAACGGAGGACGGATCTTGGGGAGATTGGAAAGGGGTTCGGCTACTTGTTTGGTTTGTTTGCCAAGTTGATGCATCCGCCATGGACGAGGGTGCGGAGATGTCTGATTCTTCCAGCGGCGGACTTACATCATGCACTGGAGCCGCAGTGTTTTTCCGCCCAGTTGAGGACTGAAGATGGGCGGGGCCGAGGATAGCATGTTCAGGTTGTCGGGTGACTCCGAGTTGGACCGCGGCGCTGGAGTCCTTCCAGCCCAGATGGCCAAAAAGGGGATCTAGATCCGGCCAGTTGAACGTGCACCCCAACTATCACCTCGATGCGCACCAATAGCGCCCCTGCTTGAACGCTGGCGTGCTGTGGGTTACGTGGTTGCAGCTTAGATTTCAGGGTTTCACCACGGCAAAAAGGGGCACTCGGCCGGCCTTGCTCCGCAGTCAACCTCCGCACGGAATGCACTCCTAGGCCCGCCGTCCGTCAATGAGTTCCCCCGATTTTCGTCAGAAACACCGTGGATATTGGGGCCAATTATTCAACTAAGGCACCCGTGATGACGTCGGAATACTAGTAGTACTATAAGATGGACGGCCGTAGTCATGGCAGTGTCCCGTCCTAGAGGTTCCTCAGTGTGGCAGAGTCGAAAACCCAGCCACCTCCGTCGCTGCTGCTTTTGACCGTCGTCCTCCACCGGCAGCATGAGGATCTCTTCCATTGTTGGCGCCCTCACGGGCTTCTTGGCTTCAGCCTCGGCGGCAACCTTCTCCAACCCTCTCAAGCCCACCAATGGATCGGATCCTCACATGACCTACTCCAACGGGTACTATTACCTGATGACCACGACTTGGACCAACCTGCAGATTACTAGGGCGAGGACTCTAGAAGGTCTCAAGAACGGGGAGACGCGGGTTGTCTGGACAGACAGCAACGCCTCGCGCTGCTGCAACGTCTGGGCGCCAGAGCTCCACAAGATTGACAACATGTATGTATCACGCCTGGGCCTGTTGTGCTGTTGTTCCGCTCCCCCCCTGGCCTGCGCTGATAACTAGCAGTTGGTACATCTACTACACAGCGGGAAATGGTCAGAATCTGGACGGCCAGCGCCCTCACGTCTTGAGAGGTATGGCAACTCATCGCTCTCTCCCTTTCGTGCACGGCTAATTGGGTTGTCTAGGCGGCGCCAATCCCTGGGATAGATATTCCTATGCCGGCCAGCTCACCCAAGATTGGGGTATCGACGCCACCATCCTCCGCGTCCAGAACCAGAACTATTTTGTGTGGTCATGCTTCTCCGGCAGTATACAGTCCATGTGCATTGCGCCCATGAACTCGCCCACCTCGATTGGCGCCCGCAAGGTGCTCTCCGAGCCAACCCTAGCCTGGGAGCGCGTAGACACCCCCGTCAACGAAGGACCTGCTGCGCTCTATCATAACGGCAGAATCTTCCTAGCGTACAGCGCCAGTTTCTGCTGGACATCCAGCTACCAGCTCGGCCTGCTCACATACAACGGCGGTGATCCGACACTGATGAGCAGCTGGACAAAGACGGGGCCGTTCTTCAGCTCCGCCAACGGGAACTACGGACCGGGACATAACGGGTGAGTTGCCTGCACTGTGTCCTCGTTGCGTGCACTCCTTTCCTGCACAGTGTAGCCCGTCGTAAACCAGCAATCACGGAAGGCTAACTTGGGTGCCTCGCAGGTTCTTCAACAGCCCCGACGGGACCGAAATCTGGAACATCTACCACGCGACCTGGATCCAAACCGGGGCGTGCGATGGGAACAGGTATACCGCGGCTAAGAAGGTCAACTGGCACGCTGACGGCACGCCAGACTTTGGTCAGCCAGATACTCGCGGCACCACCCTTGCGGGCCCGTCTGGCGAGTGATTTTTTCCGTCATAGGGGCGTGATCCTCCTGTATGGTGCTCGACAAAATGTCGCATGTTTGGATGACCTAGGCGTTCAGGGGCGGGGTCGGGCGCAAAAAGAGTCAGGGAGATGTTTGGTGTAGGGTTTCGCTTCGTTTTCAGACCTCTTGAGCTATGGATTTCGAGCGTTTAGTAGCCCAGAAAGATCCATGTCCAAGTCTCGTCTGTTGGGCTCTCATCTCCTCGGCACCGGCTCCGTAGCTTTCGGCGCGTCTATCAATTGTTGTGTGATGGATGGGATCTCCAGGATGACAAGGCAATGCTAAACGGACCCACGAAAGCTGGGGCAAATGCCGGCCATGAAGTTGGGCCTTGCTTCTTCTCTTGGGTATCATGTAAATGTATTTCACCATAGAGCCATGGCCTTCAACGATCGTCAAAGGACCGTTTGGCCGTACCACTACACCGACCAACTCCCGACCCAACATGTGCCTAGGCAAGAATGAATAAATCGCTCTTTGACGATGCCCGCTCGTTTTTGTTCGACCCCAAACACCGTGGAAACCCGTGCGTCGTCAAACGCAATGCTCCTCTGGCAATGGCACCCATGGCCGTCGTCTAAGCCATCTCCTCCGTGAACAGCATGCCAGCAATGCTGGCCGAAGTCAAGGTCGACAAGACACCGCATAGAAGGGCCGAGACGGAGACTTTGACAACGTCACCGGAACGTTTCGGGGAAATCTGCGAGAGCACACCAATCTGGATGCCGAGGGAGCCAATGTTGCCAAAACCCTGTTGCGCGCGAGTTAGAGAGCGCGATAACTTGGGGCCATAGGATTCGATGTACTTACGCAGCAGGCATACGTGGCGATCAACTTGGACCGGGGCGCCATTTCGATGTAGCGCTTCTGCTTGACTAGCGCGTCAAAGGCAGCATACTCGTTGATGATGATCTTCTTGCCAATGAGCTCGCCCACCTGGCGGAGGTCGGCCTTTGGCACGCCCAACAACCAGGCGACCGGATACAATAGGTATCCGAGGATCAGCTCCAGAGACAGTGTCGGATTCGGGTCGCTGAGGCCCCAGTAGCCGCCCCACCAGCCCAGCAGGCCGTTGATCAAGCCGACAAAGGCGATGACGGTCAGCAGGCAGGCGATGATGGTGGCGCCGATCTTGAGACCAAACCACGAGCCGTTGGTGAAGGCGTGTAGCGCGTTGACGGTGTGCTCGTCGTCCTCGTGCTTGGGCACCTCGACCTTGCCGGCCGTGATGGGCGTCTGGGTTTCGGGGTACCGCATCTTGGAGACGGCCAGGGTAGCCGGAATCGACATGATGCAGCTCGACACGAGCGCCTGGGCGTTTAGGCCCATGCCGATGTACGCTACCAAGACGGAGCCGGCGATGGTGGCGAAACCGCACGTCATGATCTGGTGGATTTCGGCCATGGTCAAGTGGTCCATGAACGGGCGGATTAGCATGGCGGATTCTCCCTGGCCGATGAACGGGGTGGCCGCCGCCACGACGGCCTCGGCTCCCGACACGCGCAGGCTCCAGAAGAAGAAGACGGCGAACTTGGAGATGAACCACTGCAGGAACCCGACGTAGTAGAGCATCTGGACGAGTGCAATGAAGAAGATGATGGCCGGGATGACGCCCGTCAGGAACCATTTCTTGTCGGCCATTTCCTGGTCGGTCAAGAAGGCAAGACCTTGGCCAGCGAAGCCAAGCAGCTGACGCGCCATGTCCGAGATGAACTTGAAGATGTCGTAGCCGGCCTTGGTGCGCAGCACGAAGACGGCGACAATGAACTGCGTCAGCATGCCGCCGATGACGGTATGCCAAGGGATCATGCGCCAGTCGCGCGATGTGACCGTGAGGACGAACAACATGACGATCAGGCCGAAGATGGAGATACCGCGGTTCGCCCGCGTGTTGTCGCCCGTCTCTCCTGGCACGAGGGTTCCGATGAGGAAGACGGCGAAAGCGACGAGGGCCGCGATGGGTTTGTGTAGTTTCGCCGGCACCACGTCGTAGCCCCTGACGGCGGTGCTGCCCCAGACGAAGCGCAGCGGGCGCAGGACCAGCGACGCACGAACGTGTAGGAAAATGAGGCGCAACAGGATGGCGATATACACCAAGGTCGGAATCAGCCAGCCCTTGCCTTCGGTATGGCGGTAAAAGACGAGCCCGTAAATCCACCAACTGCAGCGGGTCGTGCCATCAGCGAGGCGCCCCACAAGCGGGCAGCACCGGACAAGGGCCGGGGAGAGGGGGTCACTGACGCTGTGAATACCATGAAGGTGGCCAGCTGGGCCAATATCTTCCAGTGCCGCAGCCAGAAGGCGACAATGGGCCCTCGGTCCTCTTCCGAGTCCGAGTTTGCCTGCAACGAACCCACCCTCTCGCTCTGCTTCTCCGAGTCGACGCCATACTGCTCGACGGGCAGCGAGGCGTTCTTGTGATCCATGTCGGCGCCGGGGCCGCTGCTGCCGCTGCTGGGTTGCTTCTCTAACGGGTAGTGTAGCGGCGCTGGGGAGCTGATCTCGATGGTGTCGTGCCCTGAGGCGGGAGCGGGTTGCTCATGGGGAGGAGCCATGGGTTACTACTGTATGTAGCACCTACGCTGCGTGACGTCAAGAAGGGCGGCGGCTTTGGGCGGATGGCGGGGTCGGGGCGGGGGGCGCTGGCCGAGGGTTCGGACGACCGACTCTGGGAGCACTGAGCAGCGGCAGGCTCAAATCCAAAGCCCGGCGCCTGCCAGCAGATCGTTGCAAAACGCGCAATGGGCGGATGCACAACTTTAATAACACAAAATCTCAGATAGGGCGGGCCGGGAAGGAGGCGCGTAGGAGATAAGGCGGCAGTGATGAAGACATCCTCGGCAGGGAATGTTCGGTCTTGAAGAACCCTTGTGGAGAGAGCGCAGCGAGAGAAAATTAAAATCGGGCGAACCAGCTACCGTGCTACCGCAGGCCTGCAAAGATGGGCACGATAAGCAGAATTTGGTTCGGTGTTACTGTGTACCTCTCGGCCTCAATGTGCGGGATCGTGTCGCGTGTCCCCGCTGGCCGGAACCCATGAGGGCCCGTGGCGGGTCTCTGGGTTGTCGGGGCATGGCGGCGCCAGCCAGGGCTTGCTGCCGGCCTCTTCCTCACCGGAAAGGCAGGTGATCGGAGAGCAATTGAGAGCAATTGGCCAATCATGACGACAACCAGCAGTGGAGGCGAAAGGAGGGACATGCAAGCCCATTGGCGGGCGCCGTGTGGCCACTGGAAACCGTCCACTCTCCATCGAGAGCCGGGGAGATCGTCGCTCCAGTGGCGCGGGGTCTTGGGTGAGCCAAGGGCGGGCCAATGCGACCTTCTTCTTTCGCCCCGTTATCTTCGCTCGGGAGCTGCGACTTGATTGCCCACCGAGCCACCCAGAGCCACCCATGCGCGGCAACGATAGAAGCCTGCGCGCCCGTTGAGATGGCAGCCAAGAATGACGTCTCCTCTCCGGTCACCGAAGAGCAGCGCGTTGCAACGTCAACTCGCTTGCGGTGAGACATTCGGGAAAGGAGCGCAGCCGACGTCCGGCCCGCATGTCTCAATCTCCCAATCTCCCCAGTGTGTGTACGCCGTGTAGGAGGCTCACATTTGCCGGACGAGGTCTGCAGGGAAGAAACCTGAAAAAATTCTTGAGGCGGTCTCCATTGAGGACCAGAAATCCCCATGGAACATCCCACCTGCCAGTTCCAGAAACACAAACGAAGGCGGGCCCATGCACCCCCGCAAATTCCCACAGGGCTCCGCATTCACAACCAAGCTAACGGTACTTTGGGGCGAGAGACCTTCAAGGTGGGTGAGAATACAGGATGATAGGGAGTGGGCCGAGGCACTGGTTGGAACCAGTGGCTTCTACATACTGTAAAAGGAGCCGGGGGATTTAACTCGGATTCGCTTGCCCTACACCTGTCTACTGTACATACATAGTATAGCTAGAGTGCATAATACTGTAGATTCGGGGCTTCGTTCAAGGCGGGAAGGTGAATGACGGGCAGGGATCGGCCGCTCCCTGCTTGGAGCTGCTTCGCCGCTTGGCCCCGGCTTGGCTGGTAACGGGGTTGGCATGTGGAAGGGGACTGTATGTAATCTGTATATACCTACCTAGGTATCCTGGGGATTGCGGGACGCGCCGAACGTCGATGCAAAGAACCTCGCATCAAATGCTGGTGCGCTCAGCGTACAACAGCACGGTCGCGCCCCGTGAGAGAAGGATCATGAGACATTAAGCGATACACTGACTCGGCTGGTCGGCATCCAGCAAAGTCGCAGGCGCTTAGGGCAAGCATCTAGGTGACAGAAGGGTTTCTGCGTGGTGCCGACAAAACAGGCTTTACCGTCTCGCCTTTCCCACTAAACCGGTGCTTTGTTCCGGGTCCTCTATCTGAACCGTAGCCCGTCGGTCTGGACCCGGCCAAGATCTCCCTCCCCACGGCCTCGGGCAGCTGCGGGCCCATGCTAGGCTGCTGAGCGGCCAAGGGCAAAGACCACAAAGCCCCCAGCGCACATCAGGGTGCTCCCCGTTTCCATTGTTACCACGCAGAGGGTTGTGTTGCATGAAGGTGCCAATGGACCCAGCAAGTCGGATGAACCACAGAGCTTCCCAGCTTGTTTCCGATGACAATTGGCTCCCGGCCGCACATCCTTGCATGAACCAGGGAAGGCGTGGGCTCCAAGCGGGAAGCTTCCAGTGCGTTGGTTGGGTGGAGCGGCGGTGCCGTCCCTTGCGTCCAGAATTGACCGGGACGTTTTGTGCAACCAGCCGCGGCCCGCCGCCAACTCCGGATCCCGTATGGCTGAGCCGAGATTGAGCGGGGCTGCAGAAGTCTCCCAAACGCTCCATAACAAACTGCCAAGCCGGGAGGGGGGCAAAGCTCGCAAAGTGTGAGAGGCTGTCTCGAGAGTTTGGTAGCCATATCCGAACAAGAGCCTGCGAAACCACGTATCTTCGCCTTGCCGCTCAGAGCCAGTACCGCCCCCATATGGCGTATTCCTCTTTTGTTCCCCTAAACTTGAAATCGATGGGAACGACGTCCTGGAACCCTTCCTGCGGTTTCGGCTCCTTGAACCGCGATGCAAACCCGTTGAAGGCGAGCTTGGGAAGCGCCTGGCGCGCTTCAGGATTGAGCTATTCGACACGAGTGAGCGACGGCACGTTCGGCAATGAATTTGGGGAGCGCAGTCACACACCTCCTCGTTTAGGAATCTCACAGCAGCATTGTGTTCACACAGCTGCAACGGCGTCCTGAACCAGAGACACCGGATGGGCACCCCGTGCTTGCGCGCAAGAGCTACCCACTGCGAGCGAGTGTCGATATCGGGATTTGTGTTGTCTCGCGGAAAGTCAGCGGACGAACGTAGCATGCGGATGGGGACCAGACTCACCCACGACGACGGAATCCCCTGCCTGGAGAAAGTCGACCGCTGCCTTGAAGCATTTGTCCTTGCTACCCAGGGTTAGACTCGCCGACGACGCGGCTGGGCGTTGAGCATACCTCTTTAGCAGGTCCTGGTTGACTCTCTCGTACCCCAGAGGCTTCAGGTGCTTCCAGTAAAATGTGCTCTTTCCAGCTCCCGGCGGGCCGACAAAGAGGATGATGTCCTTGTCGTTCGTCTTCTGGGGAAAGGCTTGGCCGTCCTCCTCCTGTTCGGTTGGCGGAAATTTACTCAGGTCAAAGTCTCTTGTGAAATCGCGCGGCTGCTCTCCGAGGAAGAATTCTTCTGGAGTCTGGTACTTGATCCCAATGTTGTGCGCGAGATTCCGGTCTGAACAACTGAAGTCTTTCGGGATGGCGCTGGCTCCTTTTAGTTGCGCCGTACGGCCGCCAGCGTCGCCCACGAACACGGTGTTCTCGCGATCAATATCAGACTCGGCCAAGCCATAATCCTTCTTCAACTCAGCCCACATACCCGGCCGGGGTTTGCGGAAGATGTCCTTGCCCGTCGCCGCGTACAGCGTGATTGGGATATCCAGCTGGCTCAGCACGGCGCTGCATTTTTGCTTAAACGTGGGGACTCGTTTCTTTGCGGCCTTCGGCTCTTTCGACTTGGGATCTGTGTGCAGCGTCAACCCGCCCTGGTTTGTGAAGATGACAACGCAGTACCTGTGGTCGATCAGCAAGCCGGCCAGCACAACGACCGAGACGTAGCATACCCCTCTTCGTTGTAAAGTTGTCGGAGACGTCCGGGAACCGAGTGATGCCACCACTTCCAATCGGTCGGATCGTCGGGGTATCGCTTGCCTGAGGCGGTGGTGATCAGGGTTGAATCCTATGGCAAATGAGCTTATGGATGCGGCTTGCGACGGCGGCGGTGTCGGGTACCAAATCGAATGCGGCGATTTTCCGCCGTGGCACTGCAGCGCCTGGAGGTTTGGCGGCATCCTCTTCCGGGCCGTATTTTGCAACGAGCAACGTAGCAGGCGAGTTGTCGGGGCTTCTTTCCGTCCATATCGTACGGTCTTTCGCCTTTTGCGAGATCGGAGTGAAGAAATCCGCGACGGCGGTCTCTGGCAAGCAGTCAGCTCGGCTGACAGGGAAGCGTAGTCAAAGGGGAAACAAAGGGCATACTTGAAATGGCAGTCTGGGCTTTCCGCTTCACGGGGGGGGGGGACATGGCGCGATCGCCATCGCTATCGGACGCCTGTCGCTTCAGCCCCGAGGGTGATGAGTGAGGGCGTTTAGCAGGGGCCATTATGTGGTGGTGTTGAGATTGTATCGCCGACAATGGGTTTGGGTGCGTTGCGTCGACGAGAACGGCAAGACGCGTCGTGGAACGAAAGCACGTGACTAGTTAGCGGAGTTACCTAATTAGCGCGGGCTTGCTTGTTGAGCGTTCCGTGGTCCATTTCACTTTCATCATCGGCCTCCGTTTCACCGGCCTCCGGTCGCGGCTTTGCCAACACAACATCCAATCAACACACAGCCGCGTCAGAGCCGCGAGGTATATAACGTAGACAGACGCGGCATTGCAGAGTCCGAATCACATGAGCTCGCGCTTTCGGTGATTCAGAGGGGGACAGCATCGGGCTGGCAGCTAGCGCACGGCACGCATGACGCGTTCGTCCTAACAGTGCCTACCTTACTTTCCGTCAGACACAGGTCATAATTGAGGTACCTACCTAGGTACCTAGGTAGGCTTCAGTGGTTCATCTCGAGGCATTGAATTTTCAATCTTAATGACCACAGGCCGCGAGGGTGTTTATCGAACACGATGTGGCCAGTATCCGAAGTAGACTTGGACGGACTGTGATCACAGAAACCCATCTTTGGCCGAACGGTTCAAGCAATGGAGATCTCCCATGGGAACCAGAAAGAGACGGCCGCGAATGCCAGCACGTCGTCCCAACAACGGGCCTTTCTCGGGGTATGCAGACTGCAAGATGATGCATCATGCATCAGAGGCATAGGGAAGGCCCGCTTCGCGTCATGGCCGTGAAGGAAGCAGGTCGCGTCTACCTAACGGGAGCTTGCCTTCCCTTTCTCGATCCAAACCAAGTTTGCTTCCCTCTCCGTTTCGCAGCCGTCTTCCTCTTCCCTCCACAGGCTTCTTTCGCGCACCGCACCTCGTTCTCTGTCGACAGTTCGTTGACCACCTAGGAACCTCTTTCTTTCCTGTGACCGACCCTATATCATAAGGCAAGATGATCAAAGTTAACCGGATCTATCTCATCGCGGCCATTGCCGTAATTGGTAAGCCGCCCGCATTGCTTGCTCCCATCCGGCGGCAGGCCTCACCACGCCGAGACACACTTGATACTCCGATGCTGACAGGCACCGCTTGATTGTTCAGGGGGCGCGCTGTTTGGCTTCGACATCACGTCCATGTCGGCCATCATTTCTACCCAGCCGTACCTGTGTCAATTTAACGAACGCGGTCGGGATGAGAACAACCTCTGCTTGGGTCCTACCGCCAATACCCAGGGCGGTATCGTCTCCGCCATGCCCGGCGGCTCCTTTGTCGGCGCTCTAGTCTCCGGCTGGGCGTCCGACAGGTTCGGCCGCAAGAAGTCGGTCATGGCCGGGTCTCTCATTTGGTCAGTAGTACCAGCACCCGACTTGGGATTCTCGGCTACCAGGATGGCTGACCAACTCAGGATCCTCGGCTCCGCCATTGTATGCGCCGCCGTCAACATCCCGATGCTCATTGCCGGCCGTTTCATCAACGGCTTCTCCGTTGGTATCTGCTCGGCGCAGGTCCCCGTGTACATCACCGAGGTCGCTCCCCCCTCTGTGCGAGGTCGGCTCGTCGGCTTCCAGCAGTGGGCCATCACCTGGGGCATCCTGATCATGTACTTCATCTGCTACGGCTGCTCGTTCATCAAGGGCAACGCTTCTTTCCGCATTCCCTGGGGCGTGCAGATGGTCCCTGCTGCCGGGCTTTTCCTGGGACTCTGGTTCCAGCCCGAATCTCCTCGTTGGCTCTTCAAAAAGGGCCGCGAGGAGGAGGCAAGAAATGTCCTGATTCTGCTCCACGGCAATGGCGATCCCAATTCTCCCGCCGTCCAGGCCGAGCTCAAGCAAATCGGCGACGCCGTCACCGAGGAGAGCAAGCATGCGGATGCCAGTTGGTTCGAGTTGTTTGCGCCCCGGATGATCAACCGCACCTCGATCGGCGTCTTTACCCAGGTCTGGTCGCAGCTGACGGGCATGAATGTCATGGTAAGCCGCAACGGCTCATCCTTGCTGCTCTTGTGGTTTCCGTCCCTTCCTCTCCGGTTGTGTGTTGACAGACATGCCAGATGTACTACATTACCTACGTCTTCACCATGGCCGGCCTCTCGAGACCCGGTAAGTCGGCATTCGGATCAAGGCGTATGGTATCGAGCCGCAGAACCGGAGCTAACCCCTCCCCAAGGCACGAACGACGTTCTGGGTCAGAGCGGCATCAATTTCGGCATCAACGTCCTCATGACCTTGCCTGCCCTCCTGTACATGGACCGTGTGGGCCGCCGTCCCTTGCTTCTGGCTGGTGCCGCTCTGATGTGCCTTTGGCTGGCCGTCAATGCCATTTTGTTCGCCGTCTACTCCCGCCCTCCGTACCCGGGCGAGTTCACGTCGCCGTCCGAGTCCATGGCCGTGTCTGGACCGCCTGCCAAGGCCATCATCGCCTCGACATTCCTCTTTGTTGCGTCCTACGCGCCAACCTGGGGGCCTGTCTCGTGGGCCTACCCTCCCGAACTCTTCCCGCTGCGCCTCCGCGGCAAGGCGGTCGCTCTCGCAACCTCGGCCAACTGGATGTTCAACTTTGCGCTCGCCTACTTTGTTCCCCCGGCCTTTGAGAATATTAATTGGAAGGTGTACGTCGTGTTCGCTGTCTTCTGCGCCGTCATGCTCATCCATGTCTTCTTTTTCTTTCCCGAGACCGCCAACAAGACCCTCGAGGAGGTTGAAGGAATCTTTGACGATACGAAGCCCGGCGGTAAGCGCGTTTGCGTCCCCCCAGCGCTGTGCTCATGCACCTCTTCGGGGGCTCTCGCACTAACTGTGTCCACAGCAATCAAGTACATTGGCACGCCCGCGTGGAGGACCAGGAACGGCCGGGTAGCCACGATGACCCAGGAATCTCCGTCGGAGGAGGGTCATTCTTCCAGAGACGAAGAGGTGGGCTATTACCCCATCGAAGTGGTTGACCCGCCCGGGGTTGTGGCATCGTTGAAATGAAATGCCAACGACCCGACCGAAAGTTGCGCCTTGAAAGACCCGGCGGTTGGTGGCGGCGGGCTGCCCACGGGTGTGAAGAATGGTATGCATGTGCCCTTGGTACTTCTTGGACAGAGTTGGACATGGACGTTGGCGGTATCGTTTGTGCGTATCCAGTATGCCTAGGGATCATCCGCTATACAGACATAAGCTATCTGTCTCCACTACGAATAATGTTTCTTTCCATGTGATCAGTTGTCATGTACTGTTCTGTGGCAATACTGTGTTGCATGATTCCAGTTCCCCGAAATCGTCGACTCCTTGGTTTGTAAAATAATAATGCAGTCGGAGAACAAGGATAGTGAAAATATTTTTGATACGGCATGAAGGCTGGAGCCGTGTGGCTCTCCCCTTCACAGTTCCCCAGTGTATTATTATACCACAAACAAGTAACAATGCAAGGTGCCGTACGACAATAAAAAACTAATCATTACAGAGGACACCCTTGTGGACTACATACATTCATCCAGATACGTGAGAAACGCCTTACTTAGAAGCCACATTTTCGTTTCCCTTCAGTGTGCTTTTCCATGCTTCTTATGAGCCCCTGGCGTGGTCTTGATAGAAATGGTGTAATTCTCGCCGGTCTGCGCCACGGCGTGGACAAAGACATCGTCGCCAAACGGCCACTCCCCCGCCGAATCCGCATCGTTCCGCTCATCATATTGGGCATACTCTTCGCGGTCCTCTTGTAGGGCTTTCTTCGCAGCAGCCAGCGCGTCGCCTCGGCGCACATAGCAGCCGAGGATCTCAGTGGCCTGAAAAGCGCCGCTCTTGTCCTGGTTGTAGTCGGTCCTGTTCTGTAGGACGTAGTGCAGGTGATCGTGGCCCTTGGGTAGCTGGAGCGTGTCGTTGGGCCCCGCAGGGAGGGTCTCTGTATTGGCTTTCGTGTCGAGGCCAACGAGAAACTCTTGGCCCTTGGGTGCCTTGGCGTACACCATCACGCCGTCGCCGTGCTTCCATTCTTCGGGCGGTGTGTTGACGCGAGCGGCATAGCTCTCAAAATCGTCTGGTTGGTAGCCCAAAAGTTCTAACGCCATGAGCGCAAAGGCTTTCGCGGCCGGGAGAGTGGTGTGGGTGCCAAGCACGTGGACATCCCTGGTCGAGCCCGAGGTGTCCTGGTGGTAGTCCACCACAGTCAGCGTCGTGTGGAACAATTGTTCCGGAATAGAGAGGCCTCCGTTCGTCTCAGTCATGGTAGGCCAACGGTAGGTTTGCGAAGCGCAAGACGATGACTGTCCCGTACGATGCTAGGTTTGATTGAAGTCGAATACCCGAGCGTTGCTGTGGCCAGGAATACAGGAATATTACTCGCGGTTTTCTTGGAGTTGAGTGAACATGACATGGTATTAATGGACACGGTTCTGGAGGGTTATCTACATACATAGTTCTCAGGTGACATGCTGAGATGCAATCGCGGCCTTCTAGAACATCATTCGACTCGTTTGCATCACGCCAGCATCTGGCACAAAAGACAAAGTCTGGGCTCTGATGGGCTGGGCAAATTCCGAGATGATGGTATGACGCCAATATGAGGTGGCGAGCCTGCCCCTCACTGGTGTCAGTGCACATACACCTGCACGCTCGGGCCATGGGCTTTGAGTTTGGTGAGTGGGAAGATCGCCATCCCGACGTGTGGCATGACGATTCCTAATTTCTTCCTGTTTCGAGCATCTTTTGGGACCCATCTCCTGCCCGACAAAACGGCGGAACCGCGACTGGAGGGATTCAGCATTTGTCACCGGCTGTGCCGAAGCCGCATAGTAGTCAGCAATTTCACGAAAAAACGAGTCTGGTGTGATCCGATAAACACCAAAGCCTGCATTTATTATTACATCTATGGGTTGTCGCCATATTACTGCCTCAGACAAGGCCAACAGCACCACCAACAGCACCCCCAACAGCCAAAACCGCAGCCCCTCCGGCCACGACTGCCGCGTGCCCCATGCCAGTCATTCTCGCCGCCGCCCCCGAGGAAGACCTCGTCGTCACAGACGTCGTACTCGTAGGCAATTTCTCGAGACCAGCCGTGATAGTGGCGCTGAGGTAGTGCCCCCTAACCTCCGCGCCGCTCAGCAAGCTCGAGTAGGTTAGAAGCTCGACCGTGCTCTTAGAGCTGACGATGCTGGTCGAATCAGCGTGTGCATACGTGGTCGCGCGGCTGGTCATGTCACCGGTGCAGCTAGCAAAGGTCGGCTTCTGCTCGTTATCGATGCTGATCTTGCAGGTCGCTTGGGCTCGTCTGTTGTAGATGGGGGATGGATTAGCAAGGTGCCCACGCTTTAGTTGAAGGACACTCGGCTGGGCAACTGAACAGAAGGGAGTCTTACACGCTGACGACAGTTCTCGTCGACTCGACCGCGTCCGTGCTATCGGTATACGGTCGGTCAACACTCAGGACATCCGACCCGCGGCGCAGGTTTAACGTCATCCCCGTGGGATTAACGGTCACGCTCGCGCCGTCAAGGTAATTGCACGCGCCCGGCTTGGGTTTGCCATTGTATTCTGTTCCGGAAACATCGCAGTGGACGTAGTAGATGGTCGTGGACAAGCTGGTTATGGTCGGGTCTGCCCCTACCTCGACGATGGAGGCGCGGACCGTGGGGGTGACTCCTGCTGGGAAATCTGGTTCGAGGACAAAGAGGTTCAGGATGTTGGACGCGGAGGTCGTTGTCGCGGCAAGCGACATAGCCGGGGCGACGGTGCCTAGCATCGCGAGAAAAGAGGCGTAGCGCGTCATGGCTGATGTCAAGCAAGGTATCGACTGGAAGTTGACTTCTCCGGTGAATTGCTACGACAGTCTGGTTCTAAAAGGAGAGGACCCAGACCCTATCCGATTCGAAAGAAATACTACGTAGTGCAATGAGACGGAGATCTTGAATGGGCGATTTCAGGATCTCTGCGTTTATGTATGAGTCCTATTCGCGACTCGCGAGCCCCTCGGACTGGTCCTCGGATTTGTGAGCCGCAGTCCATCAAAGCCACTCCAATATTAGAGCTGCCCAGCTTTTTGAGTATCACCTGCAATCGCGTTCACTTTCGGTCAGATTGAAGGATTAATCTCGAAGGACGGCCAGTCGTCAGACCGGCGAGCTATACATGCGTGTGTGGTTCTTGCTTATCGCTTCATGCGGCAAATTGTCTGACCATACCACACATGCACTGAAAGGATCCAATGAAGTTATCATAACGAAGAATATCTGAATTCGGTGAAGCCGAAGGGTTCACATCAAGTACGTGGAAGGTAGTCCTTCCTGGTATTTTTGAATCGCCAAGGGTGTGCCGGCATTGGGCTGGAGCTTGAAATTGATTTGCTCAACTTCCGAGCGAAAACTTCTCTCCAACCAGCTCTTCACTCAGCTTCCACAAGCGATCGGCGGCAACGGGGTCGCGGGCATGAGCGCTGGGCTCGGCGAACTGGCAGTCGGAGAGGTAGAGACCCTTGACATCTGCGTCACAAACTGTTACTCCTGTACGGTGCAAACGGATAACTGGGTAGAAGCGAAACCCACCATTCAGGGCTGGATCCAAGGCTGCCACTAGCGTGGTCGAGCTCCCTTCGTCAGGGGTCTTCCAATACGGCGCAACTTTGTAGAACTGCGCTGTTAGTTCGTCATCCTGATCTCGGCTGAGGTCCGTTTCGATTGCTGGGAGCATGCGCGTCAGCAGGGTCGCTCAAGGTCCAAAAAAAAAAAAAAAAAAAAAACCACATATAACCAAACTAGACCTACTGCCGGGATGGAGAACGTAAGAAGCAATGCCGGCTTTGGACAGATGCTTCTGGAGAGACACGGTGAATAAGATATTCGCTGTCTTAGACTGCGCATACGTGACAATGCCGTTGTATCCGTCCGGCGCACACTTGCCGAAGGCGCCTGGTAGCGGCTTGACGTGGTCTTCCTCAGGAGGCACCTGCTTGCCCTCGAAGTTGTAGTCGGAGAAGCGGATCGGCGACAGTCGGTGACCCGCACTGGTCAGAGACACAACACGGGTCGCGCCCGGCGGGTTGGACTCGGCCGCCTTGCGCAGGAGCGGTAGAAGGAGGTTGGTGAACAAGAACGGGCCAATATGGTTGGTGCCAAACTGCTGCTCAATGCCTTCGGGGGTCGCTTGTCGGGACGTGACAACAATGCCGGCGTTGTTGATGAGGATGTCAAGCTTGTCGGTCAGGGCAGCTACATCGGCAGCGGCCTGCCGGATCGATTTCTGTGAACCCAAGTCCAAGATGACAATCTCCGTCCGTGTGCGGGGGTACTTTTCGGCGATTTGGGCTGCCACCTCTTCCAATCGAGACCTGGTCCGCGATGCAAGGATCAAAAGGCCAGGACTTTGCGATGCGAGGTTGAGAACAGTTGCAGAGCCAATCCCTTTGGGACTCACACCGGTGACCAAGACTAACAGACCGGCTGGTTAGCGATGCAGAGAAGACGTTCGGATTGACTTTGGAGCCGACACACTTGTCTTTCCTCGGACCTGATCGGCAAACACACTGGCAACCTCGGAGCCAGGCGTCCTTTCGCCGTAGGCAGAGTGGGAAGTCATTGTCTTCAACGTCGAGTTCACCAGACAGCAAAGCCTAGAAGGTGTAACACGCCATGTGAATCCGTTGAGACGAGAGGCGATGGATTTGTAACCTTTATTATTCAGGCCTGCAGGGACGGGACCCTCCGCACCTCTTATGCGGCTGCCAACGCGCCAGTCTGGCGCCCCCGAGCTAATGGATACATTTTCCGCCCAATTACCCGCCGCTCAAGATTCTGGTTCCGCCCGGCAACCCCCCTGAAGCGGGTAGGGAGCTTCGCTTCAATGTGGTTGCCGTACCCCGCATGATGCTATTCTCTCCACCCCCCAAACGGCGCCCGGCCGGACAGGGGACAGGGAAATGTTGTCCGTCCCTGCGGGAATCATACCCCGCTGGCCACACAACCTGGTCCGCGCTTCGGAACCCGGTAGTTTTAAGGTGGGTTAGATATTTTTATATTTTCTCCATATTTCCGTTCTCGAGCAGCCTGGCATTTGAGGGTTTGTAGTCTGTACTGTACTGTACATACATACCTAGCTGGCGCCAGGATGGATTCTCGAGTGCGGGTGCATATAATTGCTGTATGTATTGTACTGTACACGCAGGCGTCAAACAACTGAGGGCGAGAGCAACTCATGAGCGCGGTTGTCTATGCTTCGATCAGGCGCGCGTTGCAGGAGGGATGGGGTTTGTTCGTGGCGCGACATGAGTGCGAGTTTTGTTGCCAGTAGGACTTTATTTTGAATTTCAATCGGGCTGTATCAGATTGTCTAGTCTACATACCCGAGCATTGCCACCACTCGACATCCCGTCTCAAGCCATGATCTCTCCGCAACACGGCGCAAGTGGGCCCGGACTGGTGAATGTCCGTCAGCGTTGTCGACTGCTTGGGCCGTCTCAACTATGCCCTTGTGCACGTGGCTTTGCTCGCCACTGGTGAGTCGGACTCCTCGGACGACATCTGCGTGACCTGGTCGTCCTCGTGCAGTACGCGCCACGAGTGGTAATCTTGTGATATATACCGGAGGCCTCTCGCGAGACCTAGGCTTAGGGCCGCGATCTGCTCTTTTTCCGGAACCCGGGCGGTCCTCCCTAGACGACCTCGTCAGTATGGTCGCTCTGTGCTGCCTCTGGGATATTGATCGCGATGTTACGTAGAATCCGGGTTAGACCCATCAACGACGGTCTCGTACCGCGAGGCGGACTCAAACGTAACTAGCCCTGGTGCCCTGTCTCCTCCCCGTTCGGACGAGACTTCCGGCGGCGGCGGAAGCGGAATTATAGTTCTGACTAGGTCGCCGACGGCGCCGAGCGGGCTGCGGCGGTGGGTGGGTCACATTCGGGGCCTCGCCAAGCGTTAGGCCGCGCCGCCTCCGGGGGTGGGGGGGGGACGCTGGGTGGGGCGGCCTTGGCGGTTGTCGCGCGAAACCAACCACCAACCACAGTCTGCGACCGAACACCATCCACAAACAAGTTCACCATCCGGCAAGCCCATTCAAGCAGCCGACCAGAAATAGCCTCCACGATGTCGGACGTGGAAGATTCGGACTCGGACCATATGGGCTATCTTGTAGAGCAGTCCGACGGCGATGGATCGGATGGGTTGGATGACGCCAGCTCAGACGGCGCTTCTGCCGCCAATGGGCTCTTCGATCTGGAGGCGGCCGACACAGACGACGAGAGGGCGGATTCCGACGAGAGTGACGCTGAAGGGAGGGTGTTTGACTCCCGGTCATGGTCCGAGGACCACTTCTTCCCGCAATTCCAGCGCCTCCCCATCGAGCTGCGACACCGCATCTGGGAGTTTTTCTGCCCCGACCTCGCCGTCAAGGCCCGCGTGTACTGGTTCCACCTCCAGCGATACCATCGCAAGAGTGTCGTCATTTCCGAAGGCCCATTTTTGGATCAGCAGACCCGGCCCGCCCGCGTCATGTTGGCCGTCCACAACGAGAGCCGTCAGCTTGCGCTGAAGGCCTTCCCCGACACCCTTGCCTTCGGCAGCCATGGCGTTGTCAGGTTCAACGCCAAACGGGACGTTGTTTTCCTGGATTCCACAGAGGCCGCAGTGGTGAGCTGCGAGACGTTGCCTGGCGCCCCCGGATTCAGCGAGCACATCCGTCGCCTGGCCATTGAGCCGGCTACCCTGAGCGGCCTCGGGGACGGGGCTTCCGCGCTGTTCGCGGCCTTTCCGAACCTCGAGACACTTCACTATCTCACCAGCCCGGCGGACCACAAGCCGCAGCACCTGCGCTGGTGCACTTCGGACCTTGTCAAGCGCTACTCTGTCACCACGTTCGAGGAGCAGCCGGGTCTTGGCGAGGATGGCCAACATATGTATTGCTGGCCCGACGTTGAGAACCATTCTGCTTTTGCCGAGGCCGAAATTCCGACAGAGGCGTTGGCGGAGGACCTCGTCAAAGACGGCATCCACATCAAGGAGGCGAATCTCAACGGTGCAGCTATCTGGCCCATGATCCAGTTCAGCTGGGACTCTGATCAGCGTCGGTTTGAAGAGCTGCTGGCCTGGGATGGCATGGGGGATCTGGACTGGGAATCGTCCGACGAGGAGGATGACGGGGAACCGAACGAGTACGAAAGCGAGGGGATCGACGACTCTGACATCAGCGACGACAGTGTAGGATCGGATGGTGGAGACATGATCGTGCTAGACGACGACGACGACGACGACAGCGACCAGGACGAGGATGGCCGTGAGAATGGGAGCGAAGATGGTGTATCGCCTCAGGGCCAGGATGGCACGATTGATCTCACCGGAAACGACGCCGAAAGCATCGCCCGGTTCTCCAGCCCAGAGCAGTCATCCGCAACACTGCGCGAATCCGAGGAGTTGGCACATGACTCGGATCGGGCACCTCACACGTCTAGACTCAAGCGACCAAGGGGACGTGTTGTAGAATCGGGTTCCGAGGATGGCTCAGAAGATGACGTTCCCCGGAAGCGAGCACGCACTGAGAATACCCGGAATCCTATCGTGCTGTCTAGCGACGACGAGGAAGACGAGGAGCGGAAGATGCGTGCGAATCGCCGGACGAGGGCGGTGGTTCTCGAGAGCGAGGACGAGGAGGAAGACACCGAGAATGCCAACAGCGCCGGCGAGGGTCCAGACGGAGGAGCCGATTGGTCCGGCGTCTCCAATTCGGAAGACGAGGATGAAGAATCCGAAGACGAAGCTGCCAGACCATTGTCACTTGCCGAGAAACTCCAGCTCCACCGCGAAAAGAACCCCATTCCGCTGTCTCATTCGGAGGACTCTGAAATAGAAGATATGCGTGAGGACGATTACGATGCCCGAAATTATGCCGACTTCCAAGACGACGAGGAGGGCGACGAGATTTCAGAGGGCCGAGAGGACGATGATCAGCATGGGGCTACTCTGGATGAGTATGGCGAGGAGGACGACAGTGACGGATATTGAATTGGCGTAGATTTGTCGGCGTGCAAACATGGATAGACGCGCCCGTTTGCAACGGACAATATATGGATGAACACCCTAGCTGGTGTAATCAACTCTTGGCCAGTCAGCTGTCCAGTCAACCACCCCCCGTGACGGAAGAAACGATCTCGGCGATGAGAAATGTCGAGGCACGAGGTGCTGCAGGATCAGAACAAATCTATGCACGGCCGCGCTCCAGATATGCATACACTCCTGGATGGTGTAACGCCGTGATTCTCATGCCGGCGAGACCCAACGCATCTCTCTAAGCCCACTCAACCCAAGCATGCATCGTTTAGTGTTGGACAGCAATCAGTATTACAAAGCCGGGCCCTCCCAGAGCTCTCTCCTCAGCCTCCCGAACCACGCCTGCTTGTGGGGGAATGTAATCTCCTTCTCCTTGGAGAACCCGGCGTACTCCAAGTGCTGGATGAACCTGCCCACCAGTCAACATACATCCCTCCGGGGCTAGAAATAGCTAGAAACACGCGTCACTCACCGTGCATTATCGACCCTCGGCTCCAAGCAGACACTCATAGTCCGGTAATCGGCACACAGAAGCCAGTGCACCAAACTCGTCAGCCAGCTCTGCACCCTCCCCCTGGCCCACTCCTCCCCAATCAGCACATGGCACCCGCGGTCCCAGTCGTCGATGGCCGCGCCGGCATACCGCCCCAGCAGATCCTCCTTTACCCAGTACAGCTCAAAGTATCCAAACGGCACGCCGTCCCACATGCCGATCGCGGGGAAACTGTGGCGGCTGCGCAGGGCGTTGGCCAACAAACCCGGCACATACTCGCCCCAGAAATTGGAGACGCGCGGGTTGCTATGCCAAGCTTCGAGCAGCGCCGAGTCGGTCATGGACGAGAGCCGGGATTGCTGCTGCGCGGACGGCGGTCTGGGTCCGACGGGTCCCATGTACGGCACGGGCCTGGGCGAGATGGACGCCACGCGGAACGAGAGGTATTGTCCCACCGAGGGGATGAAGCGCGTGTAAAAGACCTCGCCCATGCGGGGGGGCTTCGGGCGGAGCGGGTGGCGCACGTGGTTGGTCATGGTGTACTGCAGCGGAGGGGGCGGGTAGTAGGTCGGGAGGTGGGACGCGCTGAAGAAGGGCCCGATGGGGAACGAGGGGGCGCTGGTCAACGAGGCGGGCGGCGCGGCGCCGGGGAGGTCACCCGCTTCGGCGATGGCGAGCTGCGGTTGGATTGAGCTGGGCTCGCCGGTGGCGGGAGATCCCGGCCGGCTCGGGGTGGGCGATCCAGGGTATGAGCGAGAGTTCCTGCCGCCGGCGGGCTGGAGGGTGAAGAGGAACAGGCGCCCTGGGATCTGCCAGAACATGCGCCGCGTGACAAACATGTTGGCCCAGCTGTCGTCGGTGTCCGCCAGTGCCGTCCCCACGGCCGAGTCGAGGCTCGCGATCAACCCCATGCGCTCCAGCTTTGGGATCAGGTTCCGCCCGCGAAGCACGCCGTCTCTCTTGATGCGCACCCTCCACTCGCCGCGCGGCCTGCCGGGTTTCGGGGTCAACTTCGAAGCGTCGGTCGTCACGGTCGCGGAGGGCGGCGGTTGGTGGAAGTACCAATAGAGCGTCACCCAGAGCATCATGGCGATCTGGCGGGTCGGGCTGGCGGCGGGGCGGAAGTCGGAGGTGGAGGGGTTGGAGATGGACGAGATGAAGAGACCGTCATTCTGCAGCGTTGGTCTCCTGAAGGACTGGATGTGCGGCCTCTTTGGCGACTCGGGTTTTCCTCCGGCGCCCTGGCCCTCGTCGTCTATGGCGGTTGCTCCGCCCTCGTCGTCGTCGTCGTCTGCCCCCTCCTCGGTGTGGATCACGATGGTCCAGCCGATGGGGAAGGCATTGTTGTGCGTGCTGAGCTCGTTGGACTTGAAGAACAGGCCCGCGAAGACAGGCGTCACGGTGATGCGCTGCCCGTCGGGCAGGTAGATGATCTGAGGTCCCATTGGCGTTGAGACATGCGTGTGACGGCGTCGAGCTTCAATTCGCGAGGATCGCGGGGTATGCACGAAGTACCTATGCCGTGCAATGGCGCACAGGCGGGGCAGCCCCTGTCACATTTAAAGTTGACCGTTGTGGATCGGGATCGGACTGGGCCGGGATCTTTCACTCCATGCTCGGGTGCAACGGCTGTGGCGCGACGCGGCCTGGTGATGCTATGGTATGTATATCGCGCGGTCCACGGCCTTCCCGGGTCCTAAAGCGCCCGAGACCGGAGAACGCCTCCCAGAGCCATCCATGCCACTGCCTGTCAAGCACGAGTGGGCGTGATGGAGGGGTTCTTCGCAGGCAGGTCCTGGGAACGCTGCAAATGCGGTCATAGCTCCCTAGGGTGACCCACTCTGGGGCCGTTGGATCACTCCACCCCCTGTAGGATCGTCCCGGAGCCTTGGCCAGAACAGAATTTCGATGGTGCGGTCGCCTGACACGCTTCCGATTCTAGAAGAATCCTAGCCTGGAAAAACCAAAGTCGTCGACAGCTGATTGCGATTGTCGGCTATACAGTACATATTGTATGTGTTATTGTTCGGTGTCTCCGAGATACGTCCTACTGCTTGCCATCCCGATTCGAATCACTCGACTCGTCCTTCTTCTCGCGCGCCGACTCGTCCTTCTTCTTTCTCTCCTGTTCCGTATACTCCTCGTCCCTCTCCTTTTCCAACGACCGCGCCCTGTCTCGTGCCTTGGTTCGCTCTTCGGAGAGAACTTCCTTCACCTCGTCTCCCACTTCTTTCGCCTCGTCCCAATCCACGTCGTACTCGACAGCAGCCACCTTGATCTCGCGCCGCAATGCATTGGCCTCCTGCACTAGTTGTTCCCATTTCTGGTGGTCGAACCCGCGCGCCTCGTACAGCGCGTTCTGGCGGCGCGAGACGGTCACATTCATGGCCGCCTTGTAGCTCAGGTCCTTGCTGATGTACAGAAACCAGAGATAGCCGCCCATGATGGTCGTCAGACCCGCAAGATACGTCACCGGCTCGATAAGATCCCTAGCAACAGCGTCAATTCCTGCAGGACCTGGATGGCAATGGCAAATACCTACCAGCCATATTCAGTGTGGAAAGTAACGTAATAGACGATCCCCCACCAGCCGCCGAGCAAGGCGAAGCCCCCCTTTGCCAGGAGGTTGGCGCCTTTATGCGCGAGCAGGTCACATTCGCTCTTGATCCTCGATAGTTTGTCGATCTGCCGGCTCATCTTTCGGAGCTGTGAGCGCATGTAGTATGTCCGGTCGTTGAAGGACGGCACGCTGACGCGCATCTCGATGTGGTAGCCCTCGATCTCGACGGCGAATTCCCGGCCTCGGGCGGCGTCGCGGATGAAGTCGCCCATCTCGGTGCTATTGCTCCATCGCACCCAATTCTTGTCTGATCCGGCTCGCTCGGGTCCCTCGTGACCGAGGCCCGAATACGACGCAACGTGCGTCCGGCTGCCGTTGCGAGCCTCGCTCTCCTTGTCCCTGCGCCTCGCTTCGGATCTCGTCGTCGGCTTGTTGTCGCCGTGCTTGGTATCCTCGGCGCGGAAATATACGCTTGGGATCTTCTCCTTGCCGTCTTCGACCACGGGCGGGATCTCGGCTTGGATCAGGCGCTCGACGTACGACAGGGGCTGTTGCGGATGGACAAGGAGCGCTAGGGGCTGGATCGAGTCGTTTGGCGAGATGGATCGACCGTAGTCGTGCTTGCTATTGTTTCCGCGGTCCTTTTCCACCGCCATGGGGAGCGGGAGAATGAGCTTCAATAGCCGCGTCGGCGTCGTCAGTAGTTTGCCTAGATCGCGCGTCAGGAGGGCGCTCGAAGCCGCGGCAGGCCGGGTCGGTACCCACCCTTTGTTAGCGGCGCAGAGGCTTCCTCCCCGTTCTTCTCCACTGGCGGGTCGTCGACTCCTTCACGATGCCATGGTCGCCTGGTTTGACTCTGTCTGAACCTCACTTCTTGTTCCTCCTTGTCCAGTTCTCTCTGGTCCAGTCTCTTGGCCTTGGCCTTGGCCTCGGACTCAGTCAGGTCTGGCTCCGCAGTTGAGGCCGTTCTCGAAGGCTGCGCGGCGCGTATCGCGTTGGGGCGGAACAGGCTGTGCGTGAATGGGGTCTGGCGCGGGCAGCGGTTTGGGAGGCGCCAGCTCGGCGCGCGCTGTATCAGCCGGCGTTGCAGTCGCCCGAATGCATGGCTCATCGCGGTCTGCTAGCGCTGTGTAAAACCTGCTCCGTCCGTTCAGTGTGAAGATCGCCGTCTTTCAATGTTGACGATGCGCGAGCACGTTGCGGCCCGCCGCGAGCAGGTGGATAGGTGACGTCATGACCACCCCTGTGCTTGGCACCAGGCCAGATTATCCCCGGATTGCTGGCCAAATCAGGGGTCCAGAGAGCACTGTGTAAATACACAGTATGAAGGGCGCAGGGACGCTTTTCACAATATCTCTGGCGGCGGACCCCGCTGCGCTCCATTCTTCCGCAGCGACCGATCGACGGGCTTCGAATCGAGCAACTCCGCGTACACACGAATTCGACCAGCCTAGCGTTGCAGCTGGTCGACTCGGCAGCTTGGGGCGGCCGATATGGCATTCCCCAACATTTACACACACCGCAAGGTGGCCGAAACGAAGGCCAAGTCGTGCGACATTTGCTTCAAGCTCAGCTCCAGCGTGCTAATCACAGCCGACAACAAGGTCTGCCTCCGTCTCTCGTACTCGGCATCGCACCGTCGCGGAGTATGACACACGGACACCGGCTCACAATCTCTGCAGGACTGGTTCTACGTCTGCCCTGCCCATCTCAAGGACACGGGCTTTTGCACCCCCAAAATCGACCAGGCCGCCATCGAGGCACGTAGGAAGCGCGAGCTAGAAGAAGAGATTGAGCGTGTAAAGAAGGAGTACGAGGAGAAGCAGAAGAAGAAAAAGGAGAAGGCAGAGAAAGCCGACAAGAAGGACGAAGCGGAGGACAAGAAAAGCAAAGATGACGAGGAAGAGAAGACACAAGACAAGACAAAATCGGTTCGCACCACCTCCCCCCCCCCCCCCCCGACCCTCGGCTGCCGGGTACTCGTGGGACTGACAGCATTGGTTACGTACAGAGCAACGACGACGCGGCCACCTTGGCAGCAGAGGAACAAGAGGAAGAACCCCGCGTGTTTGAGCTCAAGAGGTTGATGTCCCCGCCCCAAGATCTGCCCTACCTCCCGCTGACCGGCCGGCAATGCAGCGCCTTCTACCAGCAACGACTGAATAGGAAGAGGCAGGCCGAAATTGCCAGACGCAACCGCGAGCGCATGCAGGATCCCACCTTCTTCCCTTCGGTGCCCAAGAACCTTCCATGACGAAGCCGGCAACCCCCTCTCAGCTGGAGGTCGGGCGCGGCGCTGGCGGACAACTCGGCGCCGTTTTTGGCTCGCTCGGCGCCATTCGCCTACAAGTGCTGATTCGGCCGCCGGCCCGCCGCTTCCCAGCCGCTCAATGGTTCCCCCCGTTACGCGTCACGTACCACAGATCATATCAGCGGCCGAAGAATGACGGCAGCGTTGGGCACGAACCCAAACTTCATCCGATACAAGCATGTTTGCGCCAGGGACAGTCCTCGAGCCATCGGCGATTCCGAATCCGCAATACTCCGAGGTATCTTCATCGCCCGACCTTGGACCACTGGCAACCATCCACGACGGCAGCCGGTATCGAGTCAGCCAACGAAACCATACAACGTATTGCGACATCGAGACGACGGCGCACTTGACTGGAAAAGCCCGCTTGACGCGTCAAAGGTGGGGGCGCGGGGGAGGAGATGTACGTAGTGCGTCGCAAGCGGTAGTTCAAATATGCTTGCCAATTGCAGGAACACCCCACGTTGTAAAGCATGGGGGTGTTTGGAAGTTTGTATCAACCGTCCTCGGGGCTGTTTATTAGGCTTCGTCATCGGTGGCCCAGTCCCGCCTGCGGGTTCTATCAGCGGCTGTCTCGGCTTCCTGCACCCCACGATGCCGGCGACCTCCGTGTATAGTATTATGCCATGGAGCTTCCCGGATAACCCAGTCAAGTGGAACGGATGCCGAGAACGCGCAGCTTGTACCGCCGACTTGTTGCTTGCCGATCTCAGACGTGGTCTCCCGTCACACCAAACAGTTGCCAAGACTCTGTTGCAGGTCGGCCTCCCTTCCACCCGGCGTGTTATTTCCCCATCTGACGACCAGCGGGTGTGGGCGCATTCAACTTGCCGCGCCGCAAGGTGGTAACCCCGAGTATTACCGCAGATTCGTCCATCTGGCTGTGGAGAGCGCGTGTCGGAATCTGAGACGCCAAATCAGCTGCCACAATCCTGCCACTCCTGCATGCCAGTCCCACGATAACTCGATATCTTCCATAGAGGACGGATCGTTTGCCCTGCAGACTCTTCACCCACCCGCTCATCAACTCGCCCGCATAGGGCGGCTGGATCGGAAAAGACATGGCCGCGGCCGCACAAGGATTTTAGTGCTGACAGATGCGCTGTCACCACACGTCCCGCCGTCTCACTGGCGTCCTGCACAGTCAGCCTTTGGCAATATCAGTCTTGATGCAACCCGGTTATCCTCGGGGCCAGTCAGCATCGATGGGGAGAGGGATCGTGGTAGAAGACGCGGACACTAGAGTGCATTGGGGAATCTGGGGTTTGGGATTGCCGACTGCCGAGATGATGACACGATGACGGCCAAAGAACGTAGAGTATGGCATGCTAGAATGGGAGACAGACAGCAAGGGGTGGAGCAGGCGAACGAGCGACGCCGTGGCATGGAAGCCAAAGAAGCCCGTCAAGCGCACGACCGACTATCACGGCGTATGCAGCACTACGCCTAGCATGTCGCTGCCCGAAAGTAGTCAGGTATCGGCAGGAATGGGCCCAGAAGAACGTTTTGCAAGAGTATTGTGGTCCTGAAGCCCATTGGGACTCTGGCAAGGTTGAATGCCTACTTTCCTGTGCTCTCGAGTTCTATCAACTCTAACACACATCCCCCCTGCCGCCATGTGGACGAAAAAAACCGAGCGAGACGAGACGAAGCATAGCCATCAAGTCATCAAGTCATCAAGTACCTCGTATCGGGTTTGAGCGGAAGACGGCTCGGGCCGCCTCCGATTGCACAGCGACCAAAGCAAACAAAGGAACGGTGTAATCAGCCAGGCGCATGCCGCTTAACGGTCCCGATCCATGTCCAAGCCTCGGTCCTGCGACTGACCACGGGATACGGATACGGTAGTTGAGATGATGAGTGAGACCATCAGCTCTCCTTGGGTGAGAACGCTGCGCAAGAAAGCCCTAGCCAAAGCAGGACGCTGCAGTGTTTCGAACTGCATTGTAGTTTGCCCCTCGCTTTCTCTTGCTTTGCCGTCAGCGGAAAGAAAATATCCGCTGCAAAGATGCAGCCCCTACAGCGCAACATGGCTGAAACTGTTGTACCGTCCTGGGGGACGTAGCTGGTGCGAAGGCGTGGAGTGACCGCAGTCCATCACCCTCTGTAATTATTGCTAGGGGCTACCACCGGGAGCAGACCACGCCCCAGCGGAGAGGCCCGGTCCATTCTGTGCTGGCAACCCCCTTTCTCAGGTCCCCATCACAGATTTTCTCTGTATCTCTCAACGTCATGCGCCCTTGCAGCTCCAGGCGGCATGCGGATACCAAGGGCGGCCATTCGATCGGCAATCGCGCCGGGACCGTCGTTCCCCCTCTTGCGAGTGACAACCTTGTCGACTTTGCTGGTCTGCAGCGAGAAAGCCGGAGCCACCCACTCGCCGCAGCTGCACTTGAAGCCTTGCCAGGCGTAGCGACCTATCGACGCCGAGCACTTGGCGTTCGGACAAATCAGGCGGCCTTCGAGGGCGCCTTCTTCCAGGATCGGGCGCATCCACGATAGCGCCTCGATAAAGAAGTGCGGGCAGGTCGACCGTTCCGCGTTGCCCCGTCCCTGGTGCGGCACAATGAAGGAAGACGTAGCCAGCACGCGTCGGCACTTTTTACACTTCAACTCGGCGCCTGCTTCCTCTCTGTCTGTCTGCCCTGCCGTGGCACCGTCTTTCGGCGCTTCCTCGTCCTCGAACCGTATCCAGTCGGGTGCCCTGCCGATCCGTGCCGAGTCCTCAACTTCCCGCTTGTACAGCCAGCGCTGATATGTGGGCTCCTTCTCGACGGCATCGTCGCTGTCGGCTGGGCAACCCATGTCCCACCACATCTCGAGCTGGCGCATGAAGCCATCGTTGGGTTCGGCTACGGGCCGGGTTTCGCGAACCCATTGCAGTGCCTTCTCAACCGCCTGCTGGGAAGTTGTGATCGGGTTGGCCTTGCCAAAGCGGTGCGGGTGTTTCCAGAGGAGGTAGGCAATGACGGCCGTGACGGAACGGGATTTGCCCATGGCGCAATGTACGAGGACACCGCCCGGTGGAGAAGGGCTAGACGAGGGCTGAACCGGCGCCATTGGCGCTGGTGGTCGAGTATCGTCGTCGGCCGTGGCCTTGGCCGATTCCGCATCTCCGTGGAGGCCCCTGCTAATGAAGCGCACCATCCTGGGAAGGTGGACGAGGATGTCCTGGTCCTCCATGTCGTCTATATCGATGCTGATGTGGTCGACATTTCGGAATACGTCGTCGTCTCGATTTAACGAATACTTGATCACGGAGAGAATGTGCGTGATCTGATGCTCCCGGACCAGCCGGGCGCGGTTGACACCGAAGACGCTGCAGCGCGTCAGTTCCAGCTTCCAGCCGTCTGGGATGGCCCGGACGGGCGGGGCTCGGAGCGCACACTCACCCCGCAACGTAGAGCTCGTCAGTCCCGTTAATCCTATTCAAGGCCATCGCGGCAGAATGTCGTCTTGTTCCTATTGTACGTAGGTTCGGTCCCACGGCGAAGTGCGGTTGCGCTGGGCCTTGGAGTAGTGAGGTGGGGTAGCTAATTTTTTGGGGGTCTGCCCCTCGACACAACGATGGAAGTGCGGGGCACGGCAGATTTGGAGGCGCCCCTGTCAGGGGCTCGCCAGGTCGGGCGCGGGCCGAGGATAAAAAAACACACACACACACACACACGAGAACAACACGGCAGGGAGAAAACAGCTCGAGTTGCGAAATCAGGAATAGATGATAGGTACTTTTCTACCGTATGGGCATGGCTTCATGAGGACAACGAGATGAATATCGCCACAGAATGTCTCAGGCGCAACCGCAAACAACCCGAATACGCCATCATGTCGTCCGCCGTTCCCTTGATGACCATAACCAGGAGAGGAAAAAAAAAAAGGAATAAATATTCGGAATCACGACGACCCCCGTAGCCACATGGCTAGTTTTGTGACCAGGCTGAGATATGCCGCCTGATTCCCGCGATCACCGTGACGCCTTTTTGAACCCGCCGCCAGCCATCCTGTGCATGATGTAAAACCAGGTCGTAACTTCGTTTCAGGGCGACATGGCTTGCTGTACTGTACATAACCAACAAAGTGTCGCCACTAGCCGATGGACATTGACCTCGGTCAGTGAATGGGGCAAAGTGCCGCCAAGCGTGCGCCGCCAGGCCATGGGTAGGTACCGGGAGATGATAGTTGCACCCAATGAGGTATTCCTAGATGAATGTCAAGGTCCGCCACCGGGCCGATAGACGAGCCTTGGAGATAGGTCTCCAGTCTCGGGCATCCCGCTGCCCGCAGCCCAACCCGGACAAGCCGACTCTTCCCAGCAGCCGCGTCCGGTATCTTCGAGGACCCCTGTCGGCGTTCAATACCCGATGGACGGATTGGAGACCGAGTGCAAGACGGCATCCGAGGTGGGCGGTGAGGGACCGCCGTGACCCTGCATAAATCGGCCAGGGGCAATGCGCCAAACGTCTTCCTTCCGCAACAATGAGCCGGGAAATGATCCTTCATCCAGGATCCAGGCAACGTCGCATCCAGCCTGTCCGCAACGGCCGGCCAGATGGGCCAAATCTCCCGCCCCACTTCCCCAAGTCCGGAAATTCTAGAAGCAGGCAAACGTCACCGAGCCCGGGCTTAGGTGTTGTCGTTGGGTCGGCTTCTGCCGGTCTTCTCGGCTGTCGTGCGCCAGAATCGAGGCTTGGCCTGGGAGATTCCGCGGCTTCCATTGGCCGCTGCAGCCCCCGAGCCTCCCATGCCCAGGCACTATCTCGCAGCAGCAAAAGATAGGGGGGATGCTCATCTGGCAGGGGCCGGCGGCTCCTCCTCTATCATGCAAGCGTTCTCCAGCATGTTGGTCCACTTGCCGCTCGTGCCAGCATGGCTGTGCTTCAGGTGCTGGCGAAAGTGATCGGCCCGGTAGAACTTCTTGCTCGAGTTGCACTCGCGGAACTTGTGCACGTCCTGGAGATGCCGGATGCGGTCTTCCCAATCCTGGTCGCTCACGCCGCCCCCGCCGGAGGCCTGTCCGCTCCTGGGGAACTCTTCGCCGCAGTACCCGCAAATGTCGGCCTCGCCGGGCCTGGTGGTGCTGTCGTGGAAAGCACGCTCGTAGCCCGTCAGTGCCGAACATGACCAGCTGTGCCGCCGGACATGGAGTGAGTTCTGATGCCTCTCCGCCTCGTTTTTGTTTTTGAAGCGGTTGCCGCAGAACAAACACTCGTATTGCTTCTCGGCTTCGTGGGCCCTGGTTGGCGCGATGGTGTGGTCAGATAACACAGGCAGGGTAAAATAGCATGGACAAGGTGGCAGCGTACCTCAGGTCTTCCTCCGTCTCAAACTTCTTGGGCTTCTTTAAGCAACACTCGCACATGTAAGGGCCTTTCAGTTTGGCAGCCAGGCTGCTGTGGTTCTTGGGGATCTCGGCCAGCTTCCGTGGCGAGACCAAGTTGCGCGTGGCCTGTGCCGGCAATGGCTGCTCGCTCGGTGTGCGATGGTGCGGGGACGGCGCCCCGACCGATCGCCCTCCGACCGAGGGCCGGGGAGACGCGGAGAGACTCGGCGGCGGATAGGGGCTGCCGCAGCTCATGGGATCCGTTGGCGACAGGCCGCCGGGGGACAGGGGGTTCGGCGAGCGGCGTCCGAACGATCCCATGCTCGTGATGCTGCTCGCAGTGAGGTTGCTGACGTAGCTCCCGCTGCGGCTCACCGACGACACGCTCGACAGCGAGCCTTGGGGTATCACGAGCAGCCTAGGCGTAGGGGAACCTCGGGCCAACAAGCCACCGTCCCTCCTCCTCGATGCCTCGTTCGCGAGAGACGCATCGTCGCTCGGCGGCGACGAGGCCCTGCGCTTCTGCCCCGGCCGGTAACAGTCCCGTTCCCGCTCTCTTTCTCGATTCCGGTCCCAATCCCGTTCCCGCCACTGGTCTTCGATCGCAAGGCTGCGCATGCGGGTCGTCTCCTCCATGGGGAAGTCGGCGTCGTCTTCCCGCCCCTCGTAGCCGCCGTACTCGGAGTGCGCGCCGTCATCCGGCATCAGGCCACTGTGTAACCGGCGGGTGCGCGGCAGTGGCGAACGGTCATAGTCGCTCGTGTCGGTCCCCAGCGGCGAGCGGCGGTCGACAGACGCTCGCCCATGGTGGCCAAACGGCGGGTTGCCAGGAGACGTAGCCGATATCCCGCCGGGCGACTTGGTAAAGCCCGAGTCCAGGAACGATTGTCGCGACCGGTGCGGGAGCGAGAGCGTCGTCAGCTGCGCGTGGTGCGGACGGGGACCCGGCAGATCGCTGACCGAGGCGCTAAAGCCGGGGCGCCGCGCAGGGCGGTTGAGCTTGTCGAGCATCGAGTGGTCGATCGAGTCGCCATTGGGACGGTAGCTCTTCATTGTGTGGTGGCCAAAGGGCGAAGGCATGCCAGAAGACCTAGAACGATGGCGTGTCAGGCAGGACGTCCCGCGACGCAAAACTGGATACGTAATTCTTGTACATGGCTAGAAACGAACCTGAAACTGTCGAAGCTGTGGTATCCATCATCGGAAACGTCGCTCCGGAACGACAAGTCCCGTCGTCGGAAGCTGTGGCCAAACGAGTCGGTCTCCGGGCTCCCGTAGTCGTCCCGGCGTATGCTCTCCATGAACTGCACCTTCGGATCGACGGGGCCATCGATCGGGACCAGTCGAGGAGGCGGTAATGGCGGGGGCACGTCGTCCAGGTCCATCCCGCCGCGTATCGCCATGGGATTTGAAGCAGACGAGGGCGACAAGTTGTCGGAGGGGTGGATGCCGCGGCTCGGAGGTCCAAAAGGTCTCGCAAGACTCTCGCCGCGGCCGCTTGATATAGACGGGAGAGGGCTGGTGGTGCCTCGTCCCCCGTACCCCCGAGAGGGCCCCTGGTGGATGTTGATGGCGGCCATGACGTCGAGGATGCCCGGGTGTCTGCACGCCAGGCGAGTCGACAAGAAGGCGGGCGAGGGAGGATGGCAACGTCAGATGCGCTGATGAGAAGGGGAGGAGGGAGGAGCTGAAGTGCAGAGCAAGGCGGCCTTTGCCACCACGACCGCTTTACGAGGTCTGAGCTGGACGCCGAGGCCAGTCAGGCGGCAGCAAACGGACAGCGGCTCTGCAACCGGCGGCTGGTGAGATTTACAAGTTTTCCCAAGTCTCAGCTGTTCAGGCGTCCACAGAAGCCGGTCTTGCCGGTCGGCTCGATTTGGGATTGGTTGCGATCACGGCTCAATCCAGCGCACAAGCGAGCACCCCGCGCATGGATCAGTTACAAGATGGCAGAGCGAAAAGGAGTGAAGAGCGCGGAGGCGGCGGTAAATAAAACCAGCGTTCCAGGGGGATTGCGTAAAAACGACCCAAAAAAAATTACAAGGGCAGGATGGCTGCCCGCCCACTAACGTTGCGACAGTTGCTTCCGCCCAGGGCATTGGGACAAATTGTTGTGTGCATGGGTTTGCTTACCGGGGAGTGCCCAGTCAGCAGAGAGTTTTGACAATGGCGAGTCGCATGGAATGATTCAGCCCAGTAGGCTGTGGGGCCGCCGGCAATGGGGCAGCCCACCTGCGGCAAGGAATCCGCTGTGAGCAGCCTCGAGCCTGGAGAGCGAGCAACCCTGCTCGGCGTGCCGCCGCAACCTTGGTTGGGGGCGGGGTGCGGTACGAAGTCTTACATGTACTGTATGTGATAGGTACGTGGTAGGTAGGTAGGTAAGTATGTACATACCTTAGGTATGTGCGAGTGGCCAGTCCAGGCGGACGATGGCCCGCTGGCCCAGGATTTCTGATCGAACAACCATGCCGCACGATCGTAGGGCTGGCTATCCTCCGGCACGGGATGTGGCGGCCGCGAGGGGACGGGCGTTGGACGGGATGCACCAAGCAAGACGGAACATACGGGGAACGCGGCCTGGAGGCTTTGCGAGGGCGTGCTGCGAGCGGATGGAAAATGGGACGAGAAGCAGGACGGACTCGGAACACTGGGGAACGCGCCCACACACACCTCACCTCCGCTGCGTGGGAAGAGCAAGAGGACCCCCTTTTTCCAGACGCAGACAGCGGAAATATTGGGCGTGGGCAAGGGTAGGTTAGAAGGAGCGACCGCAGATTCATCATGCGCTCGGCGCATTGGCTCCCTGCATGGCATGGCATCGCAATGAAAGTCGCATCACCCAGAAACGGTTCAAGCCCGCCCCACCAGACCGGCCCGCGCTGTCTTTCAGCCCTTCAAGACTAGCAGGGATGACCGCCCTGCAGGGTTGCCGGGCCTCGAGGTCCCCTGCTGGTTTGCTGTGCGCGACTTTGGCACCCGCAATTTCTCCTGCCACACCTCACCTCGAACGGTCGCTCTGGGTGGTCTGCCACACGAAACCTCTGGCGGGTAGACTACCGCTTCCTGACCGTCAACAAACTTACTAACATTATCATGGGCATCAAACAAACTCCCAGAGTCCATCTTGTCGTCATAGTCGACTGCTGTCTGTCCTTCCCTCCCTCCCTCCTGACTCCGAGTGGTCCACAGTGTGCAGGAAGGGGACTTGCCAGGCAGCGCGGCGCCCGCCCTTGGCGGGTTGTTTCGCCCTGCTGGGCTAAAAGGGCGCGCCGGTGGTGGGGTTTCCGGTCATCATCTCGAAGACCTTGTTGGTTCAGAATCACGTTGGTGACTCCCTCGGTACCCGCTCCGCTCGGTGAACTGACTGATGGGGAACCTCCTTACCTTGCACTAGAGAGGCGCAATCTCCACTCGGGCATCTGCGTCCGGCAAAAACGGTAAGACGTGTTCAGGAACGAGATGCGCTGGCCTGGCTGGCGCATGGCTCCGACTGCTCGGGTCAGACGAAGGAGAACACCCACGCCCACACAGGTTCGATGCGCGCGCTTTATTAGTGTGTTTGTAGAACGCTCCAACAGAGCCGACCGGTAGCGGCCGTAAGCGTGGGCAGTACCGTACATGTGCACGGTGGTGCAAGGTGAGGAGGAGCAGACAAGCTGTTGACAGAACAGAACCTGGAAACAAGTGGTGTGCGGCTGTCCCCGTTTCCCAATCGCGAGCATCTCCAAACGAACACGGGTGGATACGATCATCGCGCAGGTGGCAATCGGCACCGCGGCGGCAAATTACAGCACCGAGACCAACAGCTTGGCCGCTGGACTGCTTGACCTGTTTCGTTCACGTCCCGTTTCATCAGCAGCGATGGGAATCGACGCGCGCGTATCGATCTCCAGGATCAGTGTTCGGCGATTCTACTGTAGCACTGTGTAGTTAACCACCCCCCCCCCCCCCCCTCCCCCTCCCCTCCCCCTCCCCTCCCCCCGGGGGCCTGCTTGGATCCAGTCAGCCCCCGTCTCTTCATCGCTAACGTCCATCCGGGATGCCAAAAATGGGCAGTCATCGCCCATCGCCCATCGCATGCAAGAACGACTGCGTATGCAGCAACGTCAGCCGGGCCGCTGCTGACTGCCCCAAAGTGGTAGGTATCCTCTGTATCCTCTCACCAGGGCGGATTCATCCCGCTTTTGCCCCACGCCATTTGACCCAAGTCGAGGTTTGGGGGCCAAGAGAACCTGTTCTCGTCGGGACGCAAGTGCCATACAGGGCTTACCTACTTTGTTGAGCGATGCTGGCGCTTTCCAGCGAGCCAGTCTTCTGTCTCTTGCCCAGCGTGGCGATCTACGTGGTAACTGCCGCAGCGTCGCCTCTCAGGGCTGACAATGATGCCAACTACGCGGCGCAACACGACCGCTCTGGGGTAGCACACATATCCGCCGTAGGGCTGTTTCTTGCTCGGTTTTCATGCGGTGGATTGCGATGGGAAAACATGCGAGATCTGCCTCCCTAGGAACGACTTGTCTCTCCTCGTTCCTCCTCGTTTCCATTTGTAAGTTTTTCGTCAGGCGGACAAGGCGGCGTTCTCCCGGGTGACCCTCCCAACACAGCCGGGACAGCTTGAGCCCGGCATAGCACTGTAATAGTAAAGAATGCAGACCATGCACACGGGATTCTGGCTGGCGAGGAATCTCAGCCCTACGGCAGGGAAAGCCAAGACCCGTGCCCATTCCAGAAGAAGTACATACGGAGTAGGGCAGAGGATCTGTGTCTTAGCGAGCGACATCTGGGTGCCCACTCTTGCCTCGGCGTTTTTGACTCCATGCCCACCCTTCTCCATATCTCTCCTCCCAGCTGCTCGCTGCTGACCAGTAGTCGCTCAGCGCCGGCCGCTACCTTTTCGAGGAAGCCTCTACGCCGGCTGTCCAAGACAGAACACCGGGTTTGTTGTATTCTGTTACCAATCTCTTCAAGCAACCTTACCCGAGCCCTGCCTTAGCGTCTACACCCCCCCCCCCCCCCCCCGCAGTTGCGAGCGTTATTGCGGGGTAATCACGAATCCCAGTCCTATTTGGCGGTGAAGCGGCAGGGTCTCGCAACCTGGACACGGTCAGCGGGCGCTCTGCCGGGCTGTCCTTGACCTCGCCAATCGGCGTCTGATGTCGAGCCTTGAGTCTCTAAGCCTCTTCCGAGTTCGTCTCACTACTGTCTCCATCTTACCGACCGTCGACCGAAAAGAATGCATCCGAGAATGACGAGGCACCAGTAGAGGCTAACGAGTTGGCGAGCTGCGGGCATCCATGCCCGTTCATTGTTGCTCGAAGGGTACAGGTAGGTTGCATTCCCGGTGGGGTCACGACCAACTTACCCGGGTGCAGGCCATGTGCTGTAACTTTTTACATACTATAGTAGAGTATGTAGTGGGCGGCCGAAGCCGAGAAATAATGAAGCGCCATGCCCTCCAGAATTCCTCAATCGGTCCAATTGCTCCAGGAAAATGCCGCTGATCTGCGGCCCCCCGAACCCTGGTTCCCAGCCTGTGCCAGCTTATGTAGTGCGGACGCCGAATTGCAAGACATCAAAGGCTCCGGGGCGCACGAGAAAGGGTGCAGTCTACTGCACGTCGTAGGTACATACATACATACACCAGCCCGGTCGAAAGGGACCGCGAGAGGCAGATTGAAAGAGGGGATCCTGGTTGGGAGGGGCAAGCCACGGCTTGCTCCGACATTTGATCTGCAACAGAACTCCGGCTCGTCCGCCCTCCAGTGCCTCCACCTATGCTAT
The DNA here is from genome assembly GCA_023628455.1 of Chaetomiaceae sp. B2702. Taxonomy (NCBI): domain Eukaryota; kingdom Fungi; phylum Ascomycota; class Sordariomycetes; order Sordariales; family Chaetomiaceae; species Chaetomiaceae sp. B2702. Next base: position 183,424 of record JAMAKP010000079.1, read on the forward strand.
GCCCTCTCCTCCAGCCGCGACCGCATGCCTTCCCTAGACAGCCAAATCACAAGACGGGGGCAGATGCACACCACGGACAAGCGCTGCATCATCGCGTGGAACGATGGCCCTTGACGACCGTTAGATGGGGGGTCTTGGGCCCGTCCCCAATATGTCATCATGCAGAATGGGAGCCCGCTCTGGTGCACCAGTTGGCTCGTTCCGCCGCCCTCTCCGGGATATATTTCTCGAGCCCACCGGCGACGGGCGTCCTTTCCCAATAACTGCCGAGAATCGAGGGGCCCGTGAGTCGATGCTCTCAACGCTCCGCGGTTTCCGGACGCGATGCTTTTCCGGGATCGCGGACGGCCATCGGCATCGACATCCATTCGAGCCACAGCCGCCGAGACGCTAAACAGCGCCTAAGGCAGGTGAGGCTCTGTTTGGCATTAGCGGCTGTCAAGGGGATTGAGGCCCCGCAACTTTCGCGACGGGGGGGGGAGGGAAGACATGCACTGTTATTATGGAGAGTCCGGTTGTGCCCACGCGACCCGGCCAACCGGTGGACCGGGGTTATTGCGCTTGTCCTTTTTGCACCAGCCGCGTCGGGTTGCAAAGTTCAAGTCCATCCAGGTTATCCTGGTGGTCCAGCAGGCAATGCTTAGGTACTTAGAGATGCTCATGTCAGTAGGCCAGCGATCAGGTACCAGTATCACCGTGACAGCTAGCAACTCCTGGACACCAAGCCACGTTGAAGGGCGAAGTGGGAGCAGCTATGGAGTGCCTCCAGATCATTATGCCATACAATCCCTCACCTCTCTCGCTGTCGAGAGTAGTTAGGGCGATGAGCGTATACCGCTGCAGCACCAGGCTATCTCAGGGACGCTATTCTTCCAAGTCGCCCGCCTCGTCCTCGTCATCTTCATCATAATCCCCTTGGGCTTCCTCGTCGTCCTCATCGTCCTCGTCGGCATCACTTGATCCCCCTTCACCCTCGCTGTCGCCGTCACTGCCCGGGTCATAGTCCTCCTCCATCTCGTCCTCTTCGTCCTGCAGTCGTTGCTCCTCCTCTTGCTGCGCCCGCTCCAGCTCCGTCATGCCGTCTGCATCGGCCCCCGCGGCAGTAGCGTCATCCCCCGCGGCCGGTTTTTTGGCGTTTTCGGCGAGCTCTCGCTTCGCCTTCCTTTGCTCGGCCATGCTGCGGTCAGCGAGACCGTGACGGCGAACATATGTCTCGTCGATGCCCCCGTAATCTTCCTGGTCGAGCATGCCAAACTCAATCTCCTTCTCGACGGCGCCGTTGGCGTCGCCCGGAACATCGGTGTCGAGTTCGACCACGATGTTAAAGGTGGTCCGGAGAACGTTGGTGTAGCTGACGGCCACGATCCGATCCAGGGGCAGAAACAGCAACGGCTTCTTGAAGCCCCAGAGGATGCCGGTGGGGAGGAAGAACAGGTAGCCATCCTTGCTGCCGCGGAAGGCTTTGACATGCACGGCTTTCTCGTTGGGACGATGGGGCTGCCGCGCCACGCTATGGAACAGTTTGGAGTCCGAGGCGACCAACTGGCACGAGTGGTTGCCGGCCGAGCGCATCGACGTCGTCAAGGCCCAGTGAAATAGACTGCTGTACGTGTCCGACACTGCCTCGGCCGCCTTGGCTGAGGGACCGGCAACGCTGCCAGGCTTCGGGGCCGTGGCGGAAACCGTAAAGATGAGCGGCTCAAGCGGCTGCTGTCTCTCGGCGGGGCTGGCGCTGGCTTGTTTTGTCATGGGCAGATAGCTGCCGCGCGGAAGAAGGACGTAGTTGTACTGTGCCTGGGATTTGTCGGGAACCGGCAGGTAAAACGCGTGCTCTGGAGGATACCAAGCGTCAGTCAAGGAGTGTGGTGTCTCCCAGCAGGCTGGTCGCAACGTACCAATGTCCTTCCACGGGTACACGATCCCTTGGACCGGGACCGGCGTTCCCGACGGCCGGGCATACAGAAAGTGTTTGGTGAAGCAGAGGTCGTACTTCTTGCGCTGCGGCGCGGCAACCGAGATGTCCTTGATTTCGAGCAAGACGGGATCCGCGATGGCGGCGTCGGCGCTCAGGGCGGCCGCCTGCGAGCCGGCCGGCGGCACCCCGCCCTGCGCATGTCCGTTCGGCTGCGAGTGCGTCGGAACCTGTGCGATGTCCACACGTCTCCTCTTGGATGCCGGGCCGTCCTGGCCATCTGCGGAAGCCAGCCGCTCGTACACAAAACTGGCAATGTCGTTGAACAAAGTCGTACGTGCTGGGGTATCTGGTCCAACGAGGCGTCGGCAACACGCGTTGTTAGCAGAGCGGCGCTAAGGGGGCTTTGTCTTTTCTCCCCCGGCGCATCCCGTCGCTCACAATCCGGGGGAAACGTGAAGAACGGCAGCGCGTACCGGCAGCTTTCGCAATGCCTGCCAGGATGTCTGGTCGAGTCTGGAACACGAGCCCCAGTGTCTGGATGTCGAGTTGCGCCGCCATCGGGGGCAAAGTACACCGCCAGAGCCACAAGATGGATGAGTCAATTACCGGCCTCACAACTCCAGGAATTCGTTATGCAGGGCCTCCGGGCTGTGGTCGAGCGGGCGCAAGAGGTTGCCGTATTTGTTGGTGTTGTGTCGTTGGGTGTCGTGTCGGAGGCTCGGACGCGTCAACGGCCGTGCTCGCTGCCAACAAGGGTCCTGCCGCTTTTTCAGTGGAACCGTCAGGGCTACCTAAGCTCGGAAAGGCAAGGGGCCCGGCGGGAGCTTGTAAGCTCATCATGTGACGTGTAAGACATCATCTGTTCTCGAGCCCTTACAATCCGAACTCAGCCGGCTCTGACGTGCTACTAGGACAAGTATCCGTCGACTCTTCTTCTTCCTGGATTTGATCTTCTTACATTGCAATTTCACGAACAGCTTCGCGCGGAATATGGGACTCAGGCACCGCGCCCAACGTAGGTGGCTCGAATCCGCTGGGCCATCCAAGATGCCGATGCCGGTTTGCCCGAACCTCCTCAGTTTTTTTAGTTTTATTTTTATAAAATTCTACTTTTGTTTTTATAAATTTTTCCTGGGGGGGGGGGGGGGGGGGGGGGGGGTGTTTTTGGGGGGGGGGGGGGGGGGGGGGGGGTGGGGTCGAGGGCGGCGGGTTGGCGAGGTTGAAGGCGTCGGTGTTGCCCGTGCTGTTGCGGCGCGCGTGTTTGCTTGGC